>ML797644.1:80295-172628 GCA_009831015.1 Picea engelmannii
TACAAAAAGTGTTTGTCTGAAGACCAAAATATCAAAATTTGAAGCACATGGCTTCATATACAAAATATCATCAAGGATGTTGCTCACGATAACACACAATTGCTCGTGATACCCTACGAAGAAGTCGACTAATAGAACTGGATACGCTTATAGTATGGCACTAATATCATCTCGGGATCTTGTCGATAGAGATATCTGGGACATTTGTTGTCAATCTCTCCAGGTTCTGCTTGATCGCTTCCTAGTCACCAGCATCCCATCCTGCTGCCTCAACTATTTCCCCTCATATTTGGATGGAGGATGTACCTGGAGGCTGGTACAGTCCTACATCTACATTGTTAAAAGAGTTTTTGATTAGTCCTTGGAATAAAGACATAAAAAAAAATTCATATTTTCAAAATTTACAAAAACATCATAAAAACAAAAATGTACTTCTTACCTAAGTTCTCCCATTGAGAATCCTCAGGTAGAACCAAGTCTGGGTCACCTCTGAAATTCAAACCGACATAGGCATAATCATCTACCATCAGTAGTTGAGGCCTCAACCAATCAAAGAATACATCATTGTATTTGACAATAGGTCCCACCACGTGTTGAGCCATGCGGTCGCACCATATTTTCATCCTTGGATCTTATGGGGATGGAAGACCCCACTCTACCTATAAACGCAAGTGAGGAACCCTCTCGAGGATGAAGGACACTAAAATAGATCCGTACCCGAATTGCTTCAGGTCACCTATCTTGCACTTTGTCAATTATTTCTTCATACTGCGAAGAACCTCATCAGACCAGTTGAATACCTAAGGCTCCATGCACTCCACTGCATACTGGAAGTAGCTATGGAGGGCCATGTGAGGAGATGCACTCCCCTCCATATGTGCAATAGTGAACATGATAGTTCATAAGGGTAAATCTCAAACACCCCTAATGGAAACCTTACCCTTACGTCTCTCAGCATCGGGATCACAATACCTGTGGACATACTCACTCATTGGTAAACCACCCCCTCTGCTGCTTGTTATAGTCACATGGGATCCATGGCATGATAACCCCATCAAAAAATAGATATCTTCGATATATAGGGCAAGCGTGTGGACTTCCACATGAAAAACATGATGATCCACATACCAAATGTGGACCAAGTACTCAAGCAACCTGAGTTGGGCCCTCATACCCTTAATTTTGAAGAACTTCAAGAGCCCGCATTCTTGGAGGGAATTAACTGTTCTCGGGTAATTCCCGGTGATGATATCATTGTCCTTCGTTTTCTCTTTTCCTCCACTCCAACATTTTTATAGTTGAAAACCTGCATAAGAGCCATAGGGAGAAGTCAACACCTTTTTTTCACTTCCTTAGAAATTTTTATTGGTTAAACGCATCTAAAGAAATTTTGGTTTTTGCATGTCACAGGTGAAGCTTTATGCACAGTGCAAGACTTCTACAAGTGAACCAAAGGCCACATACAAAAACCTTTTGTTTATGCAAGGTCTGATATATGCCACCTGTGGCGACTCCTCTGTGCACCTATTGGCATAAAAACCGACTCAAAAACTATTTTTTAACAAATGAAAAAGAAAATTAATCCATGGAAACGACGGAGGATGAGAAGATTACCTCTTTAGAAAAAGTCATTTGTCGAATAGTTTCCTGTACCTCCCGCAATTGACAAATAGATTTTGAGGGAAAAAGGGGGTTTTGGATGCGTTTTCGGTAAAATGACAGTGAAATGGTAAAAAAAGGATTTTCACCTATATTTATTCACTTTTTTACTTTTTTTATTGATATTTATATTATTTTATTCATTTTTACCTAAAACCTAATGTTCTGATGGTATTGCGAGTGTTGTATTTCTTCACAGATGAATGATCAAAGAGCTTGAACAATAGAATGCAAATAATTTTCTTAGTTTGTTTTTACATTTGTCACATGTACAAATTCTTTTTAGGGTTTTTAGGAAAAACCTCTAGCATAGTCTTTGTTCATTCTCACATTCGCAAATCAGTGAGAATGTAACCGAGTATACTTTTTTCGTATTTTTGTACTCGTCATGGTAACACAAAAAGCAAAACTAATGGAGTATCCTTTAAGCTCTTTTCACACTTTGTAAAAATGAAAATATTATCGAGAAACATTGTTCTTTTCATGCTCTTTAAATTATTTGAAGAAAACGTTCGATGGGGGGTAGGTTATCACTTTTTCGGTCTCATCGAACTAATTTACAAAAAAGGAACAAAGAGAGTTTTTCCTTAGGTGTTTTTCAGATTCTTTAAATATGAAAAACCCCCAAGTTTTCTCTCTTTGGACTCATTAAACAAACATCCAAATACCTATATGGAACCAAACCACTCCTTCTTAGGGTTCATTAAAAAAACTTTGAGGGAATCATCCGAAGGATGAGCTTACATCAACAAGCATATGTTGTCTTCCTCAAGCTTGTGTAAAAATAAAGAGGTACTCGCCAGAAATGGTGGGGGAAATTTTTGGAAATAAATGTCTATGTATTTGTGTTAGTGGTAGTAATAGTCGCTCTTGAACATGACACCCCCTTCTTCATTGAATCCAGGTTGGGAAATACATTTGTCTCTTGTTTGAACTTCTGTAGGTTTGTATGTCGGGTTATCTTTAAGTCAATGTTGCCAAGACCATTGTCATGTCATTCATATGTTCAAGGGAAGTCCAAACAAGCCCTCTATCAAGTCGACCATATGCAGTTATTAATTCCTACCATGTTGGCCTTCCCTGTGTCAGTTTCAAATCATTTTCATACTTTGATCTACCCTAAATCTGTTACTTATTTTGTGTCATTGATGGGGGATACATCAAGGCCCTCCTGTGACGAGTCTTTTGCTATCGACTTCAACTAATCATATGGGAAAAAGATGTAGAAATCATTTAGTACCTTAGATCCTGCATGCCTCAATGGAAGGTTTCTTTGCTTTCGACAGTGGATTCACAACATTGGTCCTTGATCAAGAGATTCCATCGAGTGTTCAACTTCAGCTCATTTATTCACATTCAATGGATTGTATTGAGGTACTTTTGGAGTCATTGACATCAATAGTGATTTCCCTCACACTTGTTAATGGTTTTCATCAATGAACGATAATCAAGTGGTTTCTACCATGTTTGACTTCAACACCTATAATCACATGGATAGATTCATACTTACGGATGATGGGATTGAAGACCTTGGATCTCAACATTTTGGTCCAAGTTGCGATGGATTATTTATGATTTGTATTGACACATAGATCCACTTTGTATGTCTCATGGCTATGTCCAATTTTAAGTTTTCTAAAACATAGATCCATAGTGTATTCCTGGTGGTTATGTAGAATCTTAATGACATGGATCCACGGTGTATGATTAGTGGCCATGACTGACATTCATGATTTAAACCACTTGTAGTCTTAGCATGGGAATGCCTACTTTAGAAATGGTATAATATTGCGCAGATGCTTGGTTGTTTGCAGGTTCTCGATTAGTGCGCTCCTTGTTCCCAACACACACACACACACATTTTACAAAGTATTTCAGCTGTCATGAGTTCCAGCCTCATACTTTGGTTGGAATTCTGTTGCACATTATTTTGGTCACCCTGGTGATGTTTCTACAAGAATGTGTTCAAGATCTAAAAAGGATCTTTTGCATGAGAAAAGTAACGGGTTTCTCCCTCAATAAAACTTGTTTTTAGAAGGACGTTGTAGGCTAAGAGTAATACATAGTGCGTAAATGCTTGATTTCTGTAGGCTGTCCTTAACTTGGCTTGCATAATTTTCGCAGGCTACTTTGTAGATAGGGTGCAACGACGTTTTAAAACTAAGAAAATGGACGAAGTTCACGCATGTTCTAGAAGGGAATATTCTAGAATATGAGGTGGCATTCCTATGGTTGGGATCCTACTGGATTCTTTGATTTGGTGGGATCATCCTAATCTTTTTAACCATATCTCCTTCTCCTATATAATGATGGATTTCTCATGGAAACGGTTAAGAAAAAAGAAATCAAGATCAAGTAAGGAACTTATGAAGGAATAGGCTGAAGATTGTGTGAAGAACTCTATTTCAATTGATTCTTGAGATCTGCATTGTTTCATCAAGATATTGTGGGTCACCTTCATGCAATTTTGAAGCAAGTGTGTGTGTTGGAGCAAAGGGCCACTAAAAGGGAACCTTGCAAGATCAAGGCGGTTTGGTTGTATCTTCCACTTTTACTTAATATAATATGGTGGCATGTTTTTTTCCCATAAAATCATTCTCATTTTATTACATGACTCCTCGATCACATGTATGGGTTTTCATTGAACATACTATTGTTTCTTTCACTTTGGTTGGTTTGTGCTTCATTGCAGGATCAATAGCATAAGAGCACCTGAGTGAAGCAAGGACAACAAATACATAAGGAAGTGATACTTAAAGGTATTTCTTTTATATCTTATCTTATATTAAATTCAAGGATTTAACTTAGGGAAAGCACCATGCCCTGTCTCATTTTTTCTAGATATAGGTGGATCTAGGGAGATCAGTTTATGTCTACATTCACCGATTTATCCAATAACAGTATCCTTTGATACGTTCAGGGCACCATCACCTTTGGGATTCATTATGCAGTAGACTCTACATTATATCTCATCGGGTTTACTAATTTCAACTGGGCTGGTGATAGCATTGATCCCAAGTCCACATCTGGTTACTCACTCAGTCTTGGTTATGGGATTATCTGTTGGCTGAGAAAGAAGAAATATATCATTTATCTATATTCAGTCGAGGTGGAGTACAGAGGGGTAGTTAACATAAACATTCAGGCTATGTGGCTACAAAATTTTCTCACTGAGTTGGGCATTCAGTTTCATCGGTTGATCATCATCTGGTGTGACAACTAGAGCACTCTGAAGTTTTGCAGAGATCCAGTTCAGAGGAAATAGACAAAGAACATTGATATCCACATGCACTACATCTGGGACTTAGTACATGAGGGGATCATCAACTTACAATTTTTTCCTTTAGTAGAACAAATGAAAGACATATTCATCGAGACCTTGACTGAGCAGAAGTTCCATTCTCTGCGAAGTCGTCTTGGAGTGAAGGACACAATTGCCTAACAAATGTAGTTCTTATTTTTACATACATTGTAACTTGAGGGGAGGTTTTTCCCATGAGGTTTTCCCTCTTTCATCACTTTATTTTCAGTGTATATTTTGTATTTGGGTACCTAACATGGCCTCGTTGCGGGGACCCATTCTTTATTTTCACCATAGTGATGTTTAGGGGGGGGTGTTGGAGTTTCTTCACACACACCTAGGATTTATTTTTCCTAAGGTTTTTCCTTGTTTATTAGTCATAATTAGTCATTATCTAGTATCCTATATTATAGGGGAGAATATTCCACCTGGAGAATATTCTCTTTCAGTTGACACTTCAGTTTGACTAGTTGAGTTGAGTTTAGATGCTGCATTGGTTTTTTCACCATGCAAAATTGGGATCATCACCATGCTAATTCGAACTTTCCTTCGTATCATCACCAGACTTCTGCATTAGCCTTGATTCCCTAAGTTAACTCCTCACTAATCTCTGTTTAGTCATTTAACTGAAGACTAGTTGACTAGTTAACTCAACTAGGTGGCAGTTCACTCCTATAACTACTTGAGAGACTAGACTAGGTGGAAGTTCACTCCCGTAACTATTAGTATGTGTCCATATCACTCTAGACCACCACTATGGTGCATTGGTTCTCCTCCATTGTAAACTCATTGATATATACAAAGTATATCATGTGTAAATTATTCATTATTCACAATAGTTAATTAGAATTCTTTCATTGTTTCTCTCCTTCTTCTTCTTTCTCCAATTCTCTCTGCAAATGTGTGTATTATTGTTTAGCTAGATCTATTATGTGTAGGTTCAAAACATTTTCATATCCTTCTTAATCTCTTTTTAAATGGACATAATTAATCTATAGGAATGGTAGTGTCCGAAGGTATTTTCTGTCTTGGTAGAGGGGTATGTACTTTGAGGGAAGATTCACTTGTCTGCAGGGGAATTATTCTGTAATAGAAATTTGCGACTCCACTAGGGAGATACATTGACTTGTATTTCCTTGGATCATATAAACCTTTTCCTTGTTTTATCTTGTTTGGTTGATTTTTTCTAAGCCTTCCCTCTTCCCTCTGCTCCATCAAGCAGTAGTCATTGTTACCAAGCCAATGTTTGTTGATTTTTTTCCTTTTTACGCTTATTTTCAAGCATATACAGTACTATAGCTCTCCCAGATTGGCTACCAGGGTGTTAATTATCTAATAAATGTGCCTCAGTTGTCCCTTAGGGAGAAATATAGCTCTCTGTCTCTTTATTTAGGGAGCATTGCTCTCTTGTTTTCAGCAGATCCAAGAGAATCTGCCTATTTTTCTCAGCCCTTTATTGGAGGTCTTTTTCCCAGAGTCTATACTTTTTCTTGTGACATTTTTTAGGTTGATGCTATGGTTCCTTATCACTCTTTTCATTGACTTTTTTGATCTTGCAACCTTTTCCAAATTGCGGGATTGATTCACCTTGTTTTTTCTTGGCTTGGTTTGAGTCTTGCGAAGTTTTTGGTTATCTGGTTGGTTGAAAAGGTCTTCAAAGTTTTTTTGGTCTTAAGTTAATTTTCAAGTCTTTCCTCTTTGAATTATTTGAGACTTTATGGTTATCACAAGCTATCTTGGATTGCTCTTTTTTGCTTCTTGTTTTTTCAAGACATTTGAGTGATTTCTCTTTCTTCTTATCGATTTTTGGATTCTTCTCTAAACTTTCTTTTGTTCCTTAAATGTTTGTCAATTGTCGAGTCATTCATTGACTGAGTTATCATAATTGTTTCTTTCAATTCTCATTATCCTTTGAGTGCATTATTTTTTTGAATTTTTTTTTCTTCATGTCTTTTGTATTTGCATTCAACTCTTTCATTTTGATTGAAAGTAATGGAGCGTTCAAATATTTTCATTTTCTTTATTTATATATTAGAATCAAACAAAGAAGATAGTTGCATTCTTTATTTTGGGTAGTGTAGTAGGTTTCACTTAGAAAATTGCATTTGGGAATTGAGTGTTTTTGTTGAAGAAAGTTGAACCTTGTTGCATTATGTTGTCATTGATGTCAAAGAGTTGATGTCTTGTCATATTATCATTGATGTATTTATTGATGGCCTATGTTGTCATAGATGCAATTGACGTCAAATATGTCAAGTGGTGTCATAGTGATGTATTGTGATGGATTGATGTATAGAAGGGATGATGTAAAGGTTGGTCATTGTTTTCTTGGCAAGGTAAATAGGAATAACCAAATGGATAAACTCCAAATTGGTCCTCTTATGGTGAAATCCCTCAAGGGAAGATGCTCTTAGATAAATTTCGCAAAGTGGTCCCCTTATCGTGAAAGACCTCACGGGAAGACAATTTGTGAAGTCCAAATGGTGAGGTAGCCCAACAGTGTGGTTATGGAACCCAAGTTTGATTAAGTAATAATGTAATTAATATCAATGAATTATTAGGAGAAACTATTCCATATGGATAGTACATTGCATGTCATTTCTGGTGATATGTGGAACGCCACATAACTCCTCACGGTTAGAGAGTTATGGCCATGTGAAGTTGGAGAACCCTCATGAGTTATATAGAAACCTATAGAAGGTAAAAGAATTCAAATTACTCTACAAGCTACAAGAAGAAGTTGACCAGTCAAAGTGGTTAGTCATGGGTTAAGTGGTTGCAAAAAGAAAATAATTAAAAATAAATTAGTTGCAACTAGAATTGGAGATTTTATTATTTGTGGATAAAGTGGTTAAGTGGACAAAGTGGATAAGTGGAAAAAGTGGTTAAGTGGAAAAAGTGGCTAAGTGGACAAAGTGGTTTAAGTGGACAAAGTGGTTAAGTGGAAAAAGTGGTTAAGTGGATACTTCTAGAGGAAGCTACTTGGAGAGTATAAATAAGAGAGCAAGGGTCTCCCATCAATATCCATTGAGAATATTGAATATATATAAGTGAATAAGGTAACCAAAGGATATCTACAGAGAATTTAAAAGGAAGGGTGAAGTAAAAAAGGCTCAAATTCAAGGGAGGATAAAGTCTTTTGATGATTCTTTCTAAGGTGTGTTATTTACAGGTCTTCTCACCATTTTCACAATAATGTTTTTTATACTATGCTTTAGAAAGAGAAATATTGAGGTCGTTGAGAAAACATATCCAAGTAATTGTGGTAAACATTTCATCTTGTGGATCATTGTATTTTGGGAGTTACACTTCATGGAAAATACGGTTTGTGGCTAGTCTTGAAACTAGTCTAAAACATGTGTTTTGGGTAAAAACATCATAACTTCTTCATACTAGATCCAAATTTAGTTAGACAAAATTTATTTGTTATAGTACAATATGTAGTATGTTGTGTACCATGTTCATATCCATACAAAAAATATTCCATGCGGGGAATGTCATACAAGTGATCTCTCTAGAATAGGATGAAATTCACGGGGTCTTCCATATTTGCTATAACTTCTTTTATGGGAAGTTTCAGACCCTGAAATTTGGAGGAGATGGAAAAAAAATATCATAGTATATATGGCTGAAATTTCAGCCATTTAATCGTAATATGTTCTGAGATATGCTCTGTGGAAGCTAGGGTTCCTGAATAATCCTGAAAAATATGTTTCAAACAAGTCAGCTTGGTATTTCTACTACAACTTCTTTTCTATGGCTTTGTAGAATGTGAAATTTACAGAGGTTTGATAGTCCATGTAGGTGTACCTCAGATAGAAATTTCAGAATCAGAAACATAAAATTGAGCTTGTGGTGAATCTTACAAGTTGAGGTAACTTGTTGATTGCATGGCATCGTGAATGAAGGGAGGTTGATGAAGTGTTTGGTTGATTGTATGGGAAGATTCTTGTGATGAGAATTTGTTGTAGATCTCTGATTATGAGCTGGAGAACATTCTATAACTAGTTGAACTTTATTTATGTTGGTTGTACTACTAGATCAATTATAGTTGGATAGATTTCATTCTATCAGCAAGTTGATTCTTGCGGTAAGCCGAGTCTTGCTTGAGAGTTGGTGCTAATAAAACCCCCATGATTGTAGTCACATGTAAAACATAATAAAACATATGCATACATATGGTGTCTCTTGTGTTCATTGTGCTTATGGATTGATTTATCTTTATTATTGATGGATTCCATTGGTGAATGGTTACATGCAATCTTACAATGATGATGTGTAATATTATGTTTTGAAATGGTTGCTAACTTGAAGTAAGAAAAAGTTGTAAAATACCACACACTAATTCACTCCCCCCCCCTCTTAGTGTGGTTGGTGTGTTCAACAATTGGTATTAGAGAAAGCCTTCACTATAAGCCTTAACAATCATGGAGGAGATCCATGGACACACAAATGGATGATGAATTTCCAATCTTTGATGAGAAAAATTATTCAGCATGGAGAATAGAAATGAAAGGGTATTTGAAAGCACAATGAGAAGGTGTTTGGAAAAAATCTATTGTTGGATCAGTTCCCTTGAAGAATAAGTCAAAGTTTGTAGCTCAAAAGGCAGAAAAGAAGAATGATGCATTGGATCTCAAGACCATTTTCAATGGACTCTCAATTTCTTTCAAAGAAAGAATGGGACAATGTACTTCTACCAAGGATCTATGGTTGAAGCTAGAGAAGACATATCAAGAAAAAAAGGGAGACACTAAAGACAATTCCATCAAGAACAATGAAGGTAAATAATCTTAAAAATCATCTTATTTCAATAATTATAATTTTGATGATGTTGAATGTTTCTATACAAGTGAAGAGGAAAATATAGAAGTAGTTTGTGTAGAATAAGATGACAATTATCCTATAGATGAAGAGGAAGATTTGTTGAAGCTTAAAGATAAATTTTTATCTGAGTTAGATGATGTTAGCAGTGAAATAGGACATTACTCAATTTCTTTTGAGTATCTTGAAAAATACACCAAGTAATTCCTAGAAAAGTACCCAATATATACCATGGCACTAAAGCAAATGCTCAAAGAATAAGAATAAAGTAAAAATACTTAATTAGAAGAAAAAGAAGAAGAGATCAAAAGACTAAAGAATGACATAGAAGAAAAGAAGTAGGTAGATGATGAGCTTAGAAAAAGTCTTGAAGTTAATTTCAATATTAAGACCAAAATTAAAGAATCCAAAAGAATAGAGGAACTATTGAAGAATCAAGTAAATGAAAAGGAAGAGTCATGCCATAAGTTTGAAGCTAAAGTTGTTGATCTTAGAAAGAAATTGTTGGAGCATAACCCTAACTTACATTAGTTTATACCTAGCTTATACTCATAGATATTGGTTAATACATTCATTTACACTTTATTTCACCTAATTTGGCCACATATAGAAGAAGGGTGCCTCATCCCTAGATTTTAGGGAAAACTGCTAATTTTAGATCAAGACTCAACTCTCGGTTCTTGATTTTCATTTATTCTTGATTTTCTTGATTTATTCATGATTTATTCCAACTGCCCCATGAAAAAAATCATCTATTATTAAGGAATGTGCAGCTCCTCTTTGAGTGAGAGATTTATTCCTTAATTAATGATTTTTGTCGTTAATATTATTAGTAACTACTATTTCGGGTCAGTTAAGTGAGTTGGAACTGCTTCTCTTGTCAGTTAAGTGATCTTAAGTGAGATAATGCACATCACTTGAATATTTTGGACATTAATGAGTGTGTGACATGTATCTTTATTGGTTTAGGTCGAACTATGTGGTCTCCCTTAGCTTATGACACCTATTTTAGCTATTTCTAGCTTTTTTTGACTTGAATTTCTATGTTGGAAATTCTATATATTCACCTCCTCTCTTCTTTTTGAGGATAGTTTCTCAGGTATATTAATTTTTTATTAATATAATTATCTGATTTATGGATAAAAAACTTTCTCTCATCTCTTGAATATCAACAAATTGTTTGTGTTCAATTTAACTAGAATTCTAGATCTATCAGGGTTTATGTAGGAATTCTACATGGTATCAGAGATAGATTGAATCTAGTGGATTGTACACAGTTTTATTTGTAGGTATAGATCATTAGTAGGTGAAAAAGGTAGCAATGGATCATCTCTCTCATCCCACAAAACTCATTCCAAATCCTTTCAATTACTTCTAATGGAAGACATAGATCTCTCTGCTCCTCCGAAGCAAAGGGCTTTACCGAGTAATAATGGGAACGAAGAAAGAACTGACTGCTGCAGTGGAGAAGATAAAGTATTACAATAAATTAGATGAATAAATTGGGCTGATATTCCTATCAATTTCCATATATCTTCTCTTTCATGTCATTAGAGCCACTACTCCCGATGTAGTTTGGACCACATTGGAAGGACTATTCGGCAAGCAGGATGCAATGAGAGTGCATCAACTGGAGAATGAACTCATATCCCTAAGTCCAATTCATTTCAGAAACCTTCAAGAATTATTAACCAAGTTCAAATCCATCCTCATTTAACTTAATGCATGTGGAGTCACAAAAGAGGAAGAACAACTCATCCTCAATTCTCTTGAAATTAGGCCCTGAATATTTCGTATTTGTGTCGTCTTTTCAAGCATCTAAATTGACTCAAGAAAAATGGAAAATGCCTCCATTGAATGATTTAATTGTAGCATTGACTCAAGAGAAAGCTAAGTTAGTACAAATGGGTTCCATCAAGTGTTCTAAGAACCAAGCACTTGCAGCTACTAATGCTCCAAAGAGCAGTGGAAAAGACAAGAAAAAAGGAACGGGTAAATTTCTTGAATCGAAGAAGGAGAGATCCGCACAATCTTCAGATAACTCTTCTAATATTAAGGGTAAGAAGAAGAAGGAAATAAAAATTTGTAGCTACTGTTCCAAAGGTTTTCATCCTGAAGAAAATTGCATGAGGAAGACTATCGATGAGATGGCTAAGCAATTGAAACAACACAATCTCACGGTGCTCGAAAATGCAAAGAAGAAAGATGATAACAGAACGGGAGGGAGAGCATGAGATGGTCATGATTTAATGGCTCTCACATCCACTCCATCATCTTGGATCCCTGATTCAGGTGCATCAAAAGATGAATTTTCCTCCATCGAAGAAAGCACTAGATCCCCAATTTACTTGGGAGACGCCACACCCGCAAAGGTGTGCGGAGAAGGAATTGTTGATCTTGAAGGGGGATGCTTCAAAAATGTGCTTCGTATTCCCTCATTGTCCACAAATATTCTCTAGATATATCATATCACTCATTCTAGCTCAGGAAGGAAGGTGGATTTCACTCTAGACTCTGCAGTCATTACTGACATTTCCGCAAGCTCACAGCTTGCACATGGAATTGCAGATCACGGTTCTCGTTTGTATTTCTTCTCCCACTTTGTTCCTAAATATATTAGAACTATATTTCCATCACAATGTAATGATATCAGCAGGTTATTCCATGAAATATTTTTCCATCTAAACTATAAGTACTTGCATCAACTCAGCAAGGAAAACATGGTAGAAGGATTGCCAGCTATTAAATTCACAAGCGGTGTATGTCAAGGATGCATTCTTGGAAAGCATCCAGAGAAAAAGTTTGACAAAGGGAAGACACAGAGAGATTCTTCACCTCTTGGGCTGATTAACAGTGACATCACGGTCCCATTCCCACATCCTTCAATCAGTAAGGCTCGATATGTACTCACCTTCATAAATGATTTATCTCGCTTTACTTGGGTATTGTTTATGAAATTAAAATCGGAAGTATTTGAATGCCTTATAGAATTTAAAGCACTTGCTGAGAACGAGTCTAGGTGTAAGATTAAGATACTACATACTGATAATGGGGGGGAGTATGTCAAAAAATATGTGCACCAACTTTGTATTGATGCAGGTATACAACTACAACACACAGTGCCATATACACCACAACAGAACAATGTTGCTACAGTGTTGAGAGGAAAAACCGGTCCTTAAAAGAGATGGCCAATTGTATGCTATAGTCGAAATCATTAGCTCCAAATATATGGGATGAAGATATTAATTGTGAAGCATACAATAAAAACAAGGTTCCTCACAAATCACTCAAAGACACCACTCCTTTTGAATGTTGGACCGGTAAGAAACCGAAAGTGTCGCACTTTCGTATTTTTGGTTCACGAGCATGGGCTCACATTCCGACAGATAAGAGGAAGGATTTGGAGCCTCAAAGTGTTGAATTCATATTTTTTGGATATCCTAAAGGTGTCAAAGGATATATATTTCTAGACTCTCACATTGAAAAGTTCATTCTAGCTTGAAGTGTGAAGTTTGAATAAGAATCACTGCATGATTTTTCAGAAGACCCTGTTGAGGAACCGTTTGTTGTCACTGATGAGGAGGAGTCAGAAACTTCTTTGAGAATTTTAGAGTAGACTTTTGGGTCTGATACATAGGATGAGGAGCATTTCATGGCTTCTCCAACTCAGTTTCCAACTTGGGTAGAGAAAACCCTACAAGATGCGGGTGAACTAGTCGGTGATCCTGCGGATACAAGAAGAACTAGATCACAATTGTTTGGGGCTCCTCAAGCCCTGGCTGCCAAAGAACCTTTTCTACCCATACATTTCTATATGTCACTTGGTTCAGATCCAAAGTCACACTCTGAGGATACTGGAAACCCACTCTAGGAGGCTTCCATGGATGAAGAGTACTCTGCTCTTATGGACAACAACACATGGGACTTGGTTCCACTTCCGAAAGGAAGAAAGATTGTTCGATGTCGATGGATATATCGAAAAAATATTGTTGCATATGGTGAGATCAGAAAGTACAAATATCAGCTTGTCGCAAAAGGATACTCACAGGTACATGGCATAGACTACATAGAGACATTTTCCCCTGTTGCAAAAATGGACTCCATTCGACTAGTTTTGGCCATTGTCGTTTCTCGCCGATGGGAATTTCATCACATGCATTGCATCCGTGAGCTGATTCATGACAGAGTCATTTCACTTTAGTACTTCCCCATAGAGCAACAGGTTGTAGACATCTTCACCAAGTCCTTCACTGAAAATAAATTTTCAGAACTAAGAGCTATGCTTGGAGTGGTGGAGACAACTGAGTAGGTCACCTCCTCTCTTATTTTTGAGGATGGTTGCTCATGTATATTAATTTTTTATTAATATAATTCTCTAATTTATGGAGAAAAAACTTTCTCTCATCTCTTGAATATCAACAAATTGTTTGTGTTCAATTTCACTAGAATTATAGATCTATCGGGGTTTCTACAGGAATTCTATAGAAATTAGAGAAGTCAAACACTCAAATCAAATTCATGAAAAACTCAAAAATCTTGGATCATAACCTATATAGACAAATATATCCAAATGATAAATCAGGTTATGGATACAACAAGGAATTTATACATCTTGAATCTAGAACTTCTAAGAAGCATGAGGTAAGTCCTTCATTCTCAAAAAGTGGAAATAATGTAGCAATTCAACCATATACACAAATCAAGGAAGCTTTCAAAAGAACAAAGCAAGGAATACATCAAGAATCCATATTTACACCTCAAATCAATTTTAGAGGAGAGACACCTTCAATATGGACACCAAAGAAAAGGTATGAAAATGTTTTTCATGGTCACTGCTACTCATGTAATGAATATGGTCACAAAGCTTTGGATTGAAGATATTATGCAAGGAGAGATAATGGAAAGTTTAATAACACCCTAAGGTGTTGGAGATGTAATCAAGTGGGAGACATTGTTTCTCATTGTCACACCATGAGATGCTACAGTTATAGTGGGTTTGGCCACAAATCCCAGGATTTCTGGAACACAAGAAGACAATCAATGAGGAGTGCTTCATATAGCATGACAAGAATAACACATGAAGCTAGGAAGGAAGACAATTTTGAAACTATGGAAGCTCAGATCTCAATTTCTAAGAAGTTGGGACACCTTCAGAAGTGGATGAAGAAGACTGAACCACCAGAAAAGAATGGAAGCCATGAGGTAAGCTCAAGATTAATTTTTTCTGAAGCATAAGTGGGATCCTGTGGGAGAAGTCACATACATACATGAGGTGACCTATATAAAGGTCACATACATACAAAATATTTTTGTAGAACAGGTCGTGTACCTGTGGTAAAATCCTTGGAAAAGAAGGCTATGAGTTACAACATGCTTTGATGGTATAACTATGTTTTGCAGGGTCTGACATGGTTTATTGTAGCTTTTCATGATTATATGTTGGAATGTCTATTTTATGTATGTATGGTGATGACATATGGTTGAGTGTTGAAAGTCTATATTGGATGCATGGTACTAACCCATGAGTGTGGATTGAGACATTTACTATTGAGGAACAATGTTGGTTATGTCAATGACGATATGGCATGTTGTTTATGGGACAATTCAAGTTGATGTGATGTTATATAGAGACATATCATTGATATATTGAGGGTCACTCTTCATACATGTTTATAGGTACTAATGGTTGCTTAGTACTTGTTGTAGTGAATGGTTTTTGAGGCAGATCTATCATGGTACATGGCTAGTAGATATGTGAGCTCCATTGATATATGTTATGATGTATTGTTAGAGGCATATTTGTTGGATGTCTTGGTACATGCATTTGGAATATGGTTGTGCTACATATTGGGACATATAGTTGATGAGTTGATGAGGTGGTTATGTTGTACATCATTGATGAGTCATATCTTGTAGTTGATGTGTGATTGCTACATATTTGGTACATTGTTAGAGGCACTTGCTAGTAGTGTGATTGGCATATGGTTTATAGTTGATATGGAATATATGTATGGGAAGACATCTTGATTGTAGTTCATATTGTTGAGGTTTGGTGAATGGTTGATGCACTTTCTTTCGTACATGATGTATGGGATGATATAGTTGAGACACTTGTTATGATGCTTGGTTGATATATTGATGGTTGACATACATGGTTGTGGCACTTGGTTCACGGTAGAGGCCTATCATGAGTGATATGACACTTGTTTGAGGCACATGGTTGGCACGTTGGTAGAGGCATATGGTTGGTACATAGTTGGAACACATTCTTGGAATATGGTTGATACACTCTATTGATGATACATTATGGTATATTGTATGGTATTGATGTACATGGGTGTTGTGCATGGTTGTCACACAATATGGAACGAGATGTACATTGTTGATGTTTTGTTCATGATTCTCTATTCATTATTAACATATATTTTTCTTCATGGTGTATCATATGGAACAAGTTTGATGCATATACAGGTCCAAGGATCATCATAGCAAGAGAAGATCATTCTTGAGCAATTTTTCTATGTTCCAGTTGAGAAGTAACATTAGCAGCAGAAGCAGATTGAAATGGTAGCATATTGTTCATATTGTATATAATATAGGGGGACATACCCACAGGGGGAGTGATTCTTCTTCCCATGATTCTAGGAGGAGAGATTCAGGATATTTAGGATAGAGAGATAAATGCTTGGAGAGAGAGCAAAGAGGCATGTTTCCAAGGGGAATGATGGTCACATGGGGATTATGAGTGATATGTATTCAACATCACATCAAAGTGATATCCCTTGTTCAAAAGGGGAGAGATTATTCAAAGTAATCTCAAAGTCATCCAGACAAGGGTAGCATCCCCAAGGAGATTTCAGGCAGGGGAAAAATCCCTAAGGAGAGAACTACCCTTTTCCATTTATGTAAAAGGGGGAGAGATAGTCACATTGATGGGATTGAGATGACTATTGATGAAGAGCAATGCCATGTCTACATGTTTCCATCAATGATTGGTGTTAAGATCAATGTTGGTATTTTCATCAATGCCAAAGGGGCATATTGTTGCATTATGTTGTAATTGATGTCAAATAGTTGATATCTTGTAATATTATCATTGATGTATTGATTTATGGCCTATGTTGTCATAGATGTAATTGATGTCAAAGATTTCAAGGGGTGTCATAGTGATTTAGTTTCATGGATTGATGTATATACGAAATGATGTAAAGGTTGGTCATTGTTTTCTTGACATGGTTGATAGGAATAACCAAATGGATAAACTCCAAATTGGTCCCCTTATGGTGAAATACCTCACGGGAAGATGCTCTTGGATAAAGTTCTCAAAGTGGTCCCCTTATGGTTAAATCCCTCACGGGAAGACGCTTTGTGAAGTCCAAGTGGTGATGTATCCCATAAGTGTGGTTAGGGAACCCAAGTTTGATTAAAGAATAATGTAATGAATATCAGTGAATTTTCAAGAGAAACTATTCCATATGGATATTACATGTCATGTTGTTTCTGGTGATATGTGGAACATCACATAACTCATCACGGTTAGAGAGTAAAGGCCATGTGAAGTTGGAGAACCCTCATGAGTTATATAGAATCATATAGAAGGTCAAAGAATTCAAATTGTTCTACAAGATCCTCAAAGAAGTTGACCAGTCAAAGTGGTTAGTCATGGGTTAACTGGTTGCAACAAGAAAATAATTAAAAATAAATTAGTTGCAACTAGAATTGGAGAGTTTGCTATTTGTGGATAAAGGGGTTAAGTGGAAAAAGTGGCTAAGTGGACAAAGTTATTAAGTGGACAAAGTGGACAAAGTGGTTAATTGGACAAAGTGGTTAAGTGGATACTTCTATATGATGCTACTTGGAGAGCATAAATAACAGAGAAGGCGTCTCCCATTGTTATCCATAATTTTGGTTGTCATAATGATGTAATGATGATGGAGAAATCAGGCTCTTCACTAGAACACTTTCCTGAGAAAAGTTACCTTTGTCTGCTTCCAGAAATCATATTTTTAAGGGAGGTTCGCAGGCTACTTATATATTTGCCTGCGAGAATGTATGATTCTCATAGGCTACATTAAGCTGGAGTGCAAGGGGTTCACACTTTACCTAACTATCAGGGTGCGAACATCTTCTAAAGGAAGGAAAAAGATGAATTCTCGAACCTTCTAGAAGGGTGAGTTGGCATTCGAATGGTTATCTAAGTACTGGTTTTCTTGATATCTTGGGATCATTCCTATCCAAGTAAATAATCTATTCTCTCTTATAAATTGAGGGGAATTCTCATGGAAAAGGTTATAAGCAAACTAGCAAAATATTGATTGGAGAATTAGTGCAAGATTGTATGAAGGACTGATGCTACAAAAGCTAGAGACACCAGCCAGGTTATCAAAAGTGGTTGATATTCTTCATGCATGAGAAAGTGTGTGTGTCAGATCTAGGAGCCATCAAAAGGAGATCTACAACATCAAGGCTCAGGTTGTAAGTCTTACTTTCTATCAATTTAATACAGTAATACGTCCCTTTCCCATAAAGCTAATGTCACTTTATTACATAACTCCTTGATCATATGTATAGATTAGCTGTTGAATATATTGAATTGTCTTCACTTCGATTGGTTTGTACTATTGTGGTCTTGACGGTGCAAGAGCATAGAAGAAAAATTGGTACAACAGAGACCCAAGGAAGTGTTCATAAGGTATGTACATGATCCTTGCCTCCTAGTTCATTCAATAGTATAAATCTAGGGAAAGAGTATTATTCTGTCCTGCTTTGTTCTAGATCCGAGTGGATCTAGGGAGATCGGTTTGTGTCCGCACTTACGAATCAATCCTGAAACAAAATTGGTGATTCCACTGGGGAACAATCCCATTTTTTGGTGGCTTTTTGTATTTTCTGTGGCCATTTGCTCTAGTTTCATATTTCTCTTGTTTTATCAGTCTCTAAGTCCTCAGGATATCCCAAGAGACCTTGTGGGTCTATAAGCCTTTGTCAATTTTGGTTTCATTTTCAAAATTTTTGTCATCTTCAAGACTTCTCGCACTGCGTTTAACTGCAGCCTGCGAGAACTGGTCAAGTTCACACCCTGCACATAGGGTCCAATGCGAACACCTCACACCTTGCTACAAGGTGGCCTGCGAGAATCCTATCTTCTCGCACTGTGTTACACTGCTTGCCTGCGAGCAAGATTTTTGAAAATTTTGAATTTGAGGTTGGATTGCTCAAATTAGTTGATTCACCTTTGATAGGCTTATTGGATCATTGATTGATACATCTCTTTCTTTAGTTTGCATGCTTTAACTATTTTAGGGTTTCAAGGTGTTTCTTGTCTTTTGTAGCTTGACTTTCATTTCTTGGCTCTTATTGGAAATTCATTCTCTCTGACTTTTGGAGTTGAGTGTGTCTGGTTGGCTGAGAACCAGTGATTGGTTGAGAGTTAAGTGTTCGGTGTTTCTCATTTGCTTGTTGGTTCGAAAGAACATTTTCATTTGCATTGAGAAGACTCATTGGTTTGCTCTTTTTTTTGTTTTGGTTTTCATTGAAAGAAGTGATTGGGTTGTTATTTGATTCTTTATGATTTGGTTTTATGATTTCTCATTGATATAGTGGGAATTATTTTTGGAAAGTGAATAATAATTTTTTCTTTCAAAAACATTGTTTTTGCCTTTTAGAAAACATTGAAAAATCAAATTTTAGCATTTGTTGAAGTATTTGAAAAAGACACATAGAATTTTTCCTTTGACAAATGGTTGTTTGCATTGACATCTGAAAGAAAATTGTGCATTGCATGATAGTATTGTGTGGATTTGGAAAATTTTCTCTCTCTCCCATAACTAGGATTCATGGAATGAAAAGAGTCATATTTCATTGTTATCCTTGCATTATTTGGGTGAGAGTCATACAACATGAGTTTCACTTCCATTACCTTTGAGTAAACAATATCTCTTAAAAACATTGCATAATATTAAAATTTATCTAGTAACTTTTTCTAGGGCTCTTTTACACCAACATTTAGCTAAGCTAGTGCTTTGGAGTAGGAAGAGAGATACACTCTCCAAAATCTCAAAAACACACAATAGCATCTTGAGTTAGGGAGTGTTAAATTCCATTTACAACATATTGTTCTAGGAAGCCCTTCTAACACAAGGGTCAAGCACTAGGTCGCATTGGTGTTGGCAGAGTTACTAACCCTGCTTTGTTGACATCGGTGTAGAGATTGCACGTATTACGGGGATCACTCTGAGGTATACCCACAATGATGAGTGGAATCCTTTGAGTTGATTTCCGGCTAGATACCCTGCCCTTGCATGTGGATCGGACTGACGACTGTTCCCCCAGGATTTACTGTTGTTTGTGGTGACCTTAGTGGCCTATCTCTCTAGGTTCTTACCCAAGGTGACTATGGAGGGGAAAGTCTTCACGGTACCTAGAATTGATGTTGGCTAGACTCACTCGGGCTCCTTGGACGGTATACCCACGATTATGTGTGGGATCTTGCACCAGGGTGTATGTCTGTTAAGCAGGTCATCAGCATAACTTTTCCACGCTAGCCCCGCCCCTTCTCATCTCATTGTTGGGATGTTGGATTTCATCACCAACTAGTGGCTTCAAAATTAGAAGGTATTGTTTGCTTGGTGATTGCTTCCTAGATTTTCTTTACTAGTGTGTGTTGTTTCTCGAAGTTGACCATAGGATTTTCTTTGCGGAGCTTGTTACTTGTTAACAATTGCTCCCCCATGATGTTCACGTAGAATGCAAGGTTTATCTCTAGAACATCCAGACGTTTCACAACCCTTGCATACGGCGACACCTGAGGGTACCCCTGAAGGTTCCCCTCATCAGAGTGAAGTCCAAGACGTTTCTACACCACCTCCACGGGTAGCACGCACTGATTCTCTATAAGATTTTCGAATTACCAATACTAGAGAGGACTATCGCATTCATCGCGATGAACAACCTTTTGTGAAATTAAATCCTTCTGAAGAAGTAGTTGTTACATATTCTGAATCAACCATTAGGCCTTCTTCTGGTGTAGTAGGCCAAGATCCTTTTTGGTCGGGTGATTTCCAACGAGTCCTTTTCGGTACTAAGTCACCTCCGGTTTATGAAATCAACCCTCCAGTATCTCCTGAGACAAAAAAATACACCTGTAGCGACCACTTACCATTTTGTTCTTCCTCTCGAGATGGCCCATATCACGAATACTATGAGTGTCCAAACCGAAATTCCGGCAACTACCCTTGCTCCTATCAATACCCAGCAAATGCCTGAGGCTAACCCAAATTTACCTCCTGGTTACCATGCATTGAATGCTTTGTTGAATGATTCTAATCCAACACCTCCACAAACCCCAGCCGGTTCTCCAGGTGGTCCTCCTTTTCCTGGGCATCCTATTCCCAGTTTTATCCCGACACTCCCTCAATTTCCTTCTGGTAATCCTAATCCTAGTGGCACTATCCCGACTGTTGCACCCAACTTGCAGATTCTTGTGGGTGGACAGGGTGGTACGGTTCCTTTTCCTTTTCCCAGACATAATACAGTTACTACGCAACCTACGGTTGGCACACAACTTCCGGGTGGAACTATACCCATAGTAGGGGGACCAACCTCACATTTTGGACAAAATATATCTCCTGAATTGGCCTAGTATTGGAATCAGCTTCTACAAAAATTTCCTCAAAATGATGGGGGGCAACAAACTGTCCCTGCAGTAGGCCAACTGTATCCAGGTGTAACCAATCCTATTTGGGGTTTGGGTTAGACTACTCAACCTCAGGTCCCTACTCAAACTCAAGGTTATAATCCTTGGGGCTACTATCCTATCCGCCCACCACCGAATCAGCCAGGGTATTCCCTCTACAGACAGTCTGCTTATGGTCCTACTGGTTTTCTGATAGGGCTTCCACCCCAAAGTCACCAGTACCCACAAGTAAACCAACAGTTACCTTTTCTTGATACTTTGGATTTTCCAGATTTGTATAGGATTCTAAATTATCCTATTCGTCACTCTCCCCAATGGCCTACTATTCCTGCTAAGCTTCCATCGGATATTCCAAAATTCAATAGAAAGGTGGGAGAGGACCCAAATAATCATGTCATGACTTTTCATTTATGGTGTTCGTATAACTCGCTGATGGATGACTCCATTCGTCTACGTCTTTTTCAACGAACCCTAACCGGTTCAGTTGGGAAGTGGTATATTGAATTGCCACAAGGTTTCTTTTCTGATTTCAACACCCTAGCTATGGCCTTTCTTACACATTACTAGTTACTGATCTGTTATGATACTAGGACTGAGATCTTAACTTCCTTTAAACAAACTAAAGGCACTCATATATTGGACCATATTCATGAGTGGCGAAGAAGACGATGTCTCATCAAACTTGAACTCCCTGATTAGTTACTGGCAGAATAGTTTATGAAATCTTTCGTGAATGAAATTGGTAAAGACATTGCTATGGGTGGTGTTGTTACAGAGGAGCAGTCTATAAGTCATGCTCAATATCTTGATATCGTTTATTCACAAATGGGAACACTCTACGATTTACTACCTGAACTACCTCGTCCTGGTACTTCCATCACTTCAACTGCTCCAGTTGCCTCGCATGCAGCTGATGGTGTGATTGGTACTGCTCATACCCACTCACATTTTGTTTCAACTACAACCCCTAAATCCAATTCTTCTAATGTTCAAAGTGCTCCGTCTCCTTCTCCTCCCGCCGGTAAAACCTCTTAAGTGAATGTTGTTCAATCTACACTGACCGGTAAAAATAAATCAAAGAAAGGGAGAGGCAAGAATAAGGAGAGTAAAAATAATAATCAAAATGAGCAAACTAAAACCCCTCTTGTTGACGATCAGGATAAGCGCAAACCACGTTACCCTTGCCTTATATGTGGTGATGATCACTACATGAAGGATTTTCCTAGATGTGCCGAAGTTAATAAGTTCCTTCAAGGAACGCCGAAACCCTCTACGCCGACAGTCTTGTCCCAACCCTTCCCATCTCAGCAACAGGTCTCGTTGGTCATCCATGACAAACCCTCTACTTCTAAGACATCATATGTTTTGATGTGCACTGGTTATTCTAAGAACAATGACATTGCCATCGCAACTAGAGCCAAAGATTATTCTCCATCTAAGGAGAAGGTTGATGATTTACCTCCCACTTTGGTACAACCCTCTCCACCGACCAACGGTCCTCTTCATCTCGAACGACCGAGCTCTGATATAGTCCTACGACCCCTGAAAGGTGTTGTTAAGAAATTGGCATTCAATCCTCATGCTCGTGCAACCCAGAACTATAGCATTGTCGAAGATCTGGCCCAAGCACCTTCAGCAATGTCTACCCTTGAAGTCCTTCAGTCGTGTCCTGCACAACAAAGGGCTCTGTTGAAAGCTATAGGTGGAATTGATCCTGCAGATACAAATTTAATAGTTTTTGACTTGGAATACCATATTCCAAGGTTACCCCCACAGCTTTCTAAATAGGAGAAGATCCAGCAGGTCTATATGCTCTAACATCTGTGTTATCGACAACGTTTTGTGTTAGTCTTTGGATAAATTTATAGAACAAAAACATTTAAATATAATACAAAAAATTCAAAAACATTTAAAAAGAGAAAATTTGTGTATTTTTTACCGAGGTCTCCCCACTGAGCGTCCTCAGGCAGTGCTAGATCCGGATCTCCTCGAAAATCCAACTCGGCATACGCATAGTCATCGACCATCAGCATCTGGTTTTGCAACCAGTCAAAGAAAATATCGTCATATTTGACGATTGGTCCTGCCACATGCCGGGCCATGAGCCTACACCACCGCAACATCCTCGGATCTCTAGGACCCAGAAGATCCCACTCAGCCTATATTCTGAACACAGGGACTCTCTCCAGGAAGAAGGACACTAACAACGATCCATAACCAAATTGTTTTAGTTCTCCATGTCTGCACTTAGTCAGTTGTTTTTTGATACTACGCAATACTGCATCAACCCAGTTAAATACCCGGGGCTCAGTACACTCGATGGCATACTAGAAATAGCTCCGCAATGCCATATGGGGAGCGACACTTCCATCCATCCAAGCAATCATGAAGAGAATAGTGCGGAGAGTCAAGTCAGTTACTCCCCAGATTGCCACTTTCCCTTTCTTTCTTTCAGCCTCGGGTACACAATATTGGTTACAGTATTCACTCATTTTCAAACCGCCACCTCTACTGCCGGTCAGACTAACATGGGACCCACGCCTGGATAATCCGGTCAAGAAATATATGTCCTCGATGTCAATAGCTAATGTGTGAGCTCCCACAATGAAAACTTGTTGGTCCGGATCCCACATTCAGACTAGATACTCCAACAAACGGACTTGGGCTCTCATGCCCGGGATACAGAAGTATTTTAAGAGACCACAGTCTCTTAAAGCAGCTATGGTTGGAGGGTGTTTTTCGACATTTGTGTTATCCTGCTCGTGTTCTCTTTCTCGCCACTCGAGCACCATGCTTGTGGCTGTTTACCTACATAAGAAACATACAAACATGATTAATGATCTTATTCATGAAGAGAATCTTTTCTATTGGCTAAACATTTCAATTTTTTTTTGGGTTCTACGTTGTTCGCAGGTGACATATTATTCACAGTGTGAACTTCTCACAGGCGGCTTAAGGCCCACCTGTGAGAACGATTCATTCTCGCAGGTCCCGCATGGGCCACCTGCAAGAATGTCTCCACGCAAAAAGGGTTCAAAAAACTAACTTAAAACTGAATTTTTAACCAATGAAATCAAATTTTTAAACCATGAAAAGATCAGGAATGAAGAACTTACCAGGATGCTGCTGACGGTACGTCAAATGGTCTCTTGTAGCTCCCAGAAATCGACACCGAATGTAGAGGGTAAAATGAGGGTTTTTGGAACTCAATGGTAAAAGTGTGAAATGATATGGTAAATTTGTTTATTCACTCATTTTAATTACTTTTTACTATATCAAATGTGGGTTTTTTGTGTTTATTTATTATTTAAACCTAATCACTAATGTGAAAATGAGTGAAATGACTTGCAAGGGAGAAACATGGATGATTATGGACAGAATTTTTCCCTGGTGTGGTGTGATTTTGATTATTTGTTATGGTTTCTATATAAAACTCGAGCGCCTTTTGTCCGTTCTTGCGCTTGTGAAAAACAAAAGAACATGATCGAGCGTCATTTTATCACTTTTTCGGGCTCATTGTGGTTATATGAAAAAGGAACCCCCTGGAGTTCTCTTTAATCTCTTTTCAGACTCTCTAAACATGAAACGATTGCCGAGCGACCTTGTTGTTTTCACGCTCGATAAAGTATTTGAAGTATGCGTCTTTTGAGCGATAGTTTAACCCTTTTTCGGTCTCGTTGGACTATTGTACGAAAAAGGAACTGAGAGAGTTCTCTTTTAAGTGTTTTTCCAAACTCTATAATCTTGAAAAACCTTCGAGTTTACTATCTCTGGACTCGTTAAACAAACATTGACAGACCCATGATGGGACCGAACCACTCCTTCCTAGGGTTCGTTAAAAATACTCCGAGGGACTCATCCGAAGGATGACCTTATATCAACAAGAATATGTGATCCTCTTCAAGCTTGCGTAAAAATAAAGAGGTACTTGCCATAAATGGTGGGGGGAAATTTGGGAGAGGGATATGTTTGTCTTTGTATTAATTGGCAGTAAGTGTCGCTCTTGAACATGACACCCCCTATTCATCATTTGAAACCGGTTTGGGAAATCCATTTGTCTCTCATTCGATTTGATAACAAGGTCATTCCATGTGTCGTATTTGAGTCAATGCTGCCAAATCATTGGTCGTGTCATTCATATGTTCAAGAGAAGTCCATTCGAAACCTATATTGAGTCGGCTATCTGCAGTTATCCATTCTCTCTCTGTCGGCCTTCCCTGTGTTCGGTCCAATTTGCAAAGTTCTCTATTTCACCTTCAAACCCTGTTACTCATTTCGTGTCATTGATGGGGGATACATCAAGGCCCTCATGTGATGAGTTTTGTTCCATCGACTTCATCACATTATCCAGAATCAAGACTTAAAAATTATTTAGTACCTTGGAACTTGCATGCCTCAATGGCAAGTTTCTCACTTTCGACAGTGGGTTTACATCATTGACCCCTGATCAGGAGATTCCGTCGGATGTTCGACATCAAATCATTTATTCACACTCGATGGATTGTAATATGGTACCTTGGGAGTCATTGACATCAATGGTGATTTCCCTCGCACTTGTTAACGGTTTCATCAATGACCGGTAATCAAGTGGTTTCTACCATGTTCGACTTCAACGCATGTAATCACATGGTTAGATTCATACTTTGAGCGATGAGATTGAAGACCCTGGATGTTATCTTTGTGATCCAGGTTGCGATGGAGTATGTATAATTTGTGACACATAGATCCACAGTGTATGATTGGTGGCCATGACCCTTGTTTATGATGTCATCAGTCTATGATATGAGTATGGGAATGCCTACCTCAGATATTGGTATACATGATATTATGTCGATGCTTGGATGTTTGCAGGTTTTCGATTAGATGTGCTCTTGGTTTTTGACACACACATGTAGCTTACAAAGTCTATCGAATGTCACTGGTTCCAATCTCAGACTTTGGGGGGCATTCTGTTATCCATAATTTTGGTTGTCATAATGATGTAATGATGACGGAGAAATCAGGCTCTTCACTAGAACACTTTCATGAGAAAAGTTACCTTTGTCTGCTTCCAGAAATCATATTTTTAAGGGAGGTTCGCAGGCTACTTATATATTTTCCTATGAGAATGTATGATTCTCATAGGCTACATTAAGCTGGAGTGTGAGGGGTTCGAACTGTACCTAACTATTAGGGTGCGAACATCTTCTAAAGGAAGGAAAAAGATGAATTCTCGAACCTTCTAGAAGGGAATCTTCTAGAAGGGTGAGTTGGCATTCGAATGGTTATCTAAGTACTGGTTTTCCTAATATCTTGGGATCATTCCTATCCAAGTAACTAATCTATTCTCTCTTATAAATTGAGGGGAATTCTCATGGAAAAGGTTAGAAGCAAACTAGCAAGAGATTGATTGGATAATTAGTGCAAGATTGTATGAAGGATTGATGCTACAGAAGCTAGAGACACCAGCCAGGTTATCAAAAGTGGTTGATCTTCTTCATGCATGAGCAAGTGTGTGTGTCAGAGCTAGGAGCCATCGAAAGGAGATATACAACATCAAGGCTCAGGTTGTAAGTCTTACTTTCTATCAATTTAATATAGTAATATTTCCCTTTCCCATAAAGCTAATGTCACTTTATTACATAACTCCTTGATCATATGTATAGATTAGTTGTTGAATATATTGAATGGTCTTCACTTCGATTGTTTGTACTGTTGTGGTCTTGACGGTGCAAGAGAATCGAAGAGAAATTGGTACAACAGAGACCCAAGGAAGCGTTCATAAGGTATGTACATGAACCTTGCCTCCTAGTTCATTCAATAGTATAAATCTAGGGAAAGAGTATTATTCTGTCTTGCTTTGTTCTAGATCCGAGTGGATCTAGGGAGATCGGTTTGTGTCTGCACTTATGGATCAATCTTGAAACACCCATTAGTATCCATTGATCATATTGAATATCTATAAGTGACCGAGGTAAGAAAAGGAGATATAATGAGAATTTAAGAGGGAAGTTGAACTACAGAAGACCAAAATTCAAAGGAGGATAAATTCGTTTGATGATTCTTTCTAAGATATGTTATTTACAGGTCATCTCACCATTTTCACAGTAACTTTTATTATACTATGATTCAGATAGAGAAATATGGAGGCCATTGCGAAATCATATCCATGTATCTATGATAAAAATTTCATCTTGTGGGTCATTTTATTTTGGGAGTTACACTACGGGGAAAATAGGGCTTGTGGCTAGTCCTGAAGCTAGTATAAAACAAGTGTTTCAGGTAAAAATGTCATCACGTATTTATACCAGATCCAAATTTAGTAAGAAAATATTTATTGGTTATATTACAGGATTTTGTATGTTGTGTACCATGTTCATATCCATACAAAAAATATTCCATGTAGGGCATGCTATACAAGTGAGCTCTTTAGAATAGGACATAATGCAGGAGGGTCTGCCATATTTGCTATAAATTTTGTTTTGGAAAGTTTAGGACTGGCAATTTGGAGGAGATGGAAAAATGATAGCATAGTATATATGGTTAAAATTTCATCCATTGAATCTCAATATGTTTGTAGATATTCTCTCTAGAAGTTAGGGTTCCTGAACATTCCTAAAAATATGTTTCAAACAAGTCATCTTGGTATTTCTGCTATAGCTTATTTTCTGTGGCTTTCTAGAATGTGAAATTTGCAGAGGTATGAAAATACATGCATGCGTACCTTATATAGAAATTTCAGAATCAGAAACATAAAATTGAGCGTGTGGTGAATCTTACAAGTTGAGGTAACTTGTTGATTGCATGGCATCGTTAATGAAGGGAGGTTGATGAAATGTTTGGTTGATTGTATGGGAAGATTATTGTGATGAGAATTTGTTGTAGATCTCTGATTATGAGATGGAGCACATTCTATAGCTAGATGACTTGTATTTGTGTTTGTTTTACTACTGGATTAATTCTAATTGGATAGATTGCATTATATCGGTAAGTTGAGTCCTGCGGCAAGCCGAGTATTTCTTGAGAGTTGGTGCTTCCTACTTTAGTTGGTGTTGATAAAACCCCCATGATTCTAGTCACATATAAAACATAATACGAAATCTTACACATACATATGGTGTCTCTTGTGTTCATTGTGCTTATGGATTGATTTCTCTTTATTATTGATGGATGTCATCGGTGAATGGTTACATGCAATCTTAAAATGATGATGTGTAATATTATGTTATGAAATGGTTTCTAACTTGAAGTGAGAAAAAGTTGTAAAATCCCACACACTAATTCACCCCCCCCTCTTAGTGTGGCTGGTGTGTCCAACAAACCTCTTCTCCATCCTGTATGTAGGATTCATTGAAGAAAAATATTTGCATCTCATTATTCTGCATTCTTTTGGAATCGATTCTAAAACATCATAAGTTTCGCTTTCACACCTTTGAGTAAACAACAACCCTAAAATGAAGTGCTTATAAAATTCATCGAACACTTTATATTATCTACTAGTGAACCTACATTAGCTTAAAGTGTAGGGATTTGGAATAGGTTGTGAGGATAACTTTCCAAATCCATCAGAGAAACATAAAATCTTGTGCTAGGGAGCGATAAATCCAATTGTTCATATAAGAATAGTTGGGATCCCCCTGTCACATAGGGGTTAAACACAATGTCTCATGTGGGAGAGAAACAAATATTTTTCCTCCGAAGATTAACCCACATAGTGGAAAGATCACATATTTTGGGTTCTTCCTGAGAAAGGAATGGTTTAATTTGGTATCATAGCTTCATGAATACTAAATCCACTCAGGGTTCTCAGTAGTATTCTGGTCCACTTGTCTTCAGTTCTCTTGAAGAATTTTGGACTTGTTATCTCACCCATATGTTCCTTCCTGACAATCAATTGTACCCTCCCGAAGGATGACTACGAGTTGGTAACCTTGGTGTCCTATATATATAGGGTTGATACACAAGGTGACGATGAAGGGGTGTCTTCATTGTACCTGGGTCATATGTTGGTCAAACTCACTCAGGCCCCCTGGAGGGTACACCCACGGGTAAAACTATATGGGAACTTGCACCAAGGCATAATTCCATTAAGCAAGTCGCCAACGTAACTGATCCATGCACTCTATCCCAGCCCCTTCCTATATTGATCTCGCGATGTTGGATTTCATCATCAACTAGTGGTTCTATTATGGGAAGGTTTATTTGATTGTTTACTTCTTATATTTGTAGTGTGTGTTGTTTGTTTTACTTAGTGGACCTTAGGTCGAGTTAGTGTCAAACATGTCAATTCCTGGGAGTATCAACAAAAGAACCCCTTTTCCCAGGGAACCTTTTGCCTTTCCTTCTTTTGGAAACATTGGTCCTCTGTGCATTGCCACACTGAGTCTTTCGAGACTTACCATCGGGTTACCAATTGGTTGTTCCCCACTCTGGTGATCTCAACTTTTCCCAGTGCTTCGAATGCACCTGATTATTCGGATGTAATCACACCACCCACAAATCAACCTCATGTTGACCTTTAACCTTATTCACTTGTCGGGTCTCCTTCCCTTTCTTCTTCTTCTCCTATTTAAAGCTCTAAAGAAGGTATTCAAGTGTTGGCAGCCAACAATTCTGTCAAATTTTATCATAATAAAAGTTGCCACCAAGGGATAAAAAAAATTTGTAGCTGCCCCCTCCTCATATTTACAAACGTTTCTGTCCTCTGGTTTTGAGGATATTCTTTGGCCTATCTGATTATGAGAGTTTTTCGTTTAAATTTATCATTTGTTTGTTTAATTTCATGACTGCAAGCATGAAATTAAAACACAATTTTGTCTTGGGTAATCATTTTATAGTTTGTGGTTTCTTTGTTTCTTTTGCAATTGATAGTAGACCTAAAGGGCATCTATATTTTAAAATATTTGATTTTGTAAGCCTATTTTTTTTATCCATATACTTGATTGATTCACTATGGGAAATATGACTTGGTCATTTTTATGGTTCATTATAGGATTTTGATATTTGATATGCCTAATTGGGCAGAACCTTGGATTAAAATTTAAAATATTCTTCTTTCTCTTACCAGTCATATCACAATCCTATCACCCTGGTACAGTACTGGTGTACTTATAGTTCCACATCATCCTATTGTCCTGCATAATTAAGACTCTCATTCATTATTTGAATAGGTAGTTGATAATGGTTTGGGTTTAATGTCCATTGTGCATAGTGGTTCACAAGCCTACGTATCCTCTGGTTATTTGTCACTCACATCTCAAATAACCAATCATGATAGCCTCCCAAGTCCATAGGTATTGGGCCTCCTCCAATTTTACAGACCTCTCTCTATTTCTTATTTATTGGAAAACAAAACCTCCCTCTCGTTGATTTTACTGTGTCTGTTTGATAGCACCCATCGCTCCCATGTTTAGAATTGAACCTAATGTCTCTCAAGCCCTCCTCTCCCATGACGATGCCATAAGAAATTTACAGGCACATGGATGGGAAATTCTCATCCGAAATTTTGAGAGTTATAACCTAGCAGTTGCACATGCATTCACTCAATTATTTGATGGCTCTAGAGAAAGAATTGGATATCTGCAACTCGAAGTAACCGAGGATTCTATAGCATGAGCTACAGGACTGTCAAAGGATGGAGAAATATGGTTCAAAAATGAAAAATTAGAAGGCATGCCTTGGATTCTACTCATGGTCTCTAAGAAATCAAAATGCTACCATAAAGGTAAACCGATTACTCTCTTAAAACCTCGATGGCACAACCTACTTCTAATTATTAAACAATTCATAACTTGTGAGGGTAGGTATGGATTAGTGTTTTTGTATCACACCCGCATGTTGATGCTTTTCCTAGGGTTCAAGCTAAATATGTCTTTCTATCTATTGATGAGTCTGTATAAAATGTCTAATCATTATCAGAAACAAAGTTTAAATCCTCTGTATAACCTTTTCCACCATGGGCTTATTCGAATTTTGTTGTTATCACATCTAGATCAAATTGGGGATACTTGGGAAGATTTCCTGTGTAGAAACAATCTCACCCTACTCGAGAACACATTAGAATTGCCTCTCCTTTCCAATACGAATCCCAATCCCTGTAACCCTACCACCAAAAATCAAAGTGTTGATCCACATAGAGACCATGTGTCTACTGAACCAAACTCTATTTCTATGAAAACCCTTTGGGAAAAGAGCCACGATGTAATTTTGTGCCCAGAAAATCATTAGAGGAGGTAATATATGTATTAAACGAGAGGGTTTCCCCTACTCCTACTATTGAGACGACTCAGGGTTTTATTAATAAATCAACTATTAAGAAAAATCACAAAAATAAGAAACATGGTAACTCAGATTTGAGTTTTGTAAACAAAAGACCAGGCAGGTTAATACCCAGGAGTTTGATAAATCAGCAACAAGATCATCTAAGATTGATCTCAGTGATCAAGGTCGATGATCACTTGACCAATGATGAGATCAATGAATTTATTTCCTGAGAAGATGTGGATAACCAGTGTCTCAAAAATGAAACCAGTAGTGAAGCTATACAATACGATTTTGTTTCTGAAGTATCTTTGTTCCTAAAAAGTCAAGAAGGCTTCACTGGTATAAGCCACAATTTGAAGCAGGCTACAGAAAAAACCAAAGCACCGATTGCAGAGTACACTCAACCTCTGCCTTCCATAGCACTTGTACACTTTGAAACATGTTTTGACTGGGTGGAATGATATTATAGAGATATACCATACCTCCAAGCACAGTTAAAATATATAGCAGCTTGAAAATCCTTGCTTGGAAGGGAAAATCAAGAATTAAAGGCATGTGTTCAATCCAATGCAGATTGAGCAAGTAAAAATCCCAAACGAGTCTGTAATTTGATTATCAAGAATGAAAAAAAGTTCAACACTATCATTAACTCAGAATTATCAGACTCTTCATTTTCTAATCTCTAAAACGGTAAAAAATGGTTTTTATTCTCTTTGATTTGATTCTGTTGAAAAAATTAGATAGTTAGATTTAGTTATATTTTGTTGTTGATTTAAGACTAGCTACATAATCTCACGATTCTATAGCCAGTTTATTTCTAAATATTAGTTTGTATTATTATCTAAATTCAATTTTGTCTTGTCATTTTCAAGAAAATAACAGTCATGATGTTATTCACAAGGAGAAGTAATCATGGATTATCTGCTACATAGTTTAGTAATTTCTATTTTTGTTTGATAAAACTATGTCATTATGTAATTAATTTTGATAAACAAACTCCTACATGAGTGTTTCTTTGTTATCCTATTTTTGTAAAGAAAACTAATTTTCTAGGATTACCCTCTATCTTGCATGATAAGGGGTTGTTAATCCAAGACAAGTTTAAATAGTGGTTGTTGTTTAGTAGTAAAAAACAACTTTTGGTTGGACTACAATATAGACATGTGATTTTGGGAATTGATATGAGAAAGCAATACACCATTGTATTTAGACCTATGTGATGCTTATTCCATTGTATTCTCCTATTACTTCTATATTATGACATATTATTATGGTTGATTTAGCTTTAGCCTTGTCATCATATAGTGTTTCATATTGTTAAAAATTTAGATGTTGTCCATAATTTGTCGTTCCATTTCGTATGTGTGATCAATCGATTATTTAATTATTATTGAGTTTATTTCAGATGTTAAATGATTGACAATATAAATACTCAGAATTGAGTTTTTACTCGTTCTCAGATATTGATTATCTTAAGACCACATGATTCTTTTAATTAGTTATCTTCCTGATGTTATTAATTTACTCCAAATATAAAACACTTCTTTGAATTTATTCTGGAAGTACTAGTATTGTTATGTTATAGGTTTCCCTTAAAAGCAAGATAGACAGGAGCTCAAACAACACGAAAAGATAATCTTGGTTTCATTAATCAGCTACAGGTTAGTCTGTGTGTTATTTAATTAAATTACTTATTAATGAAAACGATGATTGCATTAATTATCTTTGACTGTTTATATGTCGTTGTTTCAATTGTATGTTCTTAGTATTTATTAGTTTAAAATCTTAAAAAAAAAAAAGATTTATGTTCTTTCTTTATCTTAGTTAGAAACATTATTATGAACATTCATTTCACAAGATTTCAAGTAAACCTTGCAAACTGTATATAGATTTTTTATAATCATTTGTATATATTCATATTTCTATTAGAATACTTGTAATTAGTGTATAAATTGGTAGAATCATAGATTTATATTAGTTTATTTATTTTATTATTTTTAGGACCTTAGTTAGCCAACAGAGCCATTAAACCCGTCAGGTCAATTCATTCCAAATGAATTGGGTTAATTAGACAACCCCAGTTTGGATATGACCTTCCAGTTGACGGTGTGTCACTTACGCCCGTCAACACCATATTGATAAGAAGAAGAAGAAGGAGAATAAAAAAGAGATCAAGACTCCAACTGCATCAAAGCATGTTGTATCTGAGCAACCAACTATTTCTAATTTTATTGGGAGTGTTGATAAAGTTGACAGGTCTAAAATGAAGAATCCTAAACGCAAATTTCCTTGTAGAATTTGTAAGGGTGACCACTTTCTAAGGGATTTCCCTAGTCTTCCCAAGGTATTAGAAATGTGGTCTTCCATGTCATATTCTCCTACTGAACATGCTAGTGACACCCCATCAACTAGTGACATTGAGATTGGTAAGAAGAATAGAACTGACAAATTTCCTTCTATGTTATGCAAAGGTGATCATTACTCTCACCTTTACCCTCGTATGGATGAGGATTTTTATCTTTTGGAAAAAATTCAACTTCCAACTGGTTATCATAATATCTCTCCCAAACCATCATTAGTTGATGGATTGGTCAATCTAGCTCCATCCTCAGTCGGTTTGGCTGAATAGGTGGTCAATATGGTCTCATCCTTGGTTGAGACACTAACCCAAGTAGTTGATCCAATTCCTTCATCTATCAGCCCAAATCTTCGTATGAAAATTGAAATCCAAGTGATTGATCCAGTTCCATCATCGATTATCCCCACTCTTCATTTGAAGAGTGTCAAAGTGGTCAATCTAGCTCCATCATCGATCGATTCCACTCCTCTCTTGAAGAGTGCAACCAAAGTGGTCGATATGATTTCATCATCGTTCAATTCCACTCCTCATTCAAGGAGTGAGCATGTCACTCAATTATACCTCATTAATACAGATTCACTTGGACAAGGGGGCACTCCATCCATCCTGATGTCACCCCCTTTAAGAAATCAGATGATTTCTATTAATTGGAATCATTTGACAGAACCTTGTCTTCCTTCTTAGGTGACTTTCCAAATCACCATGCAAGTTTGTGATAGGAATATTCCTAACACTATAATAGATGAAGGTGATTCTGTTAGCATCTTATCCGCAAATTCTTGGAAAGATTTTGGTTCCCCATAGCTTACACCCATGACTCAGAATATGTCGAAATTTGACAGAAGAGTTAGTCAACCTTTAGGGATCCTTCCTCATTTTCTAGTTACTTTGGGAAGAAAAATGGTCTATGTCGATGTGATGGTAGTTCATGACCCCTTGTACTTTAACCTGCTCATCGAGCAAGACTATGTCTACATTATGAGATCTTTTGTGTCCACTCTCTTTCGAGAGATATGTTTCCCTCGCAATGGAAACATATTAGAGATCGACCAACTTTCATTCATGGACCCTCATCAAATGTTCAACCATCCACCTTCCATGAACGATCCATACATGCCAGCGATGTTTGCCCCATCGCATGGAATTATGTAATGACCTGCCCCATGCATTCAACCCTGCATGAGATGGAATATCTCTCTTATCCTGACTTAGATTCGGTAGTTGACATGGTCATATCTTTGATCAGGATATTAGATCCATATCTCCCTACCCTTATGGAGTTTGTCGACATGTATTCCTTTCAGAGTGTTTTTCTTCCCTAGAGAAGATCTCCTGGAAGCCATGACCGACATTTTTTCCTTGACATGTATTCCTTCTAGACCATTTTCCTCTTGGAAGCCATGACCAAGGAGAGGTATTGAGCATAGTTTTTCTTCTCTGTGGCTATCTCATTAAAAAATGAAACAAATGTTTTGAGCATAGTTTTGCTTCTCATTGGCAAGCTCGTTAAAAAATGAAATAGAGGTCTTGAGCATAGTTTTGCTTCTATGTGGCAAGCTCATTAAAAAATGAAATAGAGATCTGGAGCATATTTTTGCTTCTCTGTGGAAAGATCATTAAAAAATGAAAAAGAGGTCTTGAGCATAATTTTTCTTCTTTGTGGAAAGCTCGTTAAAAAATGAAATAGAAGTTACAAGCATAGTTTTCCTATTTGTAGCAAGCTCGTTAAAAAGTGAAAAAGTCACCTCTCCTATCAAGTCGAGTCTTTTCACTAGATCTCATAAATATCGAGTCGAGTCTTTAGCTATATCTCATAGATTTCGATTCGAGTATTTTTTTTTTGTCTCATATTTGAACCTTCCTTTCATCCACCTTTGTCAGTTGACCTTTTCTCCTCCATTCGGTACAAAAATCGGTGACAATATAAGCGTCGACGAATGAAACGAAGCCTAGGGGGACATTTCTCGAACATTTGATTATCATTTTGGAGTTAATCCACTAGCATTTCAAGCTCAAGGCAGAGTACCAACCATCCATGGGTATCCCTTAAAACCTTTCAAAATTACGTTGGGAAATTACAAGTATAGTTTAATTTTGTTTCAATATTGTGTAAAAATGAAATCAATTTTGAGCTTGGCATTTTCTTATTATTGCACTCATAAATACATGAGAATGTATGTGAGCATACTTTTATCGCTTTTTCAGACTCTTAAAGGATATTAAAAAAAAGGAACCCCCTAGACTCTCCTTTAATCTCTTTTCAAACTCTCTAAATATGAAAATATTTTCAAGTGATCTTGCTTCCTTTCGCACTTGTTAAAAGGTTCAAAAGGACATCTTCCAAGTAATATTTTATCTCTTTTTTGGACCTAGGAGACTATAATTACAAAAAAGGACAACCCTAGAGTTGCCTTTAAGTTCTTTTCAAACTCTCTAAACATGAAAAGCCACCGATTTTTCCTTCTCTTGAGTCGCTAAACTACACATTGAAGGGTCCATTTGGGCATGAACCCTTACTTCTTCCAGTTTGTTAAAAAAAGGAGGAGGAACTTACCAAAGGTGAGTTATATAGAGCATTTTTTATACTCATCAAGCTCATTAAATTAAAAAGAGGTACTCGTCTATCTGGATGGGGGAAAAGATTGAAGGAAGTGGGTCAAGTTTCTTGAAAATTTTTGTAAACAATTCTTATTGTCTCCCTTCAACATGACACTTATTTTAAAATTCACACTAAACACTTGGATAATCTACTAAACCTCTGCATTGAACCAATCCTATGAGTCTTTCCACTCATTTGAACCATCCAAATAATTCCTTAGCACCTATTGCATTATGTTTTGGTCCACTCTGTGTTTATGCTGCCAGTCTCATGTTGTGCCTCAGTGTTCAAGGGAAGTATCTACCTCGAGAGGAAACCATATGCAAAATTTCTAATATCCATATGTGTGTCAGTCTGTGTTCATTTGATATCACTTTATTATGTCAGTTTCATGTTGATGATGGGGGATACATCAAGGCCCTCCTTCATTGAGTATTTTCATGTCGACTTCAACACATCATTTGGGAATTAGACTTAATAACTAATTAGTGCCTTGGGACCTGCATGCATCAATGGCAAGCCTCCAGGCATCTGATAGTAGGTTTACATCATTGACCTCTAATCGAATGATTCCACGAATGTTCGACCTCAGCTCATTTATTCACATTCACTTAAATGTCCGAAGGTACCTTGGGATTCATTAACATCATTAGTGATTTCCCTCACTCTTGTTAATGGTTTTACTCAATGACCACTAATCAAGTGGTTTCTACCATGTTCGACATAAAAACATCAATTCACATGGTTAGATTTGTACCACATCAGTATTGGGATGAAGATCCTGGTTTGGTCATTCATTCTAATATCTGCTTTTCCCAAGATGTGAAGGAAGTCATTTGAGAATTCTAATACTTATATTGTCAGGTACATCCATGTTGTATTGGTCTGTGGTTATGTTTTATCATCTCTTAGTTCCACTGTGTATTCTATGTGGCTATGATCAGTTCATGTCATAGAAGTATGGATCCACATTGTATCTCTGGTGGTCGTACCCTTAGTCAATATCATCATGGATCCACAGTGTATTTATTGGCAGCCATACTTTGAGTCATTTATATCCCGAGCATAGGTATGCCTACCTCGGGAATGGAACACATATTAACATTTTTTTACGGTTGTCTGCAACTTCTACTAGTTTCCCCAACTACACACCCTTTATTCGAAGAATCTAAAAAGTTTTTTGGCCATCATATTTCATTTTTTGACTTCACACTTTTGAGGCAAATATGTTATAAATCCAAATTCCTCACTTTGATAACGCCATATTCTCATTTCCGTAAGTGTCATAAGTGTCACACTTTTGTCGCAAGTGTCGTATGTGTCCCATTCTCATCATGTAAGTGTCACATCGTGAATGAAACCATGAGAACACTTGATATTACCCCTAAAACATGTTAGAAGAAGAAACCCCATCATTTGAAAATCGAAACAAAGTGTTTTTCTATGAGAATTGGTCATCTTCGCAAATTTTGGAAGATCAGCACTCCCCTACTCATATGCATGGAGCGCTAGCGCTCTTTGTCTATCTAGCAGGGAGTGTTGTAGTGTTATCTTTCACATTTTGAGGGAGCACCGAATTGGTTGAGAAAATATTGGGAAGAAATCCTCTTTTTCTCTAAGGACAACTATGGATGGATCGAGTTGGTTTGGCTCAAATCTAACCCTCGGGCTTAATCTAAGGGAGATATCACAACTGATGGATTCATATCCTCAACTAATCCCAAATATAACTAAGGTTTTTGAGACACTCAAAGCCTATAAATGGATCCATTCTCATGGTGAACAAGGAGGAGAAATAATCAACAAAGCATTGTTATTTTGATCGTGGATATTTCGAGCAAAGGGGTTGGACAAGGAGGACTTGGAGAAGCTGCAACTTCATTTGAATATTGTAAGTGTCTCTTTTAATTTCTCATCAATATACTTGGCCTATTTCCTTCTAATATGTGTTTACATGTATTTGTCTATGCTTGTTTTAATCCTTCATAGATAGATCAATTTTTTCTAATCCATTAGAGTAGGAGACGATTGTTTTTCTTTTATGATCCATTTCAGGTATTTTTCGGAATTCATGGATTGGAGTAGCATGGACAAAATTTGAAAGTGAGGTACATCATACTATCCATATTACTCTCTTTTTCTATGGGAATAATTAATCTATAGGAATGGTAGCGTCGAAAGGTAGTTTTCTATCTCGGTAGAGGGGTCTTTACTCTGAGGGAAGATTCACCTGTCAGCAGGGGAATTATTTCGTAACAACTTGGCTTGATGTCGATCTTAATTTGAAAAATGTAGAAATATATTCATGTTACCCTTAATGTGTAAATACATAAGTTTACGTCTACCCATACATGTTGAATAATCCATCTTTACGTATAAATCCTTAGTTGATACATGTTCTTTGAAACGAAGGTTCCCTCATTTTTTCTCCAGTTGAGCCTTGCATTATAGTCATTATGCATCATCATGCCTGGGATAAGAAGAAGTTTGTTATAGGTTTGTTTTTGTTTAAGTTTGGACTGACAGTTGGCATCCTAGAGATGCATCGACCCTGGGGAATACTATAGTCCATCCTTGAGTTTGGAATTTTTGTTGTTAACTTGAAATTTCCTTTACGAGTACTAAAAATCATCTTGTCTCGTAAGATTCTACATTCCTTTACTTGTGCTAAGGATCCACTGGTAAATATGTTTCCAGTGGTATCTAATGACATTTGTCATAGTAGCTAGGTGTGGAAGTTCTATTTTTAATGAAGCTTGGCCTTGGTGGAACTCGAGTGATACCTTTGAGAGCATTGTGCTCTTAGTCCTAATTAAATCAAAACTTTATCCTTTGATTCTTAGATTAGTTGAAGAGTTTACTCCTGAATGCTTGTGTGCGAAGGTATTAAATGATTAACGTAGGTAGTTTGAAGTCTTAAGAAACGATCTCATTTAGAAAATGTAAAGTTGATTTAATAAACAATATTTTTTTAAAATTAAAAAGAATTTATAACATCTCTTTAATCGATGTTGGAATTCTACTTTGTCAGAGGTTATTGACATTTTAAATCTAAGCTATGTCCTTTCTAGATGATCATGATTAGACTTGTAATAATTGAACATAATAACTATTATAAATATATAATAAAATTTATGGTTAATGAATTTTAATCTTACAACTATAAGAGGTAGATCCTTTACTTAGTTTAACGAACCTTAGAATAGTATGTTGTGAACAAAGAATTGAACTAATGGTAAATTTAATGGTGTAATGTAATTTTCGGTTATCTTGTAAATTAGAATTGATTATGGAATAATAAAGGTCATCCATATAATTCTTGTAGTACTTGGTTTAGATAGTGAATAATAATGATAGTTGTATTTTCAGAAGAAAGTGATATTGTTATTTGGTGAGTACTTGTTACTTGATTATTCAACGTAGGAAAATTGTCTAGATGATGAATACTAATTAATTAGATATATGTATTCTTAAGAGAAGGTACATTTATTTAAATAAACAATTATTTTTTGGTTTATATCCTTACAGGAAGGAATTAGTTTAGAATAATGAATCATTGAATGAATTAATTGTGCTATGATTAAAATAACTTACCTTTACATTTGGTTTTGAATCTAGATTTAGAGTTGGTCATAGGCATGGATACTTCAATGTACCTTAGAACAATCGCCAGTCCTGAGATATTAAGTGGTCAAAATCAATTGGATGAATCCTGGACTTGAGCTTTGATTATGGGTCTTGGAGGTCCTAACCTTGCAGGTAGGTTGGGCGGGTAGACGTCTTGTTATTTTTATGTGATGAAAATAGTATATTAGTAATAGTGATGATGATTTTGATTGTTGTCATGTTGTGATGTAGATGAGAATAGAATGTGTATTACTTAAGTATGTTAATGTTGTGTAACATTTTTTCTAATGATGTTTAAAAAAAATGTATTTATCTCTATTGTACTCACTACATTGGTGTCGTAATGGAGGGGTCGTTACATTTTCTCAGACATAAGTTTCTTTCTCTTATATCATGTTCCTATACTTATAAAAATTTCAATTATATTGTGGGTTCATTATTTTATTTGTAACTTTTGTCTCCCTCAAAGTGAACCTTTCTACTCTTATCTCACCAAAATGCACCAATACCTAGAGTATTCTTGATAATTTCACAAGTTCACAAGTATTACCTCACAAGTCTATTTTTATGTCATAATTAGAATGCACTACAACATTTTGATGTATCCATTTTGTAACAACACTTAGTTCATTTTGTAATGCTCATGGGTTCATTGCATTGTCCAAAACTCCTCCATCATTAAAATGTACACTATGTTCTACGACCCTCATATTGTACTATACTTAAAAAAAAAATGATTTTTCATCGTAGGTTAAAGGGTACGAACCACTTTTGAATTATTTAAGTTGTTATCACTACATGTCTAATTGACTAATGTATGGGTACACTTAGTCATTTTCTTAAAATGTTCTATACTCTTATGTAATTAAACACTTAGTCGATTTTTGTTTCCATCGCGGGTTCGTCAGTCATACCATTTCAAAATTTTCTTCTCATCATGTCCAACTGATACATATCCATACATAACTTTTGATATTTTTCACCATGGGTTGACATACCCACAGGTTCATATTAATTCTAATATTTTTCACATCCAACCCAATCCTCCTTTGTAATGCATGCATTTCCTTGTTTCTTTTCACAAAAATTATTTAATACTAATTCTATGGAGGATAACAACTAATTAAAATATATTTATTTTTTTTAAGTAAAAAAGATAGTACCTGCTATATTAAGTTAACAAAGAAACATTGACAAAATACACAGAGATATGGTCATCCTAAGCTACCAAAATGTTGTCATTTTACCAGAAACCAACATAGTTTGGAGTGAAATGAGTCTAGGAGGGTAAGCTAAAACTGTTTTTCCCTCTGTCCTTCCTGAAGGAAACCAGGACAGATGGCCATAGTTCAAGTCTACATTTAACAACAACATGATTAAACAGAAAGAAAACTAGCATAAGAGAACTCAGATACCCGGTGACCTATCGTCATTGCCTTTCTACCACATGGATCTGGCTAGGATGGCAAACAACTGCGTGCACATTGGACATTTCCTCTTTGTTGGAGCATTGGAGTACGCATCAAGGAGAAAGTCTAGATGTTGTCCCATGAGGAGGGCTCTGTGCTCTTGGTCTGCCATGTGGCCTCGAAGATCGAACACCAGAGCCAGATGCTTTACATGAAGGAGAGGACCATGCAAGTCATTATTTCTTGCCTCGTCGAAGGTTTTGTTCCCCACTTACACATTCATCCCTGCTCTGGCCTCGATCACATTCAGTCCTGCATTGGTTGCATACACATTGATCCCTGCTCTTGTCTGACCCACATTCCTTTCTGCACGTGCATTGTCCTGAGGCTTGTCCTCGTTCGTTGCCTTCGCAGCATGGTTGGTGGGGCTGTAGTCATCTGTCCATGGTATCTCTTCCACAATGAAAATTGGGAAATTGTCTGCCGGCTCTCCCTTCAGACTTCTCCTAGCCTGTGATTCATGCACTGTGGCTTGGGGTTCCAGGGTGGTCGCTAAATCCTCCAGGTACGGTGTCTCCTCAACATAATAGGTTGGAAACTCATCCACAACACCTTCTTTTAGACAGCTTATGGGATCGATTTCCATGGTGGGCATGCTACCCTCTGTCCCAGGCTCAACAATAATGGCATGGAGTGCCACTTGTTTGGCTCGAGCTCTCTTCTGGAGAATGGAAGTCACCATTGATAGAGCATGCTCCAAGTTCTTCCTCCTTTGCCTCTGCTCTTTGTGGGTGTACCAGGCTGAGCCTCAGTGAGGCCTGCCTCGCTTCCTTGTCATTATTGATGAGGGGTGGATAAAGATACAGAAAGAATGAGCCAAAATGAGAATGCACCAAAATGAGAGTGAACCAGAGCTGTGCCAGAGCTCCCAACGGGCAGGGAGGTCCAAAACGAGAGTGAACTAGGTCTTTCCAGGCTCTCCAACTTCCGAATTATCAAATGCCATCTTTGCATGGCTTCCCATTAACCCTGTCATATTGAATGTTGGCTGAGAGAGTGCGTTCGCATAAGGGAGAAGTCCCTCTGTCGTATAGCGGATGTAATGGCCGGCTACCATCGTAAATGCGGAAGGGATGGGGAGAGGCCTACAACATTTAAGCTATGGCTTGATGTTGAGCCATGTGGCAAGGCATCACCGCATGTCACCCCATATGAGGCTGAGGAGTCTCTATTCACAAGGTCTTTACAGGGCCTTGAGAGATCTGTGTCATCAGAGAGATGGGCTTGCCAATGTATGAGTTTAGAATTGGTGTCAACTCCATTATTCGCCAGGTGATCCACAACTTTGTTTTCTTCTCATTTCACATGAGAAGGGATTAAAGTGAGATTGGGGTGGATGAGATCTCCAAAGTCCTCCAGAAGGCATGAGAGTCTCCAGCTGGGGGGGATCTGCCTAGGGTGTTTGCCATGTAGGATTTTGGAGATGAGTTGGATGATAATTTGGGAGTCTCCCTCAACGATGACCTAATGGAAATGGTTTTGAATGGAAGCCTGGAGGCCTCTGATAAGGCTTATAAGATCATCCACATTGTTTGTGTTCTCACCTAAAAAGCCAACCATTAGGTGAATGATCTCACCAGTGTGGTTCAGAAGGATTATGCCGAAACCTGTTGCTTCAGGGTTTCCCCTGGAGGCCCCATCGAGGTTTAACTTGATGAAGCCTGATGGGGGTGGGGTCCATGTCATGGGGTTGTTGGCTCGTCTACCTTTAGTCTTCACCTGAGTTTTCACACGAATTTGCATGTCCCAGCCTCTAAAGATGTTGTGCTCCTCGGGACTGCATTGTAGGTCTTCGTGGTGCCAAGATTTAGTATGGACTATTTCTCGGATTAGCTTCTTAACCCTCTCCCATGTAATGGTGGGAGGGGAGGCTTTTGAGTGGAATATTCTCTTATTTCTCTCTTTCCAAATTGCCCATAAGGTGAAACCTAGGAGCAACTGCCAGATGTGTTGGAGAATTAGATTATGAAAGGAGATCGTCTCCTAGTTAGCAAGTGTGTCCCTGATGCTGCATCAGTTTCGGTTGGAGCATTTCATGGCTTGGACACCCCAATCCCAGATCTGTTGACTGTAGTGGCAATTATTGAAGATATGCTCCATGGTTTCCTCTCTTTTTTGACATAGGGTGCATCTAGAGGGACCTATAAAGCCTTTCCTTAAAATATTATCCCATGTGAGGATATGGTTTTGAGCTATGAGCCAAAGAAAAATGGATACCTTGGGCCAAAGAAAGCTTTGCCAGACATTTCTCCAGATTGTTTCGAGGTTTTGGTTGTGGTAGTTTCCCTGTAGGTAGTTGATTCAACTGATACCCGTTGGAGAGTGGCCCCATAGAAGGATGTCCAGTCCCTCTTTGATTGGAATTTTCTGATGCAGAGCACAATCCTGCCAAGGTAGAAGGTCGATATCATCCATGAGCTGTAATTCTTCTTGCCTTGTTTTCCACTATCTCTATGGTTGGCTTTTGTGAGTTGGAATCCATAGTTCTTTAATTGTCCTGAAGATATTTGGATGTAATATTTGTTTAAGAGGATTGAGGCTTTCCAAGTCACTAAGAGGGGGTAGTTGTTGCCATGAGTCCTGCCAGAATAATGTGCTTTCCCCATTTCTCACTTCCCATAAAGCATGCTTCTGGATCAGGGGGCGATTTTGCTAGGCAGTGTTCCATATATCGAATCCCTGTATATGTTCATTGAATCTAATTAATTGGTCAGGCTGTGCATTCAGGGCATAATTTTGTTTCCAGATTTGAGCCTAGAGTTCTTTCGGATGCTGTAGCCACCTCCACCACATTTTGGCTCCCATGACCTGGTTAATCTTTCCCAGATCCCGTAATCCCATCCCTTCAAACTTTTTGGGTTTACAAAGTTTATCCCATCCAACTAGAGCCCACTTTTTATTGTTTTGGTTTCCCTGCCACAGGAAATTCCATTGGAGGCTCCTAATTTCCCTAATGACCGAAATGGGCACTGCTAGAGCAGTGAAGAGGTAGGTGGGAAGGGCTTGTAGGAATGACTTGAGAAGGAAAAATCTGGCAGTAATATTCAAAGGTCTAAAGGTCCAGTTATTCAGCCTGTTGGGTATAGACAAGAGAAGGTTGTCCCATGAGATGGATCGTGTTGGCTCTCTAGTAAGGGGTATGCCTAGGTAGATGGAAGGAAGGGAGCTTTTAGGGATGCCTAGAAGTCTTGAAAGATGATTATGAACCAAAGCTAGTGTGTTAAAAAAGTAGAGTTTGGATTTGTCTAGGTTTAGAAGCATGCCTAAGGCTTCCGTGAATTCAGACATAATTGAGTTGAGCTTTGTGGCCTCTCTGACAGTAGGGGTGTTCATAAGTAGGGTATCATCGAAAAAATGGTTGTGCGAGGGCACCAAATGGAGGGTATGAAGGGGTATCCCTTTGAGGGATCCTTCAATAACTGTTACTTTGAGATAGCATCCTAATCCTTATGCCATAAGCACAAAGAGGAAGGGGGAGAGAGGATCTGTTGGACAACTAAGAGGGGCAGGTGAATCAGTTGTTACCATGCTTAAACAATTATGCTTCTTTTAAACTCTTTGCAAAAAAACTGAATGATGATCACAATAATGCAGGGAAATAAACAATGGCACATTCAGCATCAGTCACATATATGAGAAACACAGAGACAAATATTTCCTGAGGAAACCCATACAGGGTAAAAACCTCTTTTTCTTTATATGATAAGTAATAGTTACATTCCTTACATTATCATACATATGATCACCAACTCATAATGAGGCTACAACCTCTGTTTTGCAAGATGCAACTTGCTATGAGCACCAACACTCTGTTTTCTCTAACACCCACTAGAAGGAAGCAACAACCCCCTATATTCTCTAGCACCAACTAGAAGGAAACACCAACTCCCTGGTTTCTTTAACACCAACTAGAAGGAAGCACCAACTCCCTGGTTTCTCTAGCACCAACTAGAAGGAAGCACCAACTCCCTGGTTTCTCTAGAACCAACTAGAAGGAAGCACCAACTCCCTATGTTCAAGTACCCACTTGAACCTTCGAGGACACCAGTCCTCCCTAGCACCTCCCAACCACCCTGGTTAATAAATTCTTTGTTACTTAAACTTATTATAGCGATATAAAATTATTCAATGGCTTACCAACCTTGTCGTTGTTCTGTTACACTGCTCTGCCCTGTCTGCATCAATGTCTTCTGCACACCCCTTGCACTTTTTGTTCTTCTGCATTTTATGCTCTTTGCACCATATCCTTTCAGTGCAACATTCCTCTACTACGCATTTCTGCTCCTGTGCTCTACCTCCTTGTACACACCTCAATTCTTCCTCCATAGCGACAACAATGACATCTTCCCTTTTTTTCCAGCATTCTTATAGTCTCTATTGTCTTTGTGCATGCAATATTTGCAATGCCTCTGCATGCTGACTCCGTGCCAAATTCTTGCACAACTTGAGTGCTCTGTTTGATCATCATCGTGACTCTTCAACTTCTCTGGTGGTTCAACCCATGTGTCTATCATCACTAGGTGTTATGCTGAGATTCCTTTTTCTCTCTAACAATTGAGACTCTTCATCTTCTCTGTTATAGTCAAGCTCGCCCTCTCTGTTTCAGCTACAGGCTTCAACGCTCATCCACTTATCAATCCCTTCTAGGAATAATATTCCTTCACTGGACGAATCTTGGAGACTCTTCATATCCTCTGGTGATCACACAAAGGTCTCTTTGAATTCTCTAACAAACACCATCAATGGTTTCTGGCAGTTTCACTGTGTCGTGCATCAGTAGCCCTCTGATCTCCTTGAGGTTTATCTGCGCCATTGGATGAACTTTATTAATCTTTCCTTTAAATTGGGTTTCAGAATTTCGACATTCCTATGCCCAAGTGTCTTGACACTTCATGTCACGATCTCCGAAGATTAGATACAGAGCTTTTCTACACTAGCTCCTTCCTCTATATGACCATGGCCATGCCCAAGCGCTTATGCTTAAAGTGCTTTTCGCAAATTCACATTTCATGAATCTGGAGATGAGGCATCTTGACTCTCCAAGTCGTGATCTATGAAACCCCGAAATGGAGCTTATCTGGACTGACTCCTTCCCTTCTCGTGACCAAGGGATGTGACCACAACCTTATGCATAAGGTTCTTTTGCGATTTCGCATTTTGTGAGTCTGGAGATGAGGCATCTCGACTCTCCAAGTCGTGATCCCCAAAACCCCGAAATAGCATGGGATCAACGGTCCCGATCAACAATTTGATCTGACGGCTCAGATAATGTCGCAATTTCTCATATCGTGATTTCAACATTCCTCTTGTTTAGTGTTCTTGTCACTTCAAATTCCCGATCCATGAAACTCCAAAATTGAGTCAAATCAATGGTCCAGATCACATCTTGATCTGACGGTTGCGATTAAGTCACAATTTTTCATATCACGATATCGAGATTCCTGTGGTTAATATTCTTTGACATCTCCAACACTCGATCCTCGAAACCCCGAAATAGACTTGGATCAACGCTCTAGATTCAATATTGATTCAATGGCTACGATTAAGTTGCGATTTTGCATATCGTGAAATCGGGATTCCTGTGGATGATATTACTTGACATCTCTAACTCTCGATCCCCAAAACTCCGACATGGACTGGAATCAACGGTCCAGATTCAACATTAATCTCATGGCTGAGATTAAATCTCGATTTCACATATCGCGATTTCTAGAGGTTAGGGAACATCGTTCCTTTGACTCTCCAGTCAGCGAACTGACGATCTATCCCCACGTGTCCTGCCTAAAGATGGATGATCCTCCTTCTTTCGAGATTTTGTGAGCCCTCTACTCCTTGCACCTTAAATAACATGCAGGTTCTCCTCGATCCAACAATGGTCAGACCCTGTTCTCAGATCTAATGCCTGAGATCTATCTGCCATATCTGCACGCTCCTCTTGTCTACATTGAGATCTGATGGTCATCAGGAATTTGGGATGGGATCCAAAGATCACCAACGCTTCTCCTCCAAGCTTATGCATCCTCCTTACTTGGAAGAATTTCTAAGTGGCAAAGGCCTCGACCTTTGATCTGTCGGTGATCCTAAGTATGCTATCTCCCTTGAGATTTATCCATGAGTTAACCTCATCCCTGGTGCACACCTACGCACTACATTTGACTCTGCACTAATTCCTCCTGAGCTTACTTTGTTCTTGTTTTTCCATCGATGCACACTCTGATCCTACCATCAATGAAAAGAGCATACTTCCTATAAAGCATGCCAAGCATCCTCTGCACTATCTCTTATGATCTTATTGAGCTTTCTCTGCAGCGTCTTCCCAAAATACTTCTGGTGCCCATTTGTTACATTCTTCCTGTACTCATGCCATCTTCATTGTTGTACTTGCCATCAATGACAAGCATATGCTACCTGATAAACATTTTCCAACAATATCCCCCTTTGGCATTGATGGCAACAAAGGCACCTAGATTATTTTCTCCCCCTTTGACATCAATGTCAAAGAGAAGATGCTCCCCCTGAGCTGTTGCAGTATTTTTAGGAGGTATTAGATATTAAACCAATGCAAACTCCCCCTGACAGGATGGACTCTCTCATTTGAGGCCTGCAGAATATTTGTATCTAAACCAGAGTCTTCTCTTTCTGATTCTTGGACCTGTTCATCTTCAACTTTCGTTGTATCCTTTGTGGAAAACTCAAAATTTCTCATCTCTCTTACTAGGACTCCTTGATCAACCTTTTTTTTTCATGAGTGGATGACTCCCCCTGTCACTATTATCTCTCTGCTTCTGACTAATTTCCTCCTTTGTTTCTAAAAGGTTAGATTTCCCTAACAAGGTATTTCCTCTTGTTCTCTCTACAGGATGTCATGTAAATCATTTTGTAAAACAAAATGCTATTGTTGAAGAGTTGCTGTCCTATTGGCATACTGCATAATTGTAGCTCGTACTTTTCAAACAACCCTTGGATCTCCCCATTGATTCTCATCGATCTCTATCACTGCAATTTTCATTTTTCTTTCATGATGCTTACCATCCAAGGATTTTATGACCATATTCAATCACAAGAAAAAGATGCTACAACCACTCTCATACCTTCTTTTCTTTTTCACAGATAGAGGACCTGTATCAGGTTTCTTAGGAGTACTAATTTCTTCCTTGTTGTATCCAATACCAAATTTGTCATTTGGTGATCTCTGACTATCCAAGATCTTATCCAGGGTCATGGAGTTGTTTAAGAACTTGCTTTAGGTGTTTTCCTTCTCAACCTTCAAGACTTTTGCTTCCATCTTATGACATGGTTCTTCTCCTACTTCATCCATGGGGAAAATGCTAACTGAACATGTTTTTATTGTATCTGAATCTTCTTCTTTACTTGTAGGGGAGGATTCAATTTCAACATCATTAATTGTCCTTGTGCCTTTATTCACCACTTGTCTCGAGTTTACATTTACCTTACATTCTTTGGACGTGAACACCTCTTCACTGCCTCTGTCACATTTTTGACTTGTACTGAGCAAATTATGTTTCAAATCATCCACAAGCATAACGTACTCGGCATCTCCTTTGTCATTACTCGAACTCATCATCCCTCTATCCTTGATTTTGCCTGGTTCATCATTTTCAAGGATCACATTTCCTGTTTTGATTTTACTTATGGACAATAGCTTATCCTTGTCTCCAGTCACGTGCTTGGAACATCCACTGTCTATATTTCCAAAGGCCTTTTTTTTTTGAGTTGAAAGTGCTTGACCACATTTTTCACTATCTTTCCTCTTCCATGTGTTGGTCTTTCTATCTAAGAACTTTATCCTTGGATCTTCTTTGTAATTCTTGAGATGGAAGTTTGCAGCTTTGTGGCCAAAGTTGTGACAGTTATAGCATTCAATATCATTGTTCAATAGTTCAAAGTTATTGTTGCAGCGTTGTCTACTCATTGACTGTTTATTAATCCTTGACCTCCTCAGCTGCATGTCTCTAGACTTAATTTGGCAATTTGCAATCTTTGATGGTTTGTTACTTTGCCGTATCATTCTTTGTTGTGGCAGATATTTATTTCTTGGAAATTTTAATTGCTCATGTCTAAATCTTAAGGAACAATTTACAGCTTTGTGACCAAAGTTAGAACAATAGAAACAATATCCATAGAAAAATTCTTTGTACCTAGAAAATGGTTGTCTTCTTTGAGAAAATCGATTTCTTTCATGTTGATGATGTCTTTGAGCAGGGAGTGCATTATTTCTTTGTTCTACAAATTCAATCCTGGCACTTTTTTCTTTACTTGTCCTGGGCGGCTGATTGTCTTCCTTTGTTTCTGTAGGTTTGTTGTTGTCATTGGTTGTCAATTTGACATGGACACTAGCTTTGAAAAACTTGATGGGTTCTTTGTTTCTTGGCTGACCACTACTTGATCCCTCTTCATAACCCAAACCGGTTTTCATCTTTGGATTCCTTTGCTGATTCATAATGGTGGCTAATCCTTCTGAGGCTTTGATACTTGACAGATTTTGATGATACAAGGCTTGAAACTTCTCCATCTCTTTCCTAGTTTTCACTACTTCTTCTTCCAGGGCTTCGGATCTTTTTTTCTTTTCTGATAGTTGTTGTTTCAAAATATCTTCGATTTTCTTTTCCTCTTCCAATTCTACTTTTAGTAGGACAAGGTCTTCACCAGGTTCTTGACTGTCTTTCTCGAACTGTATCAACAATTGTCTTTTCTTTCTGTTCTTGATTCTTAGTCTGTCAATCTCTTCCAATGCACTGATCAATTCTCCTTCCATGTCAACCATAGCTTCTTCATCATTCTCATCACTGCCTGTGCTTTTATTATCATAATTCTCTTTGGCCATAAGCATGAAGTCATTTTCCTTATCTTCATAGGATGAGTCACTATCGGTGTCTTCTGAGGAGTCATCATTGTTTACACATAAGCTTTTCTTTTTATCAAATCTCCTGGATTTGTGCTTCTCTTCACCTTCATAGTTCTAATCATGTTTCTTGTGTGGACATTTATTTTCAAAATGACCTATCCTTCCACAATTAAAGCATTTGAAAGGCAGTTTACCTTTGTATTTTCCTAATCCCTTCTTCAGTCTCTTCACAAATTTTTCTTCAATTTCATTGGGCTCAGAATCCTGATTCTTGTCTTCTTTAAATGATGCTTTTCTGGAGGTGGGTTTGTCTTTAATTATTCTCATTTCATATGCAGTCAATGTTTCTAGAAGTTGATCAAACTGCAAGGTTTTTAGATCATTAAGTTCTTTTATAGCAGAGACCTTCGGGTTGAACCTATCTGGGAGAGATCTCAAGATTTTTTGAACTAAAGAGGGTTCCCCAATTGTTTCACCAAGTTCCTTCATTGCATTTACCATTTCTTCTATTCTCAGAAAGTATTTTCCAATAGTTTCATCTTCCTTCATTCTTAGCTGTTCAAACTGTATTCTGTAGGTTTGAAGATTTACATATTTCACCTTCTCATTACCTTCATAACTGTTAATGAGTTTGTCCCACATTTCCTTAGCAATTTGAAGATGCATCACCTTCACAAACTCAGCTTCTGCAAGTCCATTCAAGATAGCATTCATTCCCTTAGCATTAAAGATAAATTCTAACTTATCATCTTTGGAATCTAGCACAACAGGATTTATGTATCCAGTCTCTACTACATCCCAGACATCAGCTCCTAAGGCCATTAGGTATGTTCTCATTCTAACCTTCCAGAAGGAAAACTTCATTCCATCAAATAGAGGAGGCCTATTGACTAAAGTCTCTTCATGGCTTGTCATGTTTAAGCTCTAGGATTTACCCTTAGATAAAAAGGGGGCCTGATTTGATACCAATTGTTGGACAACTGAGAGGGGGGGGGTGAATCAGTTGTTACCATGCTTAAAAAATTATGCTTCTTTTAAAATCTTTGCAGAAACACTGAATGATGATCACAATAATGCAGGGAAATAAAAAATGGCACATTCAACATCAATCACATATATGAGAAACACAGAGATAGATATTTCCCGAGGAAACCCATATAGGGTAAAAACCTCTTTTTCTTTATATGATAAGTAATAGTTACATTCTTTATATTATCATGCATATGAGCACCAACTCATAATGAGGATACAACCTCTATTTTGCAAGCTCCAACTTGCTGAGAGCACCAACTCTCTATTTTATCTAGCACCCACTAAAAGGAAGCACCAACCCCCTAGATTCTCTAGAACCAACTAGAAGGAAGCACCAACTCCCTGATTTCTATAGCACCAACTAGAAGGAAGCACCAACTCCCTATGTTCAAGCACCCACTTGAACCTTCGAGGACACCAGTCCTCCCTAGCACCTCCCAACCACCCTTCTTAATAAATTCTTTGTAACTGAAACTTATTACAGTGATATAAAATTATTCAATGGCTTACCAGCCTTGTTGTTGTTCTATTATACTTCTCTGCCCTATCTACATCAGTGTCTTCTGCACACCCCTTGCACTTTCTGTTCTTCTGCATTTTATGCTCTTTGCGCCATATCCTTTCAATGCAACATTCCTCTACTATGCATTTCTGCTCCTGCGCTCTGCCTCCTTGTACACACCTCAATTCTTCCTCCACAACGACAAAAATGATATCTTCCTTTTTTTCCAGCATTCTTATAGTCTCTGTTGTCTTTGTGCATGCAATATTCACAATGCCTCTGCATGCTGACTCCACGCCAAATTCCTCCACAACTTGAGTGCTCTGTCTGATCATCATCATGATTCTTCAGCTTCTCTGGTGGTTCAACCCATGTGTCTATCATCACTAGGTGTTATGCTGAGATTCCTTTTTCTCTCTGGCAGTTGAGACTCTTCATCTTCTATGTTACAGTCAAACTCACCCTCTCTGTTTCAGCTACAGGCTTCAATGCTCATCCATCTGTCAATCCCTTCTAAGAATAGTCTTCCTTCACTGGACGAAGCTTGGAGACTCTTTATCTCCTCTGGCGATTGCACAGAGGTCTCTTTGAATTCTCTAGTAGACGCCATCAATGGTTTCTGGCAGTTTCATTATGTCGTGCATAAGTAGCCCTCCGATATGCTTCAGGTTTATCTGCGCCATTGCATGAACTTTATTAATCTTTCCTTTAAATCGGGTTTCAACATTTCGGCATTCCTATGCCCAAGTGTCTTGACACTTCATGTCGCGATCTCTGAAGCTTCGATACAGATCTTTTCTATGCTAGCTCCTTTTTCTATATGACCATGGCCATGACCAAGTGATTATGCTTAAATTGCTTTTCATGAATTCGCATTTCGTGAATATGGAGATGAGGCATCTCAACTCTTCAAGTCGTGATCTCTGAAACCCCAAAATGGAGCTTATATGGACTGAATCCTTCCCTTCTCGTGACCAAGGACTGTGACCACAACCTTATGCATAATGTGCTTTCGCTATTTCACATTTCATGAGTCTAGAGATGAGGCATCTTGACTCTCCAAGTCGCGATCCCCAAAACCCTGAAATAGTGTGGGATCAACAGTCCCGATCAACACTTGATCTGACGACTCAAATAATGTAGCGATTTTGCATATCGCGATTTCAACATTCCTATTGTTCAGTGTTCTTCTCACTTCAAATTCCCGATCCACGAAACTCCAAAATGGAGTCGGATCAATGGTTCAGATCACATCTTGATCTGACGGTTGCGATTAAGTCACAATTTTGCATATTGCGATATCAAGATTCCTATGGTTAATATTCTTTGACATATCCAACACTCGATCCTCAAAACCCCGAAATGGACTTGGATCAATGGTCGAGATTCAATCTTGATTCAATGGATACGATTAAGTTGCGATTTTTCATATCGCAAAATCAGGATTCCTATGGATGATATTACTTGACATCTCCAACTCTCGATCCCCAAAACTCCGACATGGACTAGAATCAATGGTCCAGATTGAACCTTAATCTGATGGCTGAGATTAAATCTCGATTTCGCATATCGCGATTTCGAGAGGTTAGGGAACATCATTCCTTTGACTCTCCAGTCAACAAACTGACGATCTATCCCCACGTGTCCTTCCTGAAGATGGACGGTCCTCCTTCTTTCAGGATTTTGTGAGCCCTCTACTCCTTGCACCTTAAAGAACGTGCAGGTTCTCCTCAATCCAATGGTGGTCGGACCCTGTGCTCAGATCTAACTCCTGAGATATATCCTCCATATCTGTGCACTCCTCTTGTCTACATTGAGATCTGATGGCCATTGGGAATTTGGGATGGGATCCAACAATCACCGACGCTTCTCCTCCAAGCTTACGCATCCTCCTTACTTGGAAGAATTTATAAGTGTCAAAGGCCTCGACCTTTGATCCACCTGTGATCCTAAGTACGCTATCTCCCTTGAGCTTTAGCCATGAGTTAACCTCATCCCTAGTGCACACCTATGCACTTCATTCGACTCTGCGCTAATTCCTCTCGAGCTTACTTTGTTCTTGTTTTTCCATCGATGCACACTCTGATCCTGCCATCAATGACAAGCACATACTGCCTATAAAGCATGCCAAGAATCCTTTGCACTATCTCTTCAGATCTTATTGAGCTTTCTCTACAACGTCTTCCCAAAATACTTCTGGTGCCCGTCTATTACATTCTTCCTATACTCATGCCATATTCATTGCTGTACTTTCCATCAATGACAAGCATATGCTGCCTATTAAACATTTTCCAATAGGATCACCTTGTCTGATTCCCCTGGTGGAATGGAAGGGATGGGAGTTTGTTCTTTTGACTAGAATGGAAAAGAAAGCAGAGGAGGTGTTCTTGAGAACCCATTTGACCCAGAGTTTATCGAAGCCAAAGGAATCCCACATTGAGCGCAAGTATTGCTAGCTTAATATATCAAAAGCTTTCGAGAGATCGAGTTTAATAAGCATACCTGGTGTTTTTCTCGCTTTCAAAGAGTGGATCACCTCATTGGCCATAATAATGGTATCCATGATTTGTTGCCCTTATACATAGCCTGCTTGCTCTTTGGAAATAATGAAAGGTAGGAGCGGCTTGAGGCGAGTAGCAATAACCTTTGTGATTATTTTATATATGACATTGCAGAGGGAGATCGGTCTAAACTGCTTTGGGTGTTTGACATGCTCCTCCTTAGGGATTAGAGTGATTAACATTGCATTGAGTGTAGAGAGTACTTGTCCAAAGGTTCTTGATTCTTCTACCGCCATCCAGACATCTTCCTTGAACATGTGCCAACAGTGATGGAAAAAATTTGTGGTGAAGCCATCCGGACCTAGTGCTTTCCCTGGGGGTATTTCCTTTATGGCCATTTCCACTTCTGTATGAGTGATTGGCCTTAGTAGTGCTCTGTTCTACTCAGGGGTAACCAGCATGGGTATGTGCTTGGTTATTTTCTGGATTTCTTCTTCCCTACTCATATTGGTCTTTGTGAGGAGATCTTTATAATAGGAGTTGAGTTCCTCCACGATTTGGTCATGATATCTTATGGGGATGCCTTGATCATCCTCCAATTGGGTGATTCGATTGATGTATCTTCGGTGTGTCATCGCTCTGTGAAATAATTTTGTGTTTTGCTCCCCTTCTTTAAGCCATTGAACCTTGGATTTTTTCCTCCAAAGTATTTCTTCTTGTTCTCTGCAAACCTCCATTTCTTCTTGAAGTAGCTCCTCTTCCTTCACGTTCTTCTTCCTGAGATGAAGGTTCGTTGTAGTTCTTCAAGTTGGCACTTGATCTCCTTTTTCCTTTGGAAGATGTTTCCAAAAGTGGATTTGTTCCAACTCTTCAATTGTTACTTGAAGTTCTTGAGGCGCTTCTAGAATTTATACATGTGAGTACCATGATCAATTTCCACCTGGGCCGACCAGGTTTGAGCCAGTTGGTGGAAGTTTGGGTGGGATAGCCAGAAATTTTCAAGGCAGAAGGTTTTGGGTCTGGGGGTCATATCCGGGTCCACGAAAAAGGAAATAGGCCAGTGGTCTGACCGATTTTGGAATTATGTTTGCTTTTATTGCCTGATCACTCTCAAGAAGGGCTTCAGTCACGAGAAAGCGATCTAATCTGCAGGCTATGTGCTGGTGTCCTATTCTTCTATTAGACCAGGTAAATATTCCATTTTGGGTTTCCATGTCAACCATGTTTAGTTGCTCTATTAGGGTTTTGAACTTACCATTGTCCTGCTCCAGCCATTTTGTTCCTCTAGTTTTCTCTTCCAGCATAAGGATCATATTGAAGTTGTCGCCAACAATCCAATGTGGTGTATGTAAAAGGGTTTTGACATGCTAAATATTTTGCATGAAACTCTCCTTTTCTTGCGCTGTCTACTAACTGTAGACATTCGTGATGGCTCCTTCGTTAGTGGATCCTGTGACTGTGAAGTGAGCTGTTAGAGTGTCGGTCGTGGAGAAGGGATGATACAGAGAGACTGTGTGTGGATTCCAAAGAATGTCTAGGTCTCTGGAGGCTCCCACTAAATCTTGGTAAAAGAAATCACAACCTCTCCATCTAAATCAGAAGATATTTTCAGCTTCCTAGCCTACACTCTTAGTTTCTTGTAGAAGAAGGATATCCGGGTTTTCATCTTTAATACACTCTCGGAGGATCCTCTACTTGGATCTACCATTGAGCCCTCTGATATTCCAAGTAATTGTCTTCATCATGACGAAGGTGGAGGGGGGCAGAGGTATCCCTATGATAACCTCTGTATCTGTCCTCAGTTGATCATCAGGTGCCCTGCCTCTTTAATAAGTTGATGGGCTGTTTTGTGTCCCCTTCTCTTGTTTTCCTTGGTTATTCTCTTGGGTTCTGATCCTAGATCTACCATAATACCCAATATATCTATAGATCCTTTGGTGGATCTGGTATGAACTTTTTAGAGTTGATCGATCGGGATATGTTGCAGGTCTTTTTGATTGAGGCCTTCCTCCAGCTTTTCTAGGTCTATATCCATCAGATCTATTTCATCCATGAGCATGGTAGTGTCTTCGTCTGTGCCTGTTTATGTTTCATGGGTTGGTTCTTTTGATTGTGCTCTATTTGGCACTTCGACACTTTTTCCCTCCGCTTGCATTATTGCTTGATGGGGGTTCTGTATTTCCTCCTCTTCTGGCAACTGACTCAAAATGTCATAGGAGTTTTTAGTGGGGATCTTTGGGGTTGTGCTCTAGTTTTGTTTCCCTTATGGGTTCTTTCGTCTTCCTGTGACATTGGCAAAGCCATCCTTTTTCTTGCTTTCATTGATCTTGGTGGTTGTAATGTTCAGAGGGTAGTCTCTGAATAAGTGGTCGTTCTCGTGGCACTTTCTACACCGGAAGGGTATGTGTTCGTAATCGATGGTCTTGTTCCAGTCATCGTCCTGGTATTCTAGCATGATAGATCCCGGCAAAGCCTTTGATGTATCCATATATATGCATATGCATGCATATGAGTTGTACTTCCTCATATTTGTAGCCTCCGAAGCTTTGACGTATCATCCCACAGTGTTTCTGATGCCCATGAGTATTTCTTCTAGCCAGAATTCCTAGGGAAATGAGTACAGATGGATCCACACTGGTGCTCTTGTAAAGTCCTCCTTCTTTGGGCTGAATCTGTCGGTCCAAAATCTCAGAAACAGTCCCGTTGAATTGTAGAAGTACGGTCCATTGTCAAAGATTCTATCCTTGTCTTTGAGATTGTACAGGATTATAGTGAAAAATCCCTTGGAGCTAAGATGGACTTTATAATCACCTTTAGGGTTCCACTATTCCTTGATCCATCTTGTGAGATCTTGTTCAATCGGCCAAAGGCCCAAATTTTTTTCGATCAATGCATGATCCATCATAAATTGAGTGTGCTCCCCTACCTGAGTTGATTTAATGTGATAGTGAGGGGGTTTTTCCATTTGCGATATACACTTGCTTGGTTCCCATCCTTTGGAAGCTTGTGGATGAGACGTGCTGGGTTCTAGCTCCATTTATTTTCTGAGTCCTTGTTCTTCAGTGAAGAGATGATCCCGTAGGTGCACCAGTGGCTCAAAGGTAGGTCGCTTAACATGGATTCTGGTTCTATCGTTGGCAGTGATTTCGCTGTACGAGGGGGGTTTCTCCCCCTCTCCCGAGATCATTCTGGGTGTGCAGGGATCTCATGAGGTGTTCATTTTCAGAGTTTGGATTTTAGTGGCAGAGCTCTGGTGTCAGGGTGCGCATCAAAAGCTTCGTTGTTGCAGAGTACTTGGGTTGCAGAGCGCTAGGGTTTCATAGCATTTGTGTGAGTTACTACATATTAACAAATAATCAAAATATTGAAAGGTTGTTATTAATGGTAAAATTTTCGAGGCAATTCTCAATTAACTCGAATTTAATTCAGATCAAGTCATCCTTTAAAAGAATAGCTTTGAGTTATGTTATCGAAAAACAATTTACTTTGAAAATAATGTTTCAAATTGAACTATACAAGAGTATTTCAACTTCATCAAAATGACAATGAGAAAAAGAGAAAAATTAGCCATATATACTATGAACTTATTTGGGAAGGAGGACCATATATTTCAGTGGTGGAGGTCATATTGGTACTATTCATCTCTTCCATTACCAGAAAGGAATGAAAACAAAAATGGACATCAAGCATTTCCTTAGGAGCATGGGTGCATTAAGTTTTTGATTCTAGAGAGATAGTTTATTGGTGTGTTGACAAATTGGATCAAAATCAGAGGATGATCCAACTCTAAGGAGAATATATTATTTCTTTATCACCATCAGTTTTCAAAAGAATGTTTAAATTTCCAAGAAAACAAGAATGTTCAAAGGATACAAATACATAAGATTTATGAAAGAAAAAGACAGTGGATTAGAAATCTTGCATGATTATCTTGAAGATACAACAACAATGCCTCAAGACATATCTAATATTCAGGTTAGTTTACTGAAACATCCTTATAGAGAGATAGTGTGTCTTTTCACCAAAGTGACATGTCAAGATTCTACAACCACTATTCCTCGATTGGATCTTTATATTTTACATTTCACAATTCATGAACAACCAATATTTGATTGAGTGAAGTTTATTTATGAAGAAATACTATCACAATTATCAAATTTCAAGAAAACTAAGAGATTTTATATGCCTTCTTATTTAATATTTTCTATCACTTATTGTTTAGTCTTTATGGTTTTAAGTGTTGGAAGATGATTTTATTGCAAAATCAACCCAGTATCAATGTGGTACCAATCCTTATGGAAGAAAAAGGATACTTATCATTTTTATGAGGTCTATAATGCATTTGTTTCCTCTTTTAGGAAACTTATATTTGGATCGAGAATATCCATATTGTCCTTGGAAGCATCAACCTTCCTGGACAAAAATATGGAACACTACAATGTTATTAGAATATTTTGTTCTTTTGAAATTCCTATTTATCTTCCATACTATGCTCTTGATAAATTGTTTGGTATCGAACTTGCCAAAGAATATATATTTTAGGTACAATTCGTCCATGATAAAAGAAATAAAAAATTAAATCCTTTACCATGGAAATTTGGGGAAATTCAATTAAGGAGCATTTCAAAAATTGATGAAATTTCAAAAATTGATGAATTTTCAATGTAGTTGGACCAGTACAGTTTAAAGTTTGTAGACGAAATTAGGGGTTTTGACCCTAATAATGTTTTCATGGACCTTATGACACCAGTTGGTTTCAGTGTTACACTTCTTAATAAATTTTTATTTGGAGAGGAGGAGGGTGATAGTCAAGAACCACCAAAAATAATTTTTGAAAGGAAAGTAGAGGATATCGAGACTGTCATTTGTGTTACATACCAACACAGACAAAGGGGAAGAATGGCTAATGAAATAAGTACTCATTCTCCCAATTTTTAATAGAGAAGCGCCCTACCCAAGAAAAGTATTTAGTAAGAGGCATCAAATCAAAAGAAATATTATAAAAATAATGATGATGATGATGAAGGTGACCAAAACCCTCTGAAGGGAAAATTCGAGCGACCTCATGAACCTTAGCTTAAAAGAAAAAGGAAAAGTACCCATCAAGAGGTAGAAAAACTCGTACGAGAAGATGAGGTTTTCCTTAAAGATATGGATTTTGATGTTGATATCAATAATATAGAATTTCTATATGATGAGTAGAAACGTCAAGAGAGAAAGAAAGTTGTAGCTGAAATTGCAACTCAAGAACAAGTATTTTAAGAAGAAGAATCATTCACAGTACGAAATGCTCTATTTGGTAGAAGTTCTAAAAAAATAATTTTTGAAATATTCAATTCAAAGAATAAATGGATTCAAAGAAAATCCAATTTTGAGTTGACCTCATTGGTGTACTACCTTCCATAATTTCCCATATCCATAAGGCTACATGGGAAGACATTGAAGTATCATTCAATGAAACAGAGAACGAAAATGCCCAATTGAAGGAAAGAAGCAAAGAATTAGAAATTGAATTAATTCCACCTCTAATATTTCCAAGTCCAAACACCACAATGAAACCATGGCATACTTTGGATGCCACACCAGAGTCTAGTTCAAAGTTGAAAGGGACATCAAGCTTACTTGTGAATTCCATACAATGTATTGGGAAACATATTCAAAAGAGAATGTATCTAATTCTTGAGACATGGAAATTAACAAATAGTTTTATTTCTTTGGCATCGAAAATGTCAAATTTGAAAGAGAACCTGGAAGCTAATATAAAAAATGATGAATGGTTTTGTAAACATGCAATCACTACTTTCATGATTAAATTTTTAAATACGATTGAGCATAAAATAAAATAATAATACTTACCCTCCCTGGCTCATATTAAACAATTAAATTATTGTTGGATAAAAAGAATAAAATGCCTAAAAGAAATATTGGATGACCTTGATACTCTAAGTGTCAAAAGAGGTGAATGTTATTTAAAATTAATTGATTTGTACATAGTTGTAACTATAGGAGAGGTTGATGACACAAAAATTTTAAATTTAGTGTTTGTGACCAATAAATAGTTTCAAGAAACAGTGGAAATATTAAAAATCAACATCAGTGGAAAGGTTCAATCGTCTAACAGAATACTCAGAATTTGAGGTTGAGAATTGGTTAATCAATTATGTGAACAAAAACGAGGACATTGAATATACATTACATAAATATTCAATTGAATACTGAGACATTAAAGATTCATTATTTGATATAAGAGTTAGACAAGAAGTAAGTGTTTCTCCCATGAGAGATTATGTTGAGAATAGGTTAAAATAAGCCTTAATCAACATAACTAAAGAAAATAAATAAGTGGTTGTTACAAATGGCCCAAAAGATGAAATCCAGGAGAATAGAAAAGGATCATTGGAAATAAAATAGAAAGACAGAGAACATCATCACAGTGAGTAATAGAGATCACATTCTTCCCAATTATTTTCTCTTCCTGTTTAGAAGTCATCCAGTTGTGTTTTACATGTCTAAAGAAATACATAACCTATTTTTTGATATTTTCTCTTTGTCTTCCTTTCAACTCTAACCTTCTTCGCAAATTTATTTTATTTTCCACGGGAGTGCAATCCGAGTCCAACTTTGGATGAATCCATTTTATTTTTAATACTATCAAAGACTATATTATTGTTTGAAAAAATCCTAGAGAACTACTTCAAGGATAAACTTTAATAATATTTTTTGAACTTTGAACTATGAGAATTGGATATTTAAAGTTTTCCTATCATATTTTATCTTGTTCTCAATGAAAAGACTCTTTTACAGTTCTCTCAAATGTGGGAATTGGCCTTTATTTCCTTGAATATGATCGAAAATATTGAATATTGTGATGGATGTAAGATTTATTTTATCTTTTCTATAATTGTTATTTATGTATTATATTTTTGAAAATATTGTGTTTTATGAGTGAATATTCCTAGTTCATTTCTTATGAATTCTTTGGTATGTGTATTATATTTTAAACAACAATATTTGTATTTATTTGAGTGATAAAATATTGAATTTTACTATTTAGAATTCTCCCATTTTTCATTTTATCATCCCAAGATATTCAAGATAACTATTTAAATAATTAATAGAGGAGTACCACCTCTATAAAAATGCAGGGGAATATTCATATGCTCGTGAGGTTTCTATTTTTACCTCAATAGATCTGAGCATTAAAATTTATGGAGACCATACTGGGGAGAACAAAAGGTTGGTTTCGCAGACCATAATTCTAATGACCCAAGCTCATCTAAATCAACCCAAGTTATAGGTTGGTATTGGAAATATATTATGCACATGGTTATGTAATATTAACAAGAAACAAGAATATAATATAATTACCAACAAAACAACATAGTGTAGAGAACAAAACACAAAAATGATACTTTTATTGAAATGGGAGAAATATTCACTCACCTCTTCGAGGGGGAAACCTCCAATAGAGAAACCCTCTATTACAATGATTCTCAAGAAAAATATTTCTCGTGCCTCCTAATATTATTTATACTAATTATATCTTCTAAAGAAAATTCTAGAGGAAGATATTTCTAGAAGCGGAAGCTTCTATTAGGTATTGTTGCATTGACTTGTTAATATTTATTAAATAGGCCTTAATAACTAATGTCAGGATTTATTACATCAAAAATATATTATTCTATATATGTGAGGAGTTAGGGTGGTTAGGTTACTAACATTCCCTCCCCCTTAAAAAGAGCATTGTACTCAAGGCTTAAGATGAGGAAATTTAAGTAGAATAGTAGTCGACTCCTAGGTGGCATCTTCTGGAAGAGTGTCCTTCCATTGAACTAACACTTCATGGGTGGTGTGTTGATGAAGATGATGCTCTTGTTGGTACAATATGACTTGTGGATACAACCAAATGGAATATTCTTCATCCATCTCTAGTATATTGTTCTGAGCATGGCACTTGGTGCTAATCACTCTATTTATGTAGGATACATGAAAAACTAGATGTATCTTGGAGTTTCTAGGAAAAGATAATAGATAAGAAACCGGCACCACAAATTTGAGAATAGTATAAGGACCATAACATTTGGGGGGTTGTTTCTGACACTTTTTAGATTTCAGTGAATTCTATTTGTATGGTTGGAGATAGATAAATAGTTGGTCCCCTTTAGCCAATAGGAATTCGAAATGATCCTAATTTGCTTATTGCTTCATGTAATTTTGATCCATGACCAAATTTTATTTGAGAGTATGGAGAATGGTCATAGAGGCTATAAGATTATGGTAAACCTCCTGAACATTAGAGAGACCTGGAATGTATGGGAGAACTGATGGTGGATTATGTCTGTATACTACTTCAAAGGGAGTCATGCAAGTGGATATATCGTAAGAGGTGTTGTGCCACCATTCAACTAAGGGTAACTATTGAACCCACTGATGTTGTTGGTCATCCGCAAAACACCTCAAATATGTTTCTAGACATTTTTTGACCACTTTTGTTTGGCCATCCGTTTGGGGATTATAGGTTAGACTAAGATGCAATTGTGTTCCCTATAGCTTGAGTAATTATTAACAACTATTGATGGTAAAATTTGGATCACAATTAGAAACAACAGAATAAGGCATTCCATGGAGTTTGAAGATATTATCCATAAACATTTGAGCCATTGTATATGTTGTGAATGAGTCTTGAAGAGAAAAAAATGAGCATATTTGGAGATATGATCCACTACCACCATGACGATTGACTTATTTCCTGATTTGGGTAAGCCCATAATGAAATCCATAGAAATATTCATCCAAATAGTAGGTGGAATCGGAAGTGGTTGGAGTGTGCTAGGATTTTTGAGAGTCTCACACTTATTGTGTTGACATTATCACATTGTGCCAAAAATGTGTGGACATCCTATTTCATATTTTCTTAGAAGAGAGAGCATTTGAACCTTTCATAAGTTTTAGTAAAACTTAAATGCCCTACAATAGAAAAAGAATGAAACTGAGAGATCACCTTGGATTTAAGGGTTGGTTGTTTTCTTAAATATAGGAAACCTTTATAGAGAAAATCTTCATTGTGCCAAGAATGCCCTGGAGTAGGTTTGGGACCCTGTTGTAGTTTTTGGATGAGGATGGATATTTTGGGGTCTTGCAACCATTCCTGGTGAACATCCTAAAGCTATTTGATGACAATGAATGAGAGGGAAAAGAGGGATCTTTCTTCTTCATATTTACTAGAAAGATCACTAGCCACCACATTTTATTTTCCCTTTTTGTAAATGATCTCATAAGCATATCCAAATATCTCAATCACCCATTTTTTTTTCTCTGGGGATGAAATTATTTATTCCAAGAAGTACTTGAGGCTGGGTGGCATAGATCCACTGTAATAAAAATAGCCATCATTTGTTTTTCATAAATTGATTGGCCCAAATGTTTCTCTAAAAACTGTTTACTAGTGAAAGCTGAAGTTCGTCCATATTGCATGAGGACTACTTTGATTCCTCTCCCTGATGCATAAAATTATAGAAAAAAGGTCTTGGTTAAATCAAGTAGGTCTGGTACAGGAGTAGTGCAAATAACTTCCTTCAAGGATTGGAAGGATTGGTGTACTACTGGAGTCCAACTGTAGGTATTCTTTTTAAGGAGAGTGGTTAGCAAGGCCATAACTTTTCTATAATTTTGAACAATCTTGTGAAAATATCATGTTAAATCAAAGAAACCATGTAGAATTTTAATATTTTTAGGGTGAGGCCAATTTTTCATCGCTTCAATTTTCTTAGGATCCACCCTTGCCAACAATATGACATAGGAACTCAACTTCAAAGATGCCAAAAGCACATTTAGACTGTTTGATGAAACATTTGTGCTTGGAGAGGATATGGAGAAATCGATCTACATGGGTGAGATGGGATAGACATGTTTTACTATAAATGAGAATATGATCAAAGAAAACTAACACATAGTGACAGAGGAAAGGACAAAAGACATGATTCAAGAGACTTTGAAAAGTGGAGGGGAATTATAGAGATGAAAGGGCATGACCAAGAAATCATAGTGGCCTTCATGAGTGTGGAATGTCATCTTGGGGATGTCTTCCTCTTTCATACATATATGGTGGTAGCCACAATGAAGTTCAAGTTTGGTAAAATAGTGAGCCCCACTAAGTTCATCCAAAAGGTCATCGAGACGAGAATGGGGAATTTGTCCTTGATGGTAAGTTTGTTGAGGGCATGCAAATCAAGACACATGCACCAAGTTCCTTCCTTCTTGAGGACCATGACAATAGGGGAAGAATAGGGGTTGGTACTAGGATGAATAACACCCACTTCTAACAATTCATGGACATTTTTTTCAATCTCTTCTTTTTTATAAAATGAATGATGATAAGGGTGAACATTGGGAGGAAGAATTCCTAGTATTAACGAAATGGAATGATCACGGTTGTCGCAGGAGGGGGGAATTCCCTAGAGGTTTTAGAAAATAATGTGATGTCATGAAAGGATATCTTGAAGGCCAGGGTGTACCAGGGTTGTCTCAATTGCTTGAATGGAATGGATTTGGGCAATGATTCCATAATTACCTTTTTAGAGAAACTTTTCCATGGGGTGGGAATTGATGATCTCCAGAGATCCTATTGCAATTCCTTGGAATTTATACTATTGGACTTCATGTTGGAATTGGATAGTTAACTCCTTAAAATACACGAGTATGGGTCCTAGGATGCGTAACCATTATGTACCAAGAAAAATGTCACAACCACCAATGTCAATAGAAAACATGTGAGATTTTAGGTTATACTGACCAATTTGTAGGTGCACATTTTCAAAATGCCCTCCATATTTCATGGAACCACCATTGGAAATCATGATTTGAATTTTTTTTACAACACAGATATAGAAATTGACTTCTTAGGCAAGGCGATAATGAATGAAATTACAAGTACTTCTACTTTCAACTAGGATGATGACTTTCCTATGCTTAATGTAACCAATCATTTTGAGGGTTTTAGGAGTAGAAAAACTAGTGAGAGAATGCAAATAAATCAATGGTTCAACCTTGGGAGGATCATAGGGTGGATTAATATCATCAGTTGGGGGTAGTGCTGCTTCATATACATCCTCAACATCTTCATCAGAAACATCCTTGGAAATGGCCATAAAAAGTTTATGTTCTCTACACTTGTGCCCCAGAAAGTATTTATCATCGCAATTATAGAAAGGACCCTTGAGCTGGTGTTCAACCATTTCTTCCCATGTCAACTTGTGGACCTTGAGATGAGTGGCTTGAGGGGTAGGGGTTTTGGGTTTAGGGTGGGGAGAAAATGTGGGTTTTATGCGTTGAGCCAAGATGACCTATTGTGCCTCCTTAGCATGCTTAGTGGCTTCCAACCAAATCTAAGGGTGATGCATGATTATTGGGGAACAAATTTCATCCTTGAGATCGCTAATAAATCATTCCCTAAATAAATAATTTGTCATTCATTTTTTTCGAAAATCCAAGTGCTCAAAGGAAACAATAAAATCTTCCACTGTTCCAGACAGTTTCAACTTGGTTAGACATCCTAAATGGTGGGTGTTTGTGTCAAAGTGTTCATATATTTTTGCAACAAATTGTGACCAAGAAACATACAGTTGGCATGCATTGTGATGTGATTTCCACCATTTCCATCTTTCTAGATCCAAATAGATAATTCCATAATGAATCTTGGCTAACTCATCAATGATACCATGCAGGGAGAAATAGTGTTACATATGAGTAACCTAGGCTTGTGGATCCAATCCATAAAATTTGTTGACCTCAACTCTAGAGATATGGGGTTCACAAGATAAGTAGTTGTAATGAGAGTGTAGAGGATGGTTGGAGTCAAAACCTCTAGTATATAGAGGTGGGTCAGAGGAGGAAGGACCTTGGTATTTGTTCATGAATTAGTTGTTAGTTGAATGGAATTCAACAATTTGGATACTAAGTCAGTCTTAGATGTGGTAATTTTTGCATGAATGGTTGGAATGTCCGTATTTACTTGGGTCTAAAGGGTAGTAAGGTCAGTACTCTTTTTTTGGTTGGTTTCTTCTTGGAAGGTGGGATCCATGAGGGGATGAGGAGTGGGTCCATGGGGTAAAAAAAAGTTAAAAATGATAGGTATCACAATGATCAAGGAGAAAAGGGAAATCTAATGAGATAGGTCTCATGTAAGAGTGCAAGAAGGTAAAAATGATAGGTATCACAATGATCAGGGGGAAAAGGGGAACCCAATGAGATGTCTTAAATAAGGGTACAAGAAGGTAAAAAAGTTTAAAAATGATAGGTATCACAATGATCAGGGATTAAAGGGGAATATAATGAGATAGGTATTAAATAAGGTTGTTTGAAGGCCCCATACTCTTATAGTGTTGAAACACCAAAATTATTAACAAGAAAAAATGTGTAATAATTTCACAACCCGAATGGAGGAGGAAAGGTTGCACGACAACAAATATTGTATATTCCTTTTCTATTTTGTTTATATCCCCGAGGTTAGGGTTTTAAGGGTGTGTAAGGTACCAGGCCTATTATATTAGCAAAGAAGAGAAATAATGCAGAAAATAACACAGAGATAACAACAAAATACAAAAATATTGTAGAGATAACAACAAAACAACAAATTATATGGAACCACAACATCATAATTATACCTTTATTGATAGGAAAAAAGGTTAACTTGCCTCTTCTAGGGGCAAACCTCAAGAAGAGAAGAGATATATTACAATAATTCTTCAAGATAAAATTTCTCATACCCTCTACTCATATTTATACTAAATATATCTACCCAAAAGAACAATCTAGGGGAAGATCCTTCTAGAAGTGAAAGCTTCTATTAGGTATTCTTACATTTGAATTATTAATCCTTATTGCTAGGCCTTATTAATATTGACTTTTATTACATGGAAATATGTTATTCTACTCACTTGATGGGTTAGGTAAGGTTAGGTCCCTAACATTCCCTCCCCCTTAAAATTATCCTCATCCTCAAGACTTGAGATGAGGAAATTGCTAGAGAATGTTAGTTGGCTCTCAGGTGGCTTCTACTGGAGTTGTATCTTTCCACTAAACTAACAATTCCTTGATGGTGCATTAATGAATACGATGCTCACACTGGTCCAAAAGTTCTTGTGGCTGCAACCAGATGGATCCTTCTTCATCCAACTCGAGAAGGCTAGTTTAAGTTTGGAACTTAGTTCCAATCACCTTCTTTAAGTAGGATACATGAAAAATGGAATGGAGCTTAGAAGGACTGGGAAAAGATAATTTATAGGCCATATTTGCTACATGCTTGAGAACTTTATAAGGACCATAAAATTTGGGTTCTAGTTTTTGACAATGTTCGACCTTGAGTGAAGTTTGCTTATAAGGTTGCATTCGAAGAAATAACTGGTCTCCTTCAACAAATTGGCGTTCTGAGCGACCTTGATCGGCTTGTTTCTTCATGTGATTGAGATCCATGAACAAATTCTCTTTGAGGGTATGGAGAATAGCCTCTCGAACTATAATCACCTGTCCAACTGCCTGGACCTTTGAGGCACCCAACATGTAGGAGAGAATAGAAGGTGGCTCTTGCCCATATACTGCTTCAAAAGGATTCATCTGAGTAGATGTATGGTAAGAAGTGATGTACCACCATTCAACTAATGGTAACCATTAATCCCATTGATTTTTCCTTTCATAGGAAAAACACCTCAAATAAGTCTTCAAACACTTGTTGACAACTTCAATTTGACCATTAGTCTGGGGATGATAGACGGTGCTGAGATAAAATTGTGTAACACCCCAAGTTCAAGCCCATGATGAATTGTAATTATGTTTATAGGTTGGTATCAAAGTGTTTAGAAGATAAATACTTATATGTTTATTAGGTTGGAGAGCCTATATGCTTAAGGCCATAAGCTTGATCCTTGTATATGTAAATGCACATATCATTAGTATAATTACACAGCTATGTGTAGACTAACCATTAAGAAAGAGTATGGGGGAATAAGCTCCACTAGGTAGGGTAAGGGAGGGGGCTAAGTGTCTATTCCTAGGGACTAAGATAGAGGGGTTACCTCTAAGGGAATAATATTTTATTATTATTTCCTAAAGTATAAGGTGAATATGATCAGTGTTTTCCTAAGTTCTTGGAAAGGGAATGAGTGTTAAGTAGAAATCATGTAGTTGCAGGAAGACAGGTGTTGACCTAGGTGCATGCATTTAAAGCTGGGAAAGCCAACTCGTTGGGGGTTCACTTCCCATTTTGGTGTTGCTTCTCGTCCTTGCATTGAGACCAGTCTCGAGTTTCCTCCTCCTTGTCATTCTCGTGACCCTCTCATGCTCGCAAGTCTGCCACCCTACCCGATTAACCCACTGACTTACGTATTGATCCATCATCTCCATCATCGACCTATGAACAAAGATACACCTTGTAACTTATTGATCCATTTTTTTGTCTTAATTGTTGACCATTTCATCCATGCAGGTCCTTGGCTAAGCATGGCTTGCTACCATCATCTTTTCATTACTAAGATTTGTTGTTTCCATCACCTTTTTGGGAATTGACTTAGAAGTTGGACTGAAGAAGCAGGTTGCCAAGCCTGTGGTTTAAAGAGGTAGGTTATCAATCCCATGGATTGAAGAAGTAAGTTGGCATGCCTGCAAGTAACTCTCTCCAAGTGAGAGGTTGTTAGGGAAGTGATTTCCTAGAGGGATCTCGAATACAACTATAGTTCTCGAATAATTAATGTTTGGCCTATTGTTGAAGCCTTGGAAGGGAAGTGGGGCAGCTGAAGGATTGTTGAGTAAAAAAGGGGCACACTTCCTAGGGTGGGACAAGCATGTGGGGAATGAGAGGTTGTAGTCTATTAGTGTGAGTTTTCCCTGGGAGATAATCCTTCCTGTTGATTGTGTGAATTTCTTGTTGCCCTTACCAAGCCTAGGAATCCCTTTCCCGGTGGATTTTAGTCCCATCTTTGGGGTGACCCACTGCTGAGTGTGATGAGAAGTGTGGTCTAAGACTGGGAGGTTCATGGAAGGTTTGAACACAATTGGTGGTCATCTATTGAAAGATAAGTACCAAATCTTTGTTAATTGTATGTTGTGTAATTGTACATGTGTTATAACTAGATGAGTAATTCTTGGATATATCATCTATGTTGTATGTGTAGGATTACTATTTTTTTTGCATTAATATGTGTATGGTTAGAATATGTTGTCTATATGCATATATGTTCAGTGTGTTTTAATGATTATTTCTGCATGAATAAGTGGCAAGAACAAAATGTTGTCACTCTTAATTTTCATTAGATATGCATGCATATAAATTCATAAATTGGTATTAGAGCTAAGAGAGATGTCCAAGAAGTGGTGTTTCTCTTCATGTTGTTGGATGGGGACATTACAAAATGGTATCAAAGCCATGGTTTCAACACTGATCTTACATGGGCCTGGAAAGTCGAAGTTGTAGCGAAGGATTTAGAAGCAAATTGTTGTCGAAATGGACAAAGTTGAAGTTCAGAGCCCAGTTTTTGACATGAATCCTGAATTAGGCCATATAAGTGGTTATGGAATCAAAATATTAGAGCAAATTGTTGTTAAGAAGGACTAAATTTGAATTTCAGAGAATTCTAGAGTGCCAAGATAACACCTTGGCCATGTTTGGAAGTTCAGAAGGTATAGCGGTCCAAGAAAGATAACAGAGAAAATAGAGTTCAGTAACCATGGGTTTGGAACTGCAAGGTTTGAAGTTGCATCGTGGGATATATTCAAGAGAATGAGGATCCTTCACAACTGTCAATCTGGTAAAAGGTGCATGAATATTAACCCTTAAGTACTTCAAACTTCATGACTTTGGTGAAGTTTATGTGTGATAGAGTAGAAAGGGTCGAAGCCTGAAGTTCTGAAGCCCTGAAGAGGCTTTACATCATAGATATTGTGGGGGGGGGTGGGGGGGGGGGGGGATATAACATTGGATTCGACCAAGGATGGATCAGAACCATAGGGATAAGACAACATCAGAAGGTGAGAAAGTTTGGGAGTTAGACGTTCGGGATAAATGGGGTATGCTAAGGTGAAATCTCTCGAATCACGAAGTCCCGAAGTGACGTGGCCTGCTGACATCACTAGGGATGACGTGGACACATGGAATGTGTTCCATGTTTCAGTGAGTTAAGAACCTGTTAAAGATAGAAATGAAGTTAGAATGTGACATATGTCACCCACCTGATTGGACCACATGTTGGCTTTGTGTGTCCTGCCACATGGTTCTTCTAGTGGTGGCACAAGGTAGTTAAACTTGTCGAAGAAGTTAGTTGGATCGGGATCACATTAATTGGATCATGATCTATCAAGATCGATTTTTGTGCGGCATTGCGGAGATCAAATTTGCGTAGCAGATAATTCTACAAGGCGGCCCCGCAATTCAAACCACAGTTTTTCTAGAAGGGGTATTTGTCAGCGTGGGGACAATTGTGGAACAATCGGTGGGTTACTCCAAAACCGCCAACCCATGTCCCCACAATTTGAAAAGTATAAATTTGATATGATGTTTTCAGTATTTATAGTTCAACCACGGAAACCATGGGCCCCAGTGGACACGTAGCACTAGATCGTGAAGTCCAGAGACTTGACACTCTGGAAGAATTGGCTCATGATGGAATGGGAGGAAGTAACCCCCAAATTTTTGTAACATTGAAGTAAAGTAACGCGATGACATCAATGGGGTGACATGGAAATCTTCAGAGGTTCATGGTTTAGTATTTTTGGATGTGAAAAGGTGAAATCCTCTGAAGTCCTAGAGCATCGAAGCTTCGAAGTCCAGTAGCCCCAAAGCTTAGAGTTCCATAGTGTGTATCATACATTGGATGCTGGGAGAAATGGACCGTTGATCCACCCTACTTCTTGAGTTCACCAATCCGACACTCTGAGAGATTTGTTGGGAAGTGTTTTGGAAACCTCTGAAGTTTCAAGGCTCCGGGTAAGCGCCCAAATCATAATATTTGGGTCATAGCCATGGTCACATGCGAACTAAGGGCTGAAGAAAAAGGGGCTAGTGCTCAAAATTTGTTTCAGAATAGAGTGGGGCTTAGAGATAAGAGCCCGAAGGGGTTCTTGACTGACCAAGACCCACAAAAAATAGAATATGATAATTTTTTTGTTGAATTGGATTGGTTTATTCTAGAAAATTATTAAATTTTGATATCCTGACAAAACTCGGTTGACATAGAGAAATGGGGGAGGCACGGGGTGCTTACAGTTCCAAAAATGAAGCTAGAGGAATGGATGTCCATTTAGGAGTTGAAGGATCTAACTCCAATGGGCATGGAGAAGAGATATATGAAGAAGGAAACATGATGAAAATCATTGATAAGTCTCAGAAAGATGTCCAAACTCACAGAGAAGATAACAAAAGATCATGAAAGCCAGGGAGAAACAGGGAGAATTCAACATAAAGTTGATGCAAAGCATGGAAAGAATAGAAAATAGATTGGATAAGGAGAGTGGCTCAAGAAAATAAGGAAGTCATAGAAGAACAAAAAGTGATAGCAGACATCACCAGCACTCCCCGGGGCATTAAAAAAAAAGAGCACACAACAACTCAAGTCTATCCCTTGTTAAGAAGCATAAGAAGTTTGTGGAGGATGATCTATGAGGGGAAGTGAAAAAAATCAAACCGACTACATTTGATGGGGAGAAAAAGAAAGATGAATATGCAGAGACATGGTTGTTGGGCATGAGAAAATATTTTCAATTGCATAATTATTCTTCTCATGCAAAAGGAAGAATTTCCATCTGTCAACTCAAAGGTAAGGCATCCATGTGGTGGGATCAACTTGTGCAAATGCAACACATTAAAGAGAAAAAATGTTACTTGGAGGGAATTCAAGAAGTTTTTTGAAAATAAATACTTGACTAAGAGGTACTATGATAAGAAAATGAAAGAGTTCTTTGAACTCAAGCTGGGAAGTATGTCCATTGATGAGTATGAATTAAGGTTTTTAGAATTGTTGAAGTATGTTTCCTTCATCAAGGATGAGACAATCAAGATTCATAGGTATTTGAGTGGGTTTCCACAATTCATCAGTGAAAAAATACAATATGATGATCCCAAAACATTGGAGGATACCATAAGGCGAGCTAAGTGCCTATATGATCAGCAAAAAGAAAGGCCAACTTTCCAAAAATCTTGGGAAGATAGGAATAAATTTAAGATGCATCAGAGGAAGAAGGGAATTAAGCCACCATTTTTTAGAAATAATCCTCAAGGACAACCAACTTATGGAGAACTTAGAATGATTGAGACATATGGTCAATGGCCAATGAATCCACCTATTCAATGTTGGGTTGTAAAGGTGATCATATGTTTATAGATTGTCCTCATAGAAGTGACAAAGTGAGAGTTGTTCACAATGTTCAAGGAGCTGAAATAGTGGGGGACATGGGAAGAAATATACGAAGGATCTATGCAGCCTTGGACAACAAGAAAGCAAAGTATCAATCACATATGATTGAAGTGGAAGGTATGATCAACAACCAAACCATTACTATTTTAATTGATTCAAGAGCTATTCATAGTTATATAGATCCTAAGATGGTGGAAAGTTTGCAATTGCCAAGAAACAAGCATGGAGAATCTTGGTTGGTGTAGTTGGCTACTGGAGCCAAAAGAAAAGTCAATGAGATGGTTAAGTCATGTCTTATGGACATGAATGGACTGAGCACAAGGGAAGATTTGAACATCTTTCCTTTATGATATTATGACTTCCTAATTGGTATGGATTTGTTAGACCAACACCATGACATCTTAGACTGGCGTAACAAGGCAGTCACTTGCCTAGATGAGGAAGGAAATAGGAGAACATTCCAAGGAATTCCTAGGATAGTGACTATCAGACAAATCTCAGCAATGCGACTGAAGAAATGCTATAGGAAAGGTTGTCAAATATTTTCATCCCATATGGAGGAAGCATATGAGGATAAGGTGAAAAATTTGGAGGATCATGCAATCCTAGAAGATTTTGAAGATGTGTTCAAGGAGGTACCACGACTACCCCCAAAGAAAGATATTGATTTCTCTATAAATTTAATGCCTAGAGCAACTTTAGTGTCAAAGAATCCTAACAGAATGAGTACACTAGAGCTAAAAGATTTGCAAATGTAGCTTGAAGAGATTATGAATATCAACTTGGGGTGCCCCAGTCTTGTTTGTGAAGAATAAATATGGGACATTGAGATTGTGCATTGACTTCATACAGTTGAATAACGTAACTATAAATAACATTTATCCTTTTCCAAGGATTGATGATCTCTTTGATCAATTGCAGGATGCAAATATATTTTCCAAGATAGATCTCAGGTCAGGATATCATCAGGTAAGAATTAAAGAGGAATATATCAGAAAGACCACCTTCAGGACAAGGTATGGTCATTATGAGTTCACAGTGGTACCATTTGGGTTATCAAATGCAACTATTGTTTTTATGTGCTTAATGAATGGTGTTTTCTGGGAATATTTAGACAAGTTTGTAATTTTTTTTTTGGATGGCATTCTTGTATATTCCAAGTTAGAAGAAGAGCACGAGAATCATTTGAGGATGGTGATGCAAGTGATAAGAGGACATCAGTTGTATGAAAAATTGAGAAATTTCTCATTTTATCAAAACATAATTCACTACTTGGGGCATATCATTTCAAAAGATGGGATAGCAGTGGACCCTAAAAATATAGAAACCATTAAAGGGTGGACAACACATAAGAATGTGACAGAAGTCATATCCTTCATGGGTCTAGCTAGTTACTACAGAAGGTTCATTGCAGATTTTTCGAGAATAGCTCACTCCATCACTTCCTTACAAAGGAAGGGGAAGAATTTTCAATGGACAGAAGAATGTGAAAAGAGTTTCCATCAATTGAAGCAATTGTTAACCAGTGCTCCAATTCTGAGGATCGCAGATCCAAATGAATACTTCATTGTATGCACAGATGCATGTAAAGGGCTGGGTTGAGTCCTCTGTCAAAATGGGTTTGTTGTGTGTTATGAATCAAGTAAATTGAAAGAGCATGCAAGGATCTATGACACTCATGATTTGGAGTTGGCGGCCATAGTTCATTCCTTGAAGAAGTGGAGGCACTACCTCATGGGAAAGAGGCTTGAGTTGAGGACAAACCATAATAGTCTAAAGTATTTGTTTGATCAACCAACTCTAAATGCCGGGAAAATTAGATGGTTAGAGTTTCTCAGTGAATATGACTTTGATATAAAGTGTATCAAGGGGAAAGAGAACAAAGTGGATGATGCACTCAACAGGAGAGTGCATGAGTTTCATGTTATAGCCATTATCATATACCAATCATATTTGAAAGACAAATTTATATAGGCTGCAAAATAAGATTTGCAGTACATGGAATTGGTAACAAAATTGCAACAAGGTAAAATGCAGCAGAAGGTTGAGGATTATGAATTGGGAACTAATGGAATCCTCCTGTATAGAAACAGAGTTTATGTACCCAAATATTTTGAATTGAGGAGTGTGATTTTAAAAGAGATGCATAATGTGCCTTATGCAGGACACCTAGGATATTAGAAAACAATTTTAGTAGTTAAAAGCCAATATTATTGGTCAGGCATGAAGAGGGAGATTACTGATTTTATTGCTATATGCTTGGAGTGTCAAAGGGTAAAGGCTGAGCATAGACACTTTGCTAGGTTACTACAACCATTACCTATTCCTGAGTGGAAATGGGAAGTGGTGACAATGGATTTCATCATAGGATTTCCCTGAACAAGAAAGCAGCATGATGCAATCATGGTAGTGGTGGAAAATCTTACTGAAGTTCTCCATTTCATTCATATGAATACTACTCATAAAGAAACTAATGTCTCTGATATTTATATGAGGGAATTGGCATGCTTGCATGGCATGCCCAATACAATTGTGTCTGGTAGAGACCCAAAATTTACATCCAAATTCTGGATTGGGTTATTCAAAGGTTTTGGAACAAATCTGAACTTCAACACTGCTTATCATCCTGAGTCTGATGGGACGACAAAGAGGGTGAAACAATTGATAGAAGATATGTTAAGAATCTATGTGATGGAAAAACCACCTAAATGGGAAGATTATATACACTTGGTATAATTTTCCTACAACAATGGGTATCAAGTATCACTGGAGATGAGTCCATTTGAAGCACTTTATGGAAGAAAGTGAAACACCCCAGTAGGTTGGGACAACCCAGCTGATAGGGAAGTGGTTGGGCCGGAGTTTCTCAAGGAAATGGAAGAGAAAATGCTAAAGATTAAGCAAAATTTGAAGGCTTCCCAAGATAGGAATTTTTTTTATGTAGATAAGAACACAACTCACAGGGAATTTAAAGTAGGGGATCATGTATTCCTAAGAGTGAAGGCCAACAGAAGCTCTCTGAAGTTGGGAAATTGTTCAAAGTTGGAAGCTCAATATTGTAGGCCATTTGAAATCCTAGAGAGAATTGGTCTAGTAGCATATAGGCTTTCATTTCCTACATGCATTTCTATACATAATGTATTTCATGTGTCATTTCTTAAGAAATATGTACATGATGCTAATCATGTTATTGATTGGAATGTGATTCAGGTGGAGAAAGAAAGCACTTTTCAGGTGAATCTGATGTGTATACTGGATCGAAAAAGAAAGCAGATCTTGAATCAAGCCATAGGGTTTGTAAACGTTTAGTGTACTTGGTACGGTCCTAAGGACACAACATGGTAGCATGGAGATGCTATGCAAGAAAAGTACCCACATATTTTTTAAGACTTTGGAAATCTTGTTGTTTGTAATGTCCCCCACCTCTTAGAGAGGTGATGAGGAGACTCAGTGGCCTGGGCACCCCCACTAGGTCATAGTCTCACACTGAAGGGGGGAAAAGTCAAGAAGTTAAAAGTTATATTTTTAAGTTGACTTAAGAAAGGAAAAGGAAAGGAGTAAAAGATAACTCAACAGAAGAATAGAAGATTAACCTTGGGAGTTAACCTAACTCAACAAAGAATTAGAAGGAAAAGTATAAGTAAGAGGTTGGGGTGAACCTATTAGGCACTCTGGTTTTGGATTAGCATTTGCTATTTCTCTTGAGCATTTAGTCTGGGGGTTTTGCTGTACAAACCCTTGTGAGCAACTCAGTGGTGAAATATCCACTCACCTTGTTCCACAGCTTGGTCTCGGGGATGAAAGACTCCTCCACACCATTCTAGTCTCTGGGATAGTTTATCGAGGGAGGTTCGATCCAACTTATCCTGACGGCCTAGGTCCATTCCGAAAGTTGGGTTTTGTTTGCAGGGGCAGAACCATCAGTTTGAGGGATTTTCTGGAGGGTTATCATCATTCTATATTTGTCTGTAGATTGGGACGTCGTGGAGCCATAGGGGATGTCCTGTGATTCAGTAAAACTCAGATCTAGGGAGATCTCCTTGAGATCTAAGCCTAAAAATTCTCCCATGGGGTTCTCATAGCCCGATCTATATTCTTGGAGAGTTTCAGAGCATTTGGAGGCCTCCTTCATCAGGGCTGAACCAACTAGGGTTTCATTCATCCAGTGGGGCACACCATTCAGTGAAGAATTCATATCTACGGGGTTTGAGAGTGGATTTGGGAATTTGGAATGTGCACCAGGATCCGAAGGAAGTCTTGGAGGTGGCACATTCCATGGGCAGATGGGTAGCAGGACCAATCATAGGCCATACGTGCCAGTGTTCACAGACGAACCACTAGGCCAACACTCAGGTAGCAGAGCTAACCTCAGACCATACATGCCCACATTTACAGATGAGCAAGAGCAGCATGAACATGTTGAATATTTTGTGGCACAATTAGCTAGGAGTACCAGGGAATACTACAACTTGGATATGAAAGTTCAAAGACAGATGTCCCTAGACCAGTATTGTCAACTCAAGTTCAGAAACCAGCCTAGGACGAGCCACAGGGGAAACTTTGAGTTTGAGCGAAGGGCAGGGAAGATAGAGATTCCATACTTTGATGGTACGGCTGAGATGATAGCACAAGAATGGGTGCAGAAGTTGGATACTTACCTGCAACTTAACCCCATGAAAGAGATGGAGGCCATCAAGTTTTCCACTATGTACTTGGATGGCAAGGCCTAAGACTGGTGGTACCATGGGCTCACCACACTCGACCACAACCGGATTGTATCCTATACAAAATTCACTCAAAGGCTCATTGATAGATTTGATCTAGGAGATCCTGAGTTACACTTCCGAGAGCTCACCCAACTCAAGCAAACAGGTACAACTGAGGCATACATTGATGAGTTCCAGAGGTTGGTAGTGATGGTGCAAGATATGTCCCCAACCAGGCTCATGATGCTCTTTACAGAAGGATTGATGGAACCCTTGAAGGGTTGAGTTAAGGCCTTCAAGCCTACCAGCCTACAGGAAGCCATTTGGAAGACGAGGGATTTGGGTCCAGCTGCTAAACCAAAATTCATACCCAGACCACCTCTTAATAGTGGTGGAAGAGATCAAAGGCCTCCAATAAACCAGGGAGGATGTGACCCTAAGGGTTATGACAAGGTCCATGGTAGAATAGATGAAAACACCAGGAGGGAAATGAGAAGGAAGCAACTCTGCTTCACATGCAAGGAGCCATGGAATCCCTCACACAAGTGCATGGGACGAGGATAGGTAAATTACATTGAGGTCACTTCAGATGACGAAGAAGAGGATGAGTATGGTCAGATACAAAACATGGAGGCCGAAACGTTAGAGGCAGAAGAAGAGGACGTTCCAGAACTAGACTGTGCGGCTGGAGAGAAGGCTACGTTGGAATTTATCAGCGGGGTACCCAAGTTCAACACCTTCAGATGAGAGGGGTATTACAAGGATAGAGAGTGTCAGTTCTGATTGATGGAGGAGCTTCCCACAATTTCATTGATGCAACATTACTGAAGAGGAGGCACATACCTACAGAGAGTTTGAAGGATTCAAAGTGGAGGTAGCATGTGGTAGTACTATGCCTTGTAACAGATACATACCAGGTATGAAACTCACCTTNTAGTTCAGGATGTGTATGTGATGGATCTTCTCGATACCAACATCATCCTAGGGGTGCAGTGGCTCATCACTTTAGGACCCATCACCACAAATTACAAGACCATGGAAATGTCCTTTGTGGAGGAAGGAGGATGAAAGGTTGTGCTGAGAGGCATGACAGGTAACTCTGCCAGAGTGGTCATGGCCAAGAGGATGGAATCCATCTTCAGAAGGGAAGAAATTGTATACGTAGCATAATGTAAGGTCTCAACATGGGTGGATGAGAAGGGAAAGGTGCATTACACACCAGAGATCAAAAGAATCCTTGATAAGCACCAGAAAGTGTTTGGGCCGATTCCTCTGGGTGTGCCACCAGACAGGGGGTTTGAGCACATCATTGAGCTAGAAGCAGGGGCTAAGCCTGTTATCACCACACCCTATAGGCATCCCAAGAAGTATAAATATGAGATAGAGAAGACCATTAAGGAGCTTCTACACATCGGACACATCAGACCAAGTTCAAGCCCATTTTCTTCGTCAGTAGTCTTGGTGAAGAAGAAGGATGGAACGATGAGAATGTGCATTGACTTCCGGGATTTGAATAAAAAGATGATCAAAAACAGGTACCCCATACCCAGGATTGATGAGTTGCTGGATGAGCTACATGGAGTTATATATTTCACAAAAATTGATCTTCGCTCGGGCTACCATCAAATCAAGAAGAGGGAGGAGGACATCTCAAAAATAGCCTTTAGGTGTCACTATGGCCATTATGAGTTTTTGGTGATGCCCTTTGGGTTAACCAATGCCCCAGCCACATTTCAATCTTGCATGAACCATGTGTTCAACAAACAACTGAGGAAACACTTGCTGGTATTCTTTGATGACTTGCTCATTTACAACAAGACCTGGGAGGAACACCTTCGACATGTGGACCAAATCCTTTCAATCATGGAAGAACAATCACTATACACCAAGGAATCCAAGTGTGAGTTTGGAATGACAGAAATGCTTTACTTGGGACACATCATAGGGGCAGAAGGGGTATAGGTACACGAGGAAAAAATAACATCCATTAGGGAATGGCCTACTCCGAAAACACTCACAGAACTGAGGGGATTCCTGGGCCTATGCACATACTATAGGAAATTTATCAAAGGGTTTTCTCAACTGTGCACACCCTTGACTGACCTGACCAAAAAGGGGTCCTTCAAATGGAATGATGAGGCCCAAGTAACGATGGAGAAAATGAAAGAGGTCATGAGCACCTGCCCAGTTCTAGCTCTTCCTGATTTCGGCATACCCTTCACTTTGGAGTGTGATGCCTTAGGGAAAGGTATAGAGGCTGTGTTGATGCAAAATAGGCACCCCCTTGCCTATGAAATTCATAAACTTAGGGGTCCTGAACTACTTTATAGCATTTATGACAAAGAAATGTTGGCTATCATGCATGCACTAGCCAAATTTAGACAATATTTGGTAGGTGCATGGTTTGTGGTCAAATCAGACCATAATAGTCTTAAATATCTATTGGAGCAGAAGGATTTGAATGAAAGACAACAAAAATGGGTAAGAAAAATACAAGCCTACGACTTTGACATTGAATTCATCAAAGGAAAGAACAACGCAGTGGCCAATGCATTATCCAAAAGGCCATCCATTTTTTCCATGTCCGGTATGTCAGTCGACTAGAAGGAACACTTGATAGTGGAATATGCAAAGGATCAGTTCGGTTGTCAATTGTTGGATGGGAAAATACAGGATGACAACTTCAGGGTCATAAATGACCTCATCTATTAAAAAGGTCAGATCTTTTTAGTTCATGGATCAACTCTCAAAGCTAAGATCCTGCATGCATGTCATAACTCACCAGTAGTGGGGCATCAGGGCATCAGTAAGACATACAGGCAGGTGAGAGAAAAGTTTTCATGGAAATGCCTCAAGGAAGATGTGATGAAGCATGTCAAAGAATGCACTACATGCCAAGAAAACAAGGATGAGCACATGCACCCTGCAGGACTGTTGCAACCCTTACCTATTCCAGAGCACAAGTGGGAAAGTATATCCATGGATTTCATCACCGAGTTGCCCAGAGCACAGGGGAAAGATTGAATTTTCATGGTGGTAGACAGGTTGACGAAGTTTTCACATTTTTTTCCCATAGCCACAGACTTCAGTGCAGCACAGGTGGCCGAATTATTTTTCAGACTACACAGCCTACCCAAAACCATCATTAGTGATGGGGACAGCAGATTCATGAGTACGTTTTGGTAGGATTTGTTCATATTAGTGGGTACGACATTGACTCCTAGTACTATCTGTCACCCTCAGATGGATGGTCAGACTGAGATAGTCAACAAATGGGTGGAAGGTTACCTCAGAGACTACGTAGCAGAAAAACAGAAAGCATGGGTCAGATGGTTACAATTGGGAGAATATTGCTACAACACTACCCAACATATGTCCATTCGCATGTCACCCTTCAGATATTTATATAGCTATGATCCTTTATCATTTGTGGAGATTGCATTTGGTGATAGCAGGGCTCCGATGGTATAGGATTGGATACAGCAGAGCCAAGACATTCTCAGGGAATTGAAGGATCATTTACAAAGGGCGCAAAACCAACAAGAGGTCCAAGCAGACAAGCACAGAGTTGATCGTACCTTTGAGGTTGGTGATTTAGTCTATTTGAGGTTGCAACCATACAGACAGGCCTCCATTAAAAGAAGCAGAGCGGAGAAACTGCAGCCATGTTTCTTTGGACCTTATAAAGTCAGCAGGAGGATAGGGGTAGTATCTTATGAGCCGGAGCTTCCAAAGGGTAGCAAAATTCACAATGTCTTCCATGTCTCATGCCTTAAGAAAGCCCTCGGTCAACATGTCAGGCCTATTGAGCCATTACCTCCCATGGATGAGGAGGGATGACTTTTTTTGATTCCAGAGGAGGTGTTAGAAGTCCGAGAGAAGAGGCTCTGAAACCGAAGCATCAAGGAGTATCTGATCAGGTGGAAGGATTTATCCATTGAGGATGCCACTTGGGAGCAGGAGCACGTGGTTAGAGAAGAAGGTTTGGAATTGTTTGAGGACAAGAAATTTCAAGCAGGGGAGACTGTAATGTCCCCCACCTCTTAGAGAGGTAATGAGGAGACTCAGTGGCCTGGGCACCCCCACTAGGTCATAGTCTCACACTGAAGGGGGGAAAAGTCAAGAAGTTAAAAGTTATATTTTTAAGTTGACTTAAGAAAGGAAAAGGAAAGGAGTAAAATATAACTCAACAAAATAATAGAAGATTAACCCTGGGAGTTAACCTAACTCAACAGAGAATTAGAAGGAAAAGTATAAGTAAGAGGCTGGGGTGCACCTATTAGCCACTCTGGTTTTGGAATAGCATTTTCTATTGCTCTTGAGCATTCAGTTTGGGGGTTTTTCTATACAAACCCTTGTGAGCAAATCAGTGGTGAAATATCCATTCACCTTATTCCACAGCTTGGTCTCGGGGATGAAAGACTCCTCCACACCATTCTAGTCTCAGGGCCAGTTTATCGAGGGAGGTTCGATCCAGCTTATCCTGAGGGCCTAGGGCCATTCCGACAGTTGGGTTTTGTTTGCAGGGGTAGAACCATCAGTTTGAGGGATTTTCTAGAGGGTTATCATCATTCTATATTTGTCTGCAGATTGGGACGTTGTGGAGCCATAGGGGATGTCCTGTGATTTAGTAAAACTCAGATCTAGGGAGATCTTCTTGATATCTAAGCCCAAAACTTCTCCCACGGGGTTCTCATAGCCCGATCTATATTCTTGGAGAGTTTCAAATCATTTGGAGGCCTCCTTCATCAGGGCTGAACCAGCTAGGGTTTCAGTCATCCAGTGGGGCACACCATTCAGTGAAGAATTCAGATCTACGGGGTTTGAGAGTGGATTTGGGAATTTGTACATCTGGGTTTTCCTTACAATTGCCTGATCTATCATTTGGCATATTTCTCGGGATGATTGGAAACTTTTGGTAGTAGGGAAGAATTATTCAGGGCTTCAACATTCTAGCAGGATGGGGCACTTTCCAGCTTGGAGGTTGAGCATTAATGCGGCTTAGATCTGCTTGATTTAGTCGTCATTGTATATCCATCCTTTGGAGGCTTATTTTGTATTGTCAGGAGCATTTTGTAGCAACTCATATCTATTTCTTGTATGGACATCTGAGGTTTATGCCAGATTGGCCATCTATTGTATTGATCTTACATTGCTCATAATAAAAAGGTCATATCTTTTCTTGTGCTTCTACATCTTGAATATATTGTGATCTTCATGTGTTGATGAATCTTGTATGCACTTAATAACTCAATAAATTAGTAGTAGTTAGTGACTCCAAGAAAGAATTTGGTTTGGGATCATTACATTGTTGTTGTGTAAGTAAGATGCATTGAGGAAAGTGCAAAAATAAGGGGAGGGGATTGTAACACCCCAAGGTCGAGTCCCTGCTGAATTATAATTATGTTTATAGGTTGGTGAGTCAAGTGTTTATAATATAAAGACTTATATGTTTATTAGGACAGAGATCCTAGATGCTTAAGGCCATGAGCCTGATTTTCGTATATGTAAATGCACATATCAGTAATAGAATTACACTACTGTGTGTAGATCGACCAAGAACAAAGAGTATGGGGGACTAAGATCCACTAGGTAGGGTAAGGGAGGGGGCTAAGTGTTTAGGCCTAGGGGCTAAGCTAGAGGGCTTACCTCAAAGGGAATTATATTTTATTATTATTTACTAAAGGGTAAGGTGGACATGATCGGTGTTGTCCTAAGTTCATGGAAAGGGAACAAGTGCTAAGTGGAACTCATGCAGCTGTAGTAATATAGGTGTCGACCTAGGTGCATGTAGTTAAAGCTGGTAAATCCATCTTGTTGGGGGTTTGCCTCCTATTCTGGCGTTTCTCCCCATCCTTGCATCAGGACCAGTCTCAAGTTTCCTCCTCCTCGCAATTCTCATGACCCTCGCCTACTCACAAGTCTACCACCCTACCTGATTCACCCACTGACTTACGTACTGAGCCATCATCTCCATCATCGAACTCTGAACAAGAACGCACCCTGTAACTTCCTAAGTCATGTTGTGTCTTAATTGTTGGTCATTGCAGCCACAAATTTCCTTGGCTGAGTATGGCTTGTTTCCATCATATTTTCCTTACTAATATTTGTTGTTTCCATCACCTTTTTGGGAATTGAATTAGAAGTTGGACTGAAGAAGTAGGTTGTCAGGCCTGTGGTTTGAAGAGGCGGGTTGTCAGGCTTGTGGATTGAAGAAGCAGGTTGTCATGCCTGCAAGCAACTCTCAAGGTGAGAGGGGTTGTTGGGGAAGTTTTGAGGATCCTTGGTCATGTTTGACCTACTTTTGGGACTTCGACAGGATGTCGAAGGCACAATGCAAGTTGAAGCAGAGATAGTTGGATCACAACCTCTTTTTAGGACTTTTTGGGTTTGGGGTTTATCTAACGAGTATGGAGATGTTGGCCCCTGGGTTTACCCATGTTTAGGCCCGATTTTGTAATGTATAAATAGATGTCTAGGCGATGTAAGAAGGGGGACATCTATATGATGCTAGGTGATAAGTTCAAGTGGTAATTGTAATTGCTTTCTGCATACTATGTAAGACTTGTAGAGCTAAGTGCAAGTGATCGTAAGAGACAGTGGAAGGATTTTTGTTGTAACTCAAGGAAGGAGGATCTATCAATGTGCGCAGATCTCCTGTCCTCTGCAGAGTAAGATCTCAAGTCTCTATGCATGTATAATATCGATAGAAGACAATAAAGAGAAGAAGAATTGGTGGAAGTATCCCCAAGGAGGGGGTGAACCACATATATCCTTTGTTGTGGTTACTTTGTGCATTTTGGGTGTTCACAGGTTTATGTGATTAAATTCTTAGTGTGATGATGTATTTTAGATGAATTTGATATGATAGCTTAGTGTTGAATAATGTGAATGAATGTTATATTTGACCTATGTTGATGTGCTTATTTCTTGGTTATATTAGATCTATGTGAATACTACGTCGCTCTATTATTAGGGTTTATCTTCGATGTAAGCTAAAGGCGAATATTGATGAAATGTAACTGCTAAGTGATATGTTAAAGTGTTACAATCATAGATTTGTGTCCCAACTAAGGTTGCAGACATTAGAGTCTTGCAACCACCCCTACCTCTACCTTGGGTGAGACTTCATATGCTTCGTAGGTGTTTCCAAAAGGGTCGGTAGTTAGGGTTTTGTTGGTGTGTTGTTGTAGCGTTGAACCCTAGGTTTTCCCTTGTGCCAAAAAATGGTTCTGCTATCGAGACTGGAACTGTAATTGCTGGGAACTAAATAAAAGAGAAATCTTTGTGCATAGATATGTTTCCCTAGTGCACAGTATTCTACTTGACCTTTGAATCTCTGTGCCAAGAAGAAGAGTCATATCTGAAGAAAAGAGGTAAGACCTAAAATATTCGTGCTCTGATAAAGGTAAGAAGAGTGAAAAGTTTTGATGGAAAAAGTAAGATAAGCGGAAAATTTTGTTTCAAAAGTATGGATCTAGGTATGTTTGATAAATTTTGTCCTATATTGAAAAATAGGACACAACTAGATGAAAGAAGGTTTGATATGAGTAGATCTAACAAAAATAGTGAAAGATATGTTATTCCTATGCATATAAAGAATGTTTGGACTAACAAATGGATGCAGGATCCTAGAAAGAATTTTTTGCAGGTTAGCTACTATCCTAGTTCGTAGTACAGGAAAGGTTGGGGATCCTTTCAAAGAAAAAGAAGACTAACCCTTTGTTACAGTTGCAAAAGATAGGGACATATTGCTAAGGAATGCCCTGGTAGAAGAACTATTTGTCTTTGTTGTAAAACTATGGACCATGATGTTTAGATTTCCATATAATGATTTCTAAGGTTTAAAGAATGAATATAAGACAAGAAAACCCTAAGGAAGACCAAGAAACTGAGACCATGGCAGAACCCCAGAAAGAATCAGAGGCTGTATTACTACAAATGAAAGAAACCCTGAATGACCACAGAGATATCAACTTATCAATGATATTCAAAGAGAAAGAATGCATAGAAACAAAAATAAGAGACTTTGACATAGACTGTGTTCTAGATGAGGAAACACAGGTGAATATTATGACAGAAAGAACTTGGGAAATTTTAGGAAAGCCTGCTATGATTCCTTTATTTGGAGGAATAGGATTATTTAGAGGAAAGTTAATAACCCTATGTGGAATACTTACCCAAACATCTATGAGTGCTCATGGTACTTTGACAGAAAAAGAATTTGAGAATGTTAAGTTTGTTGAGAACAATGCCCCATTTTCTATACTACTAGGAAAAACCTAGATTGAGAAAGATCAGACCCAAAGAAAAGAAGAGGGAGATCTAGAACAGAAAAAACAAGAACTAAGATACTTCATGGCTAAGAGAATAGCACACTTAATAAAATAACAACAAAACCAGTTGAAGCTACTAAGGACCAGAAATCTGGATGTCAAAGTTGAAAGAACACAAGAAGATTTGGAACATCTATTTGTATAGGAGAGTAGCGCACCTACCCCAGACAGAGAATAAGTATTTCCCTTGAACCTTGAGAAAGAACACCAACATCGCGAAGTTACTATGACAAGAGGAGATAAGAATCATAATGGAGATAAGAATACCGAGACACAGATCACATGGAAGAAGGCTAGAAATCTCAGTAAGAAGAAAACAAAGTTGGAGAAATTATAGGAAGTTATAGAGAAGACTTCACAGAGGGAAGGTTTGCAAGACTGGAACTTCATTGGGATATCATAACAGAGCAACATGGTGAAGTGATATAGCCATTGAAATCATTATAACCATTATCCCGAAGACCCGAATGGTTAGAACAACAATAATGGCCCTAAGACTCGCCATTAGACCATTGGGACCACGTCGCAACGGAAAGAACCACATTGATGAATACCTCTCATCTGTTGGAGAGATTTGTTACATCGTTTCTACTTAATCCATCAATTGTTGCACCGAGAACACTTCTGAAAATTGTATTCGACCCAACCCATTGCTACCACATTGTGTTTATTGATATCGACACATGTTCCATTGCATTGCACACTCATTCATCCACCTGATTTACCCAATCTAAGAATGAATGTCGGACAATCTCAGTGTCGCAGAGAAATTCATCGAATAAGTTCTCATTGATCTCATGGCCGATAAAGTAATGTCTGCAAGTCTTCAAGAATCATCGATCAGATGAGTGCAAGCCTCTCCATCGACTGCTTGCAGATCCAGACCATCCTGACCTACAGTAGAGAAGAGAACCAAGCATAGAGATGACCTAGCCAATGTGAATTTAATCCTGACCATATTACCATACTACATCCCACCTCTGGCTATTGCAATGAGTTGGGATAGTGTCCCAAGGGACTTTGATTACACCATGGTTATTGCATACCTCCCGAAGGGGATACATGCAGTTAGAACGTAGCAGGATAAGATAACGATGTTGAAGTTCATCAAATTCAACCTAGGATATCACAAGAACCATAGTATTCTCTCTCCTTACAAATAATTGACTAGGAAAAAGGGGAAGACCTAAAAAATAATCCCCCAGTCATGGAATATAAACCTTGCGTAATCCACCCTCCTGAATGTAATGAATATTCTACACTTTGGAAGGCACCAGGAGATTAACGCGTGTGTTAAGATCCTTCTCTCATGTTACAATGGTGAATACTTATGGCTATACCGATGCATCACATTCGATCCGATGATGATCCATAGGACCACTAGATTGAGCATGTAGGGACCTGACCCCCAAGACTTCTACCCAAGAAAGGCTACAAATCGCGCAGTGGAACAGAAGATCAAAGACAAATATGGAGATGTAGAAAAGGGGATGTGAGGCTACAAGGTATCTTCCATCCAAAATAGCACAGTGTGCTTGTCCTTCCAACTGATCGCATTAAATCATGTAAGAAATAATAGACCTACACAGGTCACAGGATTCATTGTTGACCTCGCCAGGAAATGTGTATAAGGACTCCAGATGAACTGGGTGAAGTATTTGGTCAACTAGCTAGAATTAAACTACTGTGAAGCTTAGGATCAGGGCTATGAGTTCCACTTTAGCTGGCTCTTTATCCTCATCGCATTCACCTCTTGGGATATTCCAGAAGGTGCGACCTTCCTAGACATTGAGTCATTCGAGCTATTCACTGTGAAGTTCACCACGCTCTGGTACTCGATCGATATGGGAAAGCAGTGGCAGTCGAACGTTGTCTTCCACACATACTATCTCCAACTAAAGAAGGCCATCGAAGCTATCCCTCAGATGATGCCAAACACCCTGTACTGATTCATACCACTCATGAAGTTTTACATAGATCGACACTTCATCTATATCACTGCGGGAGAAGACGAACATAAAGAGGAGCTTTAGTCATACTATAATCTCACAGAGGAGGACCTCAAAGAGATAACAAAGGATTGGTATACAAAGATCCTCATCCCCATTGAGCCTGTAGAGATGTTTGATCCCGAACTTGACATCTCAGAGGTTGCTCACAAAGAACACGACACACCTGGAACCAACAAAAGAAATAATACTAAAGAATTCCAAGACTTGAGCAGTGCATCGAAAGAAACTGCTTCAGTATCACCTGACCGAGGGGGTGATGACGAAGTAGAAGGGACAAATAACATAGAATATAAAAAGAAGTAAGGTGAAGTAAAACCTCCTAAGGATCTTGTTGATGAGGTTTATCCCTTGAAAAAAAGGAAGGTTTCCCCCACGAAACCCACTTCTTGAAAGAAATCTAGAGCCACCTTGAATAAGATGAACACTGTGCTCACTGTAGATGACTTTGACTTCATCATCGTAGCTGTAACAGATGCCTCGCAAGACATATTGTAGAAACATGAAGCCAAGAAGGAGGAGGTATATGATAGAATCAAGTTTAAAATCAGAGGGGTACAACAGGCCTTTCAATCCAGCCACGTAGTATCCATTGCGCCCCCACCATCAGAAGAGGCAGAGTTGGGAGATGAGCCTGCCCAAATTCGTAGACTAACTGATGTGACTGAAGCTCATCTTCATCGAGAACAAGCTGAGAAAGACCAGGCCACAACATCCCTAAAACAAGCCGAGGAAGAAATGGTAGAGAAATGTTGGGTTGCACAAAAGGAGAAGGGGGTACTTCAATCCAAGTTTGAAGAAGAGAGAGTGCAGGACAAGAAAGAAAAAAGACAGTTTCTCACATAACATCTTGGAGTCAAAGAAGTATTCGAAAGAGCACTTCAATCTATGACAGTCTTAGAGACAAAGGCAGAAGACCGAGTGGAGCATCAAGTAGTGCAGCTTGCAGAAGATATCTAGTAGCTACAACAAATAATAGAATACTTAGAGCTACAAACAGTGCCTATCACTCCGCCGGATGTATGAGATCAAAGAGAAGAAACCGCTCGAAGTGGAATTGAAAGAATCAAGGCCCTCACCATGGAATGTAAACAACTAAGTGATCATAGTGCCCAGAATTATGAGCAACTCATTGAGGATTCTAAATTAAAGGCACTAGAGTCATAGCTCTAGGAGGCAAAGAAGCAAGAAGAAATAGTACAGGCACAGTTTAAACCCTTGTTAGTCGTTGAGAGGATGAATCAATCCCAAGAATAACACACTTCTCAATAGTAGGTCCACACCATTCAAAGAAAATTCATGGAAGTGGCTCAGAGGCTCCAACCAATACAAGATGAGGCTTGCCAACTATTCACAGAGATTGAAGGTCGAGGAGAAGAACTAGAGCAAGTCATCACTGCAACAGAACAAAACTTAGAGGGACCTGTCAATGAAGTAGTAATCCAAGATTTCACTAAATAGGAGGTTGTGGCACAACAATAGGTCGAAGAAGCTTGAGCCAAGATCGAGACTTTTGAAGCAGATATACCTATACCAAAGTGAATCGAGATGAGTCACAAGTGAGTGTTGGGGGCTTGTTGATCCTTGACCAAGTTTTGAGGATCCTTGGTTATGTTTGACCTACTTTTGGGACTTTGATAGGCTGTCGAAGGCGAAGCACAAGTCGAAGTCAGGATAGTGAGATCTCGGCCCTGTTTTAGGGATTTTGGTGTTTGGGGCTTATGTAACAGATATGGGGATGTTGGCCCATGGGTTTACCCATGTTTAGGCCTAATTTTGTAATGTATAAATAGATGTCTAGGATATGTAAGAAGGGGAAGATCTATGTGATGCTAGGTGCTAAGTGAAAGTGGTAATTGCAATTGCTTTGTGCATACTATGTAATACTTGCAGAGCTAAGTGCAAGTGATCATAAGAGACAGTGGAAGGCTTTGTGCAGTAAATCAGGGAAGGAGGATCTAGTGAAGTGTGTAGATATCATGTCCTCTACGAAGTAAGATCTCAAGGCTCTGTGCATGTAGAATATTGATAGAAGAAAATAAAGAGAAGAAGAATTGGTGGACGTAGCCCTAGGGAGGGGGTGAACCACGTATATCCAATGTTGTGGTTGCTTTGTGCATTTTGAGTGTTCTCTTGTTTATGTGATTAAATTATTAGTGCACTGATGTATGTTAGATGAATCTAATATGATAGCTTAGTGATGAATAATGTGAATGAATTTTATATCTTACCTATGTTGATGTGCTTAGTGCTTGGTTATATTATATCTGTGTGAATATTACGTCGTTATGTTATTAGGGTCTATATGCATTGTAAGATAAAGGAGAATATTGATTAACTATAATTGTTAAGTGTTATGTTAAAGTGTTACAATCACATATCTATGTCCCAGCTAAGGTTGCAAACATCGGAGTCTTGCAACCACCCCTACCTCCACCTCGTGTGAGACTTCATCTGCTTCTCAGGTGTTGCCAAACCCTAGGTATGCCCCTGTGCCAACAAGTTCTCGGAGAATTCATGTATGACCTGTTGTTGAAGACCTGTAAGGGAAGTGGGGCAGCCAAAGGATTGTTGAGTAGAGAAGGGGCACACTTCCTGGGGTGGGATAGACATGTGGGGAATGACAGGTTGTAGTTTGTTAGTGTGAGCTGCCTCTGGGAGATAATCATTCGTGTTTACTGTGTGACTTTATTTTTTCCCTTGCCAAGCCTAGGAATCCCTTTCCCGATGGAGTTTAGTCCTAGATCGAGGATGACCTACTTTTGAGCATGATGAGTAGTGTGGTATAAGGATGGGAGGTTCATGGAAGGTCTACACATAGTTGGTGGTCATCTATTGAAAGATAAGTGCCAAATATCTGTTAATTCTATGTTGTGTAATTTTACATGTGTTATAAATTTATGAGTAATGCCTGGATATATCATATATGTTGTATGTGTAGGGTTACTATTATATCTTCATTAATTTGTGTATGGTTAGAATATGTCATCTGTATGCATATATTTTTGGTATGTTTTAATGATTATTTCTGCATGAATAAGTGGCATGAAAAGAATGTTGTCACTATTAATATGTGTTAGATATGCATGCACATAAATTCATAAATTGGTATTAGTTCTAAGAGATATGTCCATGAAGTGTTGTTGCTCGGCCTATTGGTAGCTGGGGATGTTACAAATTGGGTGCCCTGTAGCCTAAATAGTTCTTGCCAAAAATTGCTAGTGAAAGTGGGATCTCGATCAGAAACAATAGAATGATGCATGCCATGAATATTGAAGACATGATCCATGAAAATTTGAGCCATAGTGGATGTGGTAAATGGGTTTTGAAGAGCACATAAATGAGCATACTTGGAAAGACGATCAACTACCACCATGTTGTCTAACTTATTGTTTGATTTAGGTAATCCCACAATAAAATACATAGAGATGTCACCCCAAATAGCGGGTGGAATCGAAAGTGGTTGGAGTGTGACAGGAGATTTGATTGTTTATCCCTTGTTGCAATGACAAACATCACATTCTTCCACAAAAGTAATGTCCTTTTTCATACCATCCCAGAAAAATAATATTTGACCCAGTCATAGGTTTTAGTAAACCCTAAGTGCCAAATTGAGGGTGTAGCATGAAGCTCAGAAAGCACCATGGATTTAAGTTGTGGTTGTTTACTTAAATACAAATGTCATTTATAGCAAAGCTCATCGGTGTTCCAATAGTACCCTAGGGAAACTAGAGAATTGTCTTGCAATTCTTGGATCAGATGCGAAATTTTAGGATCTTGTAGCCATTCCTAGATAATAGCATGGAGCCAATCCGGTACAATGAAGGAGAGGGAGAATAGGGACCCTTGATCTTCATATTTTCTAGAAAGAGCATCAGCAACCACATTTTTAAGAAAGAGTGTTAGAAACCACATTTTCTTTTCCTTTCCTATAAATGATATCATAATCAGATCCAAACATATTAATTATCCATTTTTGTTTCTCTGGGGAGGAAGTTCATTGTGCCAAAAACTACTTGAGGCTTTGATGATCTATATTAAGTTGGAAGCATCGCCCCAAAATATAAGTGTTGGATTACTGAGAGGGGGGGTGAATCAGTAATAACGTAATTTTAATCCTTTTTCTTCAAATGTTATATCAATGTAGAATTATTATCCAATAATGAGCAGTAATAAATAAGCAATGAACAAATGAACAATCATAC
>ML797644.1:192396-275686 GCA_009831015.1 Picea engelmannii
TCAATCTTCATCTATGCATTCTCATCAAGGACAATACATATTATATTACATCAATAATCAATCAATCAATACTTTAACATCAATCAATCACTTGACATCAATCAATCAAACCATTGGCATCAATGACAACATGATCCAACAATAAGGGTATCAGAGATCCACCGCATGAAAAATTGAAAACATTTCCTTTTCATAGAGTGATTGGCTTAAATGGAATTCTGACAATTGTTTGTTGGTAAAGGACAAAAGTATTACTTCTTGCATAAGGACTACTCCAATTCATCTCCCATAGAAATCACATTCCAGGACAAAGGCCTTTATGAAATTAGGAAGGGCCAAGATTGAAGTAGTACACATAGCCTCCTTAAAGGATTGAAAGGTATGATTTTTTCAGAGTCCAAATGAAAGAATTATTTGAAGGAGAGCAGTGAGAGGAACCACAATATTTCCATAATTTTTTAACAAAATTGTTATAGTAGCTTGTTAAACCCAAAAAACCATGCAAAATTTTCATATTCTTGGGGAAAGGACAATCCTGCATTGCTTCAATATTTTTAGGATCCACCCGAACACCAGCCTTTCCAACAATATGACTCAAGTACTTAACTTCCAAGGCACTAAAGGCACATTTAGATTGTTTGAGGAAAATTTGGTGCTAAGAGAGTAGACGGAGAACTTGACCCGCATGGGAAAGATGGGATTTCCAATTTTTACTATAGATGAGAATATCATAAAATAAAACTAAGAAAAATGGAGAAAAGGAGTAAAGACATGATTCATGAGGCTTTGGAAGGTGGAGGGGGCATTATATAGGCCAAAGGGCATGGACAAGAACTCATAGTGACCCTCATGAGTTTGAAAGGTTGCCTTGGGGATGTTATCTTCTTCTATACATATCTGGTGGTAGACAAAATGCAGATCAAGTTTAGTGAAGTATTGAGCACCACTCAACTCATCGAAGAGATCATCAATGACAGGAATGGGAAACTTTTCTATGATGGTGAGTTTAGTGAGGACACAAAATTCATGACACCTGCGCCAAGTACCTTCTTTATTAGCTACCATGACTACGGGATAAGAATAAGGGACGTTACTGGGGAAGATAACACCCACATGGGGAAATTCCCGCATTGTTTTCTCAATTTCATTATTTTGGGAAAATGGATGACGATAAGGGTGGACATTGGGAGGAAGACTTCCAGGAACAAGGGGGATGGAATGATCATGAGTGCCATGAGAAGGCAGAAGTCCATGAGGAGTGGAAAAATAGATTTATGTGTAGAGAGGATAGCTTGGAGGTCAGGATACATAGAGGGTATCTCAACCACTTGATTAGAATGTATTTGAGAAATAATATTTGAGTGGTCTGTCCTGAGGAGACCTTCCATGTGGCTAAGAGAACCATCTGTGAGACCTTGGAATTGATACCTTTGTCCCTGATATTGGAATTGCATTGTTAATTCTTTAAAATCCATAAGAATGGGACCCAGAGTGAGTAACCATTCAATACCTAGCACAATTTCACAATCACCCATTTCAATGGAAAACATGTGATATTTCAGGTTGTAGTGTCCAATTTGAAGACATACATTTTCACAATACCCACCACATTTCATGGACCCACCATTGGCTATCATGATTTGAAAATTATTGATAGTACAAATATAGCAATTAGTTTCCTCATAAATGTGACAATGAATACAATTGTGGGTGCTACCACTATCAACAAGGATGATGACCTTCCTATGCTTAATATATCCAATGAGCTTGAGGGTTTGTTGAGACAAGAAGCTAGTGAGGGCATGCAATGAAATGAGTGGGTCAAATTCAGGTGGGTCAACGAGATCCTGGGTAGCATAGGGAAGGGAGGTCTCTTAAAAAAGGGGAATTGTCACATCTTCTTCAGGAACATCTTTAGAAATGGCCATAAAAAAATTTGTTCCTTACACTTGTGCCCCGGAAAATATTTTTCATCAAAATTATAGAAAATACCCCTTAGTTATCATTCATCCATTTCATCCCTAGTTAATTTATGGACCTTGAGGGGACTGACAGGGGGGTTAGGATTAGTGGGTCGAGGACAAGGAACAAAAGAGGGTTTTTTAAAAACAACTTGTTTAGCTTCTTTATCACATTTAGTAACTTCCAACCAAGTCTAAGGGCAGGCCATGATAACTTGGGATCAAATTCATCCATTAGGCCATTGATAAATAATTCACGGAAGAACACATATGACATGCCCTCGGTTCGAAATGCCAAATGCTCAAAAGAAGTTATAAATTCTTCCACCATTCCTGATGGTTTCAACTTGGTAAAATGATCAATATAGTGGGTATGAGTGTCAAAGAAATCATAGAGCTCTACAACAAACTAGGTCTAGGAAATATACCCCTAACATGAATTTTGACGCCATTTCCACCATTTCCATCATTTAGGATCTATATAGAGGAAAACATAACGAAGTTTGGCCAACTCATCAGTAATACCATGCAGAGAAAAATAATGCTCCATTTGAGTGACCCAACCCTTAGGATCGGAACCATCAAATTTATTGACCTCCAAACGGGGAAGATGAGGGTAACAATGAAAGGATTTTTATTGAAAATGTAGAGAATGAGAGGAATCAACAACATCTGGTCAGTCTGAGGAGGAAGGACCCGGAGTGTGGTTCAATAACTGGTTGGCAACAGACTGGAGGTTATTAAATTGGTTCATGAATTTGGATTCTATGGTGTCAAATTTGTGTTGGACTTAGGTCTCGAATTGTGCAAGGAAATAATTGGTAGAGCCAATATCATATGTCACATGTTGGATGGAGTCCTAGGCTTGATTGATGGAAGCTTGCAGGTCTTGGTTGCGAGTGGTGGTCATTTGGAGAGGGGGAGTGCGGGTAAGGGAAAATGGGTGGGTGGGACCAAAAAAAAGGACTTATAAGTGATAGGAACCATGAATATCAAGGATAGAGGGGAAATATAATTGAATAGGTGGTAAAATAGGAAAGCTGGGAAGGGGTGGGCTCCACTAAAAAAAATGATTAAAAATAGAAGGTATGACTACGATTAGGGAGAAAAGGGGAATCCAATGGGATAGGTCCCAAATAAGTGTGTCGGCGGGACCACTATACTTTTTCTTTTTCTTTTTACTCCTGTGGACTTATACTATGGCTTGAATAATATTGCAGTGACGAAATTCCCAAATTCTTAACAAGAAGAAATGTGTAGTAATTTCACAATCAGAATGAAGAAAGCACACCTGTGCGACACTAGATATTTTTTTTTTTGTTTTTTGTTTCTATCCCAAGGGGTAGGGTATTCAGGGTTTCTACAGACAAGGTCTTTCCATGTGCTATATCTCTCTAATATACATGTGGGATCCAACAATAGTACTCAACCCAATATCTCAGGGCACCAACTAAGGAGGTTAGACAGTTCCCTTAGTCGTACTACCCAACTACCTAGGTACTAGAGAGTATCTTCCCGAGTGTTGTTCTCAGTGTCACTATAGAAATCAGGAGGCCAATCAATTTATGTATATAGGGCTTCATGAGATCTGGGTCGATCCATATACAGGTGTTGTCTGATGCGCTACCACTCGAAGGGGTACCAACATGGGTTACAAGGGTGGCCAACAAATGTGTTCTTGAGTACCACTAGTATTTCATGTGTCTATTCCTCCCTAACCATGGGTTTGTGTGCATAACGACATGTCTTTGTATCTTTAATATGTTGAAATACGTCTCTACCCTGGAAAAAAAATTAACCCACAATTTTTTGTTGAGGAAAGTGTTGTGATACCACTTGTAAGGTACCAGGGCTATTATATTAGCATAGAAGAGAAAAAAATGAAAAAAATAACATCGAGATATCAAAATAATACGTAAATACTATAGAGGTAATAATAGAACAACAAATTATATGGAACCACAACACTAGAATTATATATTTATTGATAGGAAACAAGGCTCACTTGCCTCTTTGAGAGGGAAACCTCCAACATAGCAGAGCTCTATTACAATAATTCTTCAAGACAAAACTTATTATACCCTATACTCCTATTTATACCAAATCTATCTATCCAAAAGAATAATCTAAAGGAAGATCCTTCTAGAAGAAGAATCTTCTATTAGGTCTTCTTACATTTGACTTATTCCTCCTTATTGCTAGGCCTTATTAATACTGACCTTTATTACATGCAAATATATTATTCTACCCACTTGAGGGGTTAGGTAAGGTTAGGTCCCTAACATGGTTCCTACATAAAAAATATTTCCTTGTGATATAGATCTTTAATATACGTGCAGGGTCAAACTTGAGTACTCATTCTAATATCTCAGGGAACCAACTAAGGAGGCTAGACCGTACCCTTAGCCATACTACCTGATTACCTAGTTACTATAGAGTATCTTCCCGAGTGTTGTTATTTATGGAACTATAACAGTCAGTTGAACGATAAGTTCATCTATGGATGGTTTCAGAATACCTAGGGGGGATACCGATATAAAAAAGGTACATGGAAGCACAAGTCCATATACAGGTGCTTTTGGATGCGCTACCACTCGAAGGGGTACCAACAAGGGCTACAAGGGTGTGAAACAATGTGATCTTAAAAAACTCTTGTATTTCTAGTGTGTATGCTTTCGTGATTGTGGATTTATGCGTTGAATGATAGATCACTATAGTTTAAATATGTTGTAACACATCTCTATCCTGGAAAAAAATTCAACCCCCAATTCCTACTAAGGAAACCACTTTGATACCACTTTTTATGCACCTAGTTATGTGATATTAAGCAAAAACAAGAATATAATGAAATTATCAACAAAACAACAAAATGTAGAGAATAACACACAAAAATGATATCTTTATTGAAATGGGAGCAATTTTCATGATCTAGATTATTTTGAGCATGAAATGAGAGCAGAGATATTGCAAGATATATATATATATATATATATATATATATATATATATATATATATATATATATATATATATATATACATACACACACACACACACACACACACAATAATACATAATTTCTATCAATGATTGGAATGTACAGTGTTGGATACACCGATCACACTGAGAGGGGGAGTGCATCAGTGTGAGGGATATTTTTACAATTCTCACAAAACTTTAGTTAGCAATCACCATTCACAACATCATTACGTATCACTTCCATTCATACTTAGTTTCTTTCATGTAAATATATCCCAATTACATACGTTAACAATAAAGAGTTATGCACCATCACAATAAAGAACACAAGGAACACCAGATATATTTATAAGTTTTTTTTTATTATGGACTACAATCCTTGGGTTTTATCAACACCAACTGAAATAGAACACCAACTCTCAATGCAAGACCCAACCTATGTATCTCAACACCAACTGATATGTGAGGAACCCAACCCTCAAGTACAAGATGCATCTTATAGACAGAAAACAATTTGTCAAATTGTACCAATAGTCTATACCAATACAAGTGCATCAAATATGCACAACCTGTCACAACAACTTGTCACCTCAACATGTCTCATTAATCTCATTATCCAAATATGATCTGTAAATCTATAACAGACCTGGTGTATATGATCAAAGACATGCAAATATTCCTTAACTTTAACAACAGGAGACTATCATTTTCATCAAACTTTACTTTAGTCTCACATGACTAATTTTGGATTAGTCAACAACCCTAACTTGAAACAATCATAACTATGTACCTGTAATGAATAAAGGTCTGAAAATAGTACATAGTGTTATTTAGTGTCTTTTCTACAATTCCTCCAGGTTTCACTACGTGGAACCTCCCAAAAAAGGATTTATAGGAAAAATGGCATGCCTTACTGAATTTTTCCTTATTCTAGAGAGTGAACTTGTAGAGTATACCCCACATGGAATATTTGTTGTATGGATCTAAAAATGATACAAAACATAGTATAGACTGTATTATAACCAATACATTTTTCCTTACTTAATTTTTATCTGTTATGAAGATGTTATGATGTTTTTACTCGAAACACATGTTTTAGACTAGTTTCAGCACTAGCCACAAACCCTATTTTACATGGAGAGTAACTCCAAAAATACAACGCCCCACAAGATGAAATTGTTATCACATTTACTTAGATATGTTTTCTCAACAACCTCCATATTTTCATGTCTGAATCATTATATAAACACAGTTATTGTGAAAATGGTGATATTTCCTATAAATAACATACCTTAGAAAGCATCATCAAAAGACTTTATCCTCCCTTGAATTTTGGCCTTCTTTACTTCACCTTCCCTCTAAAATTAGCCTTATATATCCTTTGGTTACCTCAGTCGCTTGTAGAAATTCAATATTCTCAATGGATACTAATGGGATACCCTTTCTCTCTTAGTTATACTCTCCAAGTAGCTTCCTCTAGAAGTATCCACTCAACCACTTTGTCCACTTAACTTAACCACTTTCCACAAATAGTAAGTTCTCCACTCCTAGTTGAAACTAACTTTATTATTTAAGTAATTCCTTTCGCAACCACTTTGACTTATCCATAAATAGTAAACTCACCACTTCTTATTGCAATCACTTTATTATTTAAATAATTTCTCTTTGCAACTTCTTTGAATACTTTATTATTTAAATAATTTATCTTTACTCACAACTTATTGTTCTAACTAACTTTTCTATAATTAGTCAATTCATAACTTATTTTCCCTTAACTAACTTCTTGTTCACTTATATTCATTACATTATTCCTTAATCAAACTTGGGTTCCCTAACAACACTGTTGGGATACCTAACCATTTGGACTTCACAAAGTGTCTTCCCATGAGGGATTTCACCATAAGGGGACCACTTTGAGAAATTTATCCAAGAGCATCTTCTCATGAGAAATTTCACCATAAGGGGACCACTTTGAAGTTTATCTATTTGGTTATTCCTATCAACCATGACAAGACAACAATGACCAACCTTTACATCATCCTGTCTATACATCAATCCATGACCATACATCACTATGACACCACTTGACATATTTGACATCAATTACATCGATGAAAACATAGGCCATCAATCAATACATAAATGATAATATGACAATACATCAACTCTTTGACATCACTGACAACATAATGCTAAAATATCCCCATTTGGCATTTATCACAATACCAACATTGATGTCAACACCAATAATTTATGGCTACATGTAGACATGGAGTTTCTCTTCATCAATAGTCATCTCAATCACATCAATGTGACTATCTCTTCCCCTTTGACATCAATGGAAAAGGGTAGTTCTCTCCTTGGGATTTCTCCCCTTGCTTAACTCTCCTTGAGGATGCTCCCCTTGTCTAGATTCCTTTGAGCTTCCTCTAAATAATCTCTCCCATTTTGAGAAAGGGATATCACTCTGATGTAATTTTGAATACATATCGCTCATTCTCCCCCTGTGACCATTGTTCCCCTTAGAAACATGCATTTTTTCTCTCTCTCCAAGCATCTATATCTCTATCTTGCATATGATGAATCTCTCCTCCTAGAATCATGGGAAAAAGAATGACTCCCCCTATGGGTATGTCTCCCCCTATCTTCTCTAAAAGATTAACAATATGATACCACTACAATATGCTTATGCTGCAAATGCTACTAATCAACTAGAGCATAGAATAGATGCTCAAGAATGATATGCTCTTCCCATGAAAATCCTTGGACATGTCCATGAATCAAAATTGTGCCATACCATACATCATGAAGCAAAATATATGTCAAAAATGAATAGAGAATTATGAACACAACATCAACCATATACATCCCATTCCATATTCTGTGCCAACCATGCACAACACCCATGTACATCAACCATGTACATCAATACCATACAATATAACATAAGATACCATCAATAGAGTGTATCAACCATATGCCAATAACATGTGCCAAATGTGTACCAACCATATGCCAATAAAATGTGTCAAATGTGTACCAACCATATGCCTCTACAAACATGCCAACAATGTGCCTCAAACAAGTGTCATATCACTCATGATATGCCTCTACCATGAGCCAAGTGCCACAACCATGTATTTCTACCATCAATATATCAACCAAGCATCATAACAAGTGTTTCAACCTATATCATCCCATACATCATGTACCAAATCAAGTGCATCAACCATGAACCAAACCTCAACAAGATGAACTACAATCAATATGTGTTCCCATACATGTATTCCATATCAACCATAAGCCATGTGCCAATCATACTACTAGAAAGTGCCTCTAACAATGTATCAAATATGTACCAATCACGCATCAACTATAGATCAAGTTATTACTCATCAATGATTTACAACATAACCACCCCATCAACTCATCAACTACATGTCCCAATATGTAGCTCAACCACTTTCCAAATGCATGCACCAATACATCCAAAAAATATACCTCTAACAATACATCATAAGATCTATCAATGGAGCTCACATATGTACTAGCCATGTAATATGATAGAACTGCCTCAAAAACCATTCACTACAACTAGTACTAAGCAACCAATAGTACCTCTAAACATGTACTAAGAGTGTCCCTCAATAGATCAATGATATGCATATAACTAACATCACATCAACATGACTAGTCCCATAAACAACATGCCATATCATCACTGACATGACCAACACTTTTCCTCAACATTAAATTTCTCAATCCACACTCTAGGGTTAGTGCCATGGATCCAACATAGAATTTCAACACTCAACCATATGTCATCACCATACATAAATGAAATACACATGCCAACATATAATCATGAAAACCTGCAATAAACCATGTCAGATCTTGCAAAATAGAGTTATACCATAAAACAATGTTGCAAATCATCTGCATGGCCTTCTTTTCCAAGGATTTTACCACAAATACATGACATGTTCTACAGAAATCTCACGTATGTATATGATCTTTCCATAGATCACCTTGCGTATGTACATGACTTCTCCCATAGGAAATAGTGTATACTTCAGAAAAAATCAAGTTTGAGCTTGCTTCATGGATGCCATTATGTTTTGGTTATTCAATCTTCTTCATCCACACTAGTACATATGATCAAATTTGCCATGGGTTTTCATTTCTATTGCCACACTTATACGTCGCACTTTCCATGAAAGCCAAGACTATTTTTCATCGCTATATCCAGGAACCAGGTGTTCGTGGAAACAACGACGAAATTATCTCTCCACGTGTCCTCACCATCAAGAGAGGTTAACCTTATACATCATCGCAATTACGACGAAAAACTATGGAAATGTAAAAAAAATTGTGGTAAGTTGTGACGCAAAAGCGTGGCAATAGAGATGAAAATTTATGCCAAGACAAAACTTACGGCACAGATGTTGTATGTGCGACGCAAAACCGTGTCAAATTGTGATGAACTTTCGTTGCTATTGTGATGCGTCCTTTAAGTTTTTTTTTTTTAAATACACAAGATATGGTATTACCATATTACATTGTAATATGGTATGCCATATTACAATGTAATATGGAAATACCATATTACAATGTAATATGGGATTACCATATTACATTGTAATATGGTAATGCAATATTACAATGCCTCTACTTTCTCAACAAGATGCAAGAAGTTCTTTTTAAAAACAACTTAGGATAACGATTTTTCTTGAGTGGGATGGTGACCTTGGAATTCAACAAGATAGGAAGTAATTCATTGATGACAAGTGTAGCAGGTGTGAAGGTACACTAGTGTATGGATATTATCTGTTAAGTGGCAGACTTGAACTTCCTCTTCTAGAATAAATGGCTCATATAGCTTGAGATGATTGACATAAATGATATTATGGATGTATAGCAAGGAAGGGAAATAGTAATGGCAACCATTGTCATTAATATATTTAAGAACAATATAGGGCCAATAGCAAATAGGCTTGAGTTTTTTTTTATGCTACCCCTTAAAACATTGTTTGTCCATATACAACCAAATTCAGTCACCAATTTGAAACTAGACAAAGCCTTGATGGTGATCCTAGAGGGATTTATAATGAGATGGGGAGGATTGAAGGGCATTAGTAACCAAAAAATCAATGCTATATCATTTATGAACATATGAGATTCTATACATTTTACCTCGCCTTATAGGAACTTCTATCCATAAGATGTGAATAATAGCAAAATGAAAAGAATGAGAAATGCAAGAAATTATATAGGGGTAATATGAGGGTGTTTGCAATGTACACAAGATACATTGTTGTTGTGAGGGAATCCTCCATCAACTAGGCCTATATATCCCATGACGTACATGTGAAGACCCCTATAACTTGAGAATTGGTGTAAGGTAAAACTACAAGGTGTGCCATGTGGATTAGTGTAATGTTAGGCAAGTAGAAGATAAATGAGAAAGAAATATTGGTGGAGAAACATTTCATATTAAACACACAATTTTGACATGGGGGAACACAAAAATTTAATCACTTCATAAGAATGATAGAAACTAAACTATGAAATGTAAATAATGAAATAAAGAAAAAAATCCTAACTATCATGTAAATGATGCAATGGATAAATTAGGATATTAGAGATGAGCAATTTCTTATTACTATATTAATGGAACAATAACTAGAACATGTAAGTAAACCATGAGTGAGTCTAACAATAATAATATCTGAACTATAAAATCATTGATAAGATTAAGAGTGACAAGGAGATACTTGCACTTACTTATACGTGAGTTAGGATGGTGTAGGAACATGTTTAGCTAGATACCTACATCACAGAGGTTGGCATATTACCACAAGTGAGGTATGATGAGAAACATGATATCTTATGGAAAGGATGGAGGATAGATGAAAAGGTAAATATGGGAGGTTGTGGTGTTAGGGTATTTCTAACAAAGGCAAGAGAAAGAATTTGATGACACTGACATGACATTGGAAAAAGGCGTGAGTTGACATAAACTGACTAAGAGTGAACATTGGTGACAAAGGAAACACACTCTAATATAGGGTTATCACAATAATAAATGTAACATATGGAAACTTGGAGTTAAAGTGAGCATAACAAATGACATTCATTGTTCTAGGATTTTTTTAGTCATTAAGGCGCCATACACTAGTCAAGGACATAGCATGAGTCCCATGTGACATACGATAATTTAGAGAGTGTGAGCATAATAGGAATCATAAAATAGTAATATAGAGTCATAAAAAGCACAAAAACAACACATGATAGCCTAGATTTAGTGCACAAATGAGAGGTGCCATATATCAATGTGGTATTTTATGCAAGTGTAGGAGGCGACATGCACCAACCTAATTTCAATGCAAGCGTAGAGGTGAAAAATACCAATGGTACCAGTGGAGGAGAGAGGATCAAAGGAAGATATGATGTCACCATTGGGAGGGGCTCCATAGTTGCAAGCTATGGAATGTGACCATTAAGGGGGACATCTTGGAAAATTGACCAAAGAAGTGATAGTTGATCCTAACTAGGTAGAGGTTATCTCAAGTAGGGTATTTCTTGATATAATGACCTATAAGGGACCCATCTATATTATGACCAAATAAAAATGGAGAAAAAGGGGTGTAAGGAAGAAGAGCTAAGGAGGAGAGGCAATACTTTCCCCAAGCATTTGAAGGACTAGGAAAAGAGGAAGAGTATGTAGGAGAGCATGGAACACTAGGAGAGGAAGAAGACCAGGTACCTCTAAGTAAAATACTTTCTCACATTGAATTGGAAGAACATAAGGCTCTGTACCCAGTTCAAATTCCCTTGTATTAACCATGGTAAATCCATTATCATGCTTAATAACAATTCTTTCAGGATCACGTTCATGCATCTCTAGCCTGTACCATTTAACCTCAAACAAAACTATTTTTAAGGAATTAAAAGCACACTCAATTATATCTTTCAAATGGCCATAGTACCTATTCTCAGTTTCTTCAGGATTTCTGTCACTTCTAGAGGAAATGTTGGTGACCTTAAACACTGCAGTTATCCCACAATCCGAGGTTTTCATCTTATCATCCAACATTTTGATACAAAATTTACGACCATTACACCACATAGCCTTTTGATGTTTCAACTGCAACATGGAAAACAAGTAAAAAATAAATTTCCAATTAATAATACTCATATAGGACTTACTAAATATATATTTCAATAATTAAACAACCAAATACATTGAAAAATTGGGAAAAAACTAGGAAAATGTGTGTAAACAATTTAACTTGCCTGTTTATCTTTTAAACCAAAGGCTAAATCAACTTCCCTTGATGTAATATCAAGAAATTTATCTCGATGATGATGCATTGTTTTAATCATCTTACTCAGCTCTTCCCATGATAACCTACCAAAGTATTCTTCAGTATATTATATCCAATGCTCCATCCAATCAAGGTTGTTTGCAATGTATAAATGTAAAGAATCCCACTCTCGAGCAACTATATGATAGCATAACAATTTAATATCATTAATTAGCTATTGTTAATAAATGAATAATTTAATAAATGCATAATATATTAAATCTATGTCAACATCTAATAATTACCTTTCATAGTCCTCATTTTACCTTTTCCCAATAGGACCTCCCCTTCAAATTTGTTGATGGAGTTGAGATGCCAAATGCAAGGCACATTCATATGTTCTACTAGTTTAGGTAGATATTGACTAATATACACCATGCATTGATATACCATATATCCCTCAACCATAAAACCCTCCGGATGTGCTCTTTGTCTCACAAAAGCCTTCAGTGACTTCAACTACCTCTCCACCATCCACATCGACCTTGTGTGTACTGGTCCACATAATTCAATTTCCTCAACTTGGTGTATGAGGTAGTGTTCTTGTGCATTGAACAATGTTGGAGGTAGATATTGTTGCATTTGACACATTAGTCGGGGAATTTCTCTCTTCCAATACCTTATATCTTCTTTATGGATTTCGTTTGATGATAGCCACCTACAAATGTTGATGCAATAAAATAATATCAAGGCATACATAAATTTTCAAATAAAAGATAATATGTCAATAAGTTCCGCTACAAATAACATAAGAAGTGCATTTTCCTTATAAAACAATACTTAACTCATGTATTTTCCAACTACATAAATAATGTGTTTTATGTTGTTGTCAAAGTTGTCTGGGAGAGATAAAGGTAGAAAATACTGTAACAAAAAACAAATAATTATGATTTGTTTCCAAAAAATGCGTACCAATAAGGAAATATATTATAACCTACTAATTACCTTAATGAATATATGCCAATCATGTGTTTTAACCCCACCAAAATCATCTTTTTTAGTTAAGATATTTTGTATGTTTGATGAAAACCATGTCGGAAACATAATTTTTCGAATGACCTCTTTTACAATATTGCTCTGTTGCTTTGTCAATAACCAAGGAACACTAGTATTTTTTTCACGACCATCGCCATTAGAATTAATAATAACACTTTGCAATGCATGATTAGCTTCCTGGATGTCACTACAAATATTTCCAATTCTCTATTTGTCAGTCCTTCCATCTAATATTTGCCATAACAATTATGGTATGTTCTTCCTGATATGCATTGTATCAAACAAATGAACTATTTGTACATTCTCTTATTATGGAAATCTACTGAATTGCAACGGGTAACTTTTCATTCCTCGTGGAAGCCCATTCATGCCTTAATGACATTCATGAAACATCAACAAATTGAAATTAACACTAATTAATGGGACAAAATGAAATTAACACTAATGAAATTAACAAAAGATTTATATAATATGTCATACATAAATAATTTGCGTACCTTGACAATATATAATATATTCCAACTTCCATAGGCGAGGTGTCATTCTTCGTGTGTTTTTTTTTCCATTTTCTTCTTTACCATTGAAATTTTCTTTGTCTATAGTTCAATAACTATGGTTCTTAGGCAGAAAGTGCCTACACTCATCAAACACTTCCTTTGCTAAACTCCTTGAACGGAAAGATTTTATCCTCGAACCACAAACTGGGCATGCAAATTTACCCTTTGTTTGAAGACCTACAAGATATATGAATTAATGTAGCATCAAATTAGAGTTACAATTTAAAATAATGCATGATTTTTTCAATAAATATATATAATATTAAATCACAAAATAAAGTAACAATATACCACAAAAATGTGTTAACCCGAGCGCATCATGAATTGTCCATGATAGTATTCCATGGAATTGAAATCATTTTTTCCCTATTGGTCTATAGATGTCATACATAGTGACGTCGGCCCATAAATTCAACAACTCATCGATGAGAGGCTCAATATATGCATTCATATATTTAACCTGGTACCTACCTAATTGGTTCAACATACTGCATGATTAATTATACGTATCTAGATGTTGTTATATATAAAAGAAATAATTACCATGCACGAAACAAAGAAATGAAATATTTTGTCATACTTTAAAGAAAATAAAAGATAATTAAATACCTAGAACAATCATTGCCAACATTGTGTGCTCTCTCTTGATCGACATCCAAGTAGGAAGGTTATTGTTTATAACAAAAACATGCCACACTGAGTACGTAGAACAAAGCTCTCCAAATGGATTGACACCATCATCTACCAACAAAAGTCTAACATTATGAGGTTATTATTTAAATATTGGACACTTTTCTTCGATGTAGTTCAATGCAGAACCATATGTAGGCATTCGAAGAACATCATCTCGACTTCTGTTCTTTGCATGGAAATCCATAAGCTGTGCTATACTTTGGCACCTGAACAATTGTTGGAAACGTGGAATTATTGGAATATAACGAAGAACTTTACGAGGCACCTTCTTTGATTCTTTATCGGTTCGATATATACTTACTTGACATTGTGAGAATTCATTTTCTAATGCATATTGTCCATAATATATGATATTATCACTAGGACATCCATCAATATCCTGATAGTCCATTCCAATTTCTTTCATAATCACGAATATTTCTCGATATGTGCATGGAAAAATATTTGACGTCGGTAATAAAAAATCACCTAACAATATACAAAATTCTAAAAAATAAGTCAATGTAAACATTATTAATCATCAATATCTCATCCAATATACTAATTTACAAATTAGAAAACAATAGCAATATAGGAAAAAAATTGAACCTTTTAAGTATTTGTGAACATGCAGGCATAAATAATTAACAAATTAAATACCTTAGTATCTCTGTGAGACATGTGTTTGATAAACCATTCAAAACCTTCAGGTTCACCAACAACAATATAGAATATAAAAGATTTGTTGTTGAGCCTTCATAAAGAGGTTGACATGACTTCTCGAGTAGAGGATCAACATCATGACTATCATCCTGGTTGTCCTCATCCATTGGGGAAAATGTGTCTTGGATCAATCTATGTATCTCATCTTCCTGATTTGAATCACTAATGTTATCTCCATCCATATCATCATTAATAACTTGATCAGTAGCTTCAATATTCTCATCTCGAAGTTCACTCCCTGTAAAGTAGTATTTCTGCTAGTACTTGGAAAATAACTCTCTGGAGGTTGACATTTTGGGCGCATCGTCTATATATTTAAAAACAATGTAGAAAATTTAGTGTGTATATAAATATAAAAATCCTTATAAGAAATATTACTAAAATTCATGACATACTGATTATTACAGAGAATACATTAAATATTGAATCCTCTTACCAAGGGACGATATTGATAACCCCCTTCGGTGTGCCCCTTCTCCTTACAATGTCTTTGAGTTGTTGTTATTAAAAGTCTTTTTTTTGCAAGCCTCTGCAATCATAGAAAGGAAAATAACATTTTCCATCGCCCCTCGTGATCAGGGGATCAAATTTTGCTCAATTTTCAAAGTGCTCAGAATGTGACGAAAACAGTGCCATTGCATCCGTCTCATCTTCCTGATTCCGGCGGTATATTTACTTTCGCAAACGGAGTCCGTATGGAGGAGATATCGCGATCTGTCCGCCAAGCCAAACAGGCAAAATTTTTGGATGCTGACTGTACCTATCCGTACAATCCGTATAGTCCGTACGGTGATGTGGAAGGACCGTATGACCGTATGGTGATGACGTGGAAATTGTTGGTTGGATGGTTGCTGGCGAATCGGGTGTTGACACGTGTCTCGTTGGCAGCGAATGGTATGAGGGAACATGGCCTAATGCTTGGGCACCATGTGTCCCTCGTTGGTTGGTTTATAATTGCTATGTAAAACTAATGGAGGCCACAGGGTTCAACCCCCGGACCTCCCACAACATAAGTCTTAACAATACTCCACTAACCAATATGTCGCCCGATGTTCCTTGTTATGGATTCCAACTCACATCTATTTCATATGGTACATTATATTATTTGGAAAAGGGGGCGGGCCGAGGCTTAGCCCCGACCCATAGTTTATACCATACATATAACACATATGTTATATAACATATGCACGCAGTGTATATAACAATTGAACCAAAGTTTATACCATTGTGTTGTGCACGCAGTTATAATATTTGCGCGGGGTTTTTAAAATGTATTGCCACGGTTTTTCATATGAACCTAATTCGGGCGCGTGGGAGGTTGCAACTGAATTAACCACTTTTTAAAAATGTGCGGTCCTATGGCGCCATGTGCCCAGACGTCGAGGCGGTTAGGGGCTGGCGCGCCCTTAACCGTCCTACGATTTGTACCAGTGCGCGGTTGCGTACGAGACTAAGTTTTTACGCTTAAATAAGCATGTGAGCCAGGTTTTCTAAAGCAAAAGAGTGTGATTTGTAGAACCAGAGACAACAAAGTTGAAGAGGGAGACTTCAAGGAGGCTAACTTCTTCATTTTTTGACCGATTGAGGTGCCGAAAGAGCCCAGACAAGGGTTTTGGGACGCTGGGAAGCCATTGGAGCAGTCGGTTTGTGATTTTGAGCATTCTAAGGCATGTTTTTGAGCACTTTGAGCAATTTAATAATAATGATCCATTGGAAGCTAGACCAGGAGATGTAGCCCGGAGAGGGGTGAACTCCTTTATCAAGTTGTTGTGTTTATGTGCTGATGTTCATTGTTTATGCTGTTGTCTATGTGTATTTTGCATAAGTAATTCTTAATTTATGTGTTGCAAATTGATCCTGTTTCTTTAAACACATAACATTTCACTTGCAATAATTATTCAAGTTTTTCAAGTCTTCTTCATTTTTAGATCACCTAGCCTCTAATGTTGCTCTTAACTGAGCAAGCTTCCTGTCATTTTCATTCATAGTGACAAATCCTTGTCCTTACAAGTAATTGTCTTACCTACACCATACCAAACATTAAGTTGTCAATTTTTTATATTTTAGCTACTCCTTTTGATTATGATATGTTTATTTACAGTGACCTACAATCCTCACAATTATTTCTTCTAAGACATTTTGACATGATTTTTTTTTATTATCGATTAACTATTAAGATATATATGCTTCAATTTGTACTATAGAGTATTGTGTACTGAATAACCATGGAAAATAATTACACACCATTTAATGAAAGTGGTCAAAATTTCTCAATCTTGAATCACTCGACACCATACACTAGCCTCTAAGTTGTTTTGTAGATAAAATGTCAATATTTGAAATTCACCACTAAAAAAAGAATGCCAACCACTTTTCATCCACAATTGGGTTGGGTTGGTTTAAATTATGACATGTTGATTTGAATATACATAAAATGGTCACAATTTTATGCTACTTACAATGGTCACATTTTTATTTTCTAAGACACTTTGGCATCTTCTCATTTTTCATTGTCTAACTAGTAGATTTCATCATGTTATCATAGATTTCGTCATGAATTTTTTATATTTTAGATACTGATCCTTATTAATAGTGTATAAACAAGTTACATCAACTACAAACTAAATTTAATCACTACATCTAGAATTGTGTGTGATTATAAAAAAATGAGAGAAAGAACATCACATATAAGAAAAGGGTATGTGGATTTTATTGAGAAAGTTGAAACAAATACACTTTATTTATATTGGAAGACTATGGTATATAATCATAAGTTAATTTGTTGAAGGTGCTTAGTCATAAGACGAAAGTTAAAGGTGGATAACCATAATCTAATATGGTTGAAGGTGGTTAGTTAAAAGTGATTGTTATGTGCCTAATCACGACATAGATAACATCTTTATAATAAGGTCATATGTGTACAAATGTTTTCTTTATATAATAACGACATATATACCTAACATAAGTTTAGGGTTAGTGTTTATGTATCTTATTGTTATAAACATGAGTTTCCTCCCTATATTATATATACCATAACTTATCATTTATCAATATAACAATCAACTTCAATATTTTATTCATGGAGATTTCGTCCTTCATTTAATTGAATTACTAAGTGCTAGCCAACCATTAGGTGTGCAAGTATCCCAACCATTATTGTCACTGTTATATTATTTTCAATTTATGCAAGTGTGATCCCATTTGGGTACTAGGGATGTAAAAAGTGGTATCAAAGCTTCAATCAATATTTATTGGTGTTTTTTGTTAGTTCTTAAAAATAAAAGAGAGAAGAAAATGACAATCAATTACTATCATTTCACCGATCAGGGTTGAGTTTCGAGAGAAATTTCATATCTTTATCAATGGAAAGAGAGAGACATTATAGCTACAATTGAAGGGAAAAGGGTATGTGGATTCCATAAACCTAGAATATTATGGAATCCACATACCCTTTTCCATAGAATATACTAACTAGATCCAAAAACCAATGATATGAAATATGGTACTACACATATAATATATTATCAAGGAAAAAACAAGCTACATGAAATTTGGACATTTGAACAAAAATTTACAAGTTAAATGAGTACATCAATAAAAAAAACATACTAACCTTGCAAGTTCAAAATATGAGCTATGTAGTTCGAGAATTGGATTTGTTCAACCGCTGGGTGACGGAAAAAATAAATAGCTCAAACAAAAGCCAAGAATAGTGTCGCAACTATAGAAATTGTGTCACAAAGTCTCTTAAAGTCAGTCTTATATAGATCAAGTAGTCAACTAGCCATTAACACCAACCACTGAGATAGGCAAAATGTTCGTTGATATTGCCACAAACTTTCGTGGCAATAGCGACCAAAATTCCGACCAAGTTAAAATAACCTATGCGTCGATATTGAGATGAACTTTAGTGGCAATATTGATGAAAATCCCACCCTATTTAAAAAAAAAAAGATGAAACTAATGGAAACATGGAAAAGTTCATGGAATAATCCTCCCATATGTAGTAGTGCCACTTCTAAAGGTGTCCTATCTTTTCAGAACTTGAACTCTGAGCTTCAATATTTTCAAAATTGTCTTCCTTCCTAGCTTCATGTGTTCTTCTTGTCATGATATATGAAGCACTCCTCATGGTCTGTAGTCTTTTGTTCCAACGATCCAAGAATTTGTGGTAAACCCACTACAGTTGTAGCATCTCATGGTGTGATAATGAGCAACAATGTGTCCCACTTGATTACATCTCCAACACATTAGGTTGTTATGAAACCTTCCATTATATTTCCTTACAATCCAAATCTCTGTGACCATATTCATTACATGAGTAGTAGTGACCATGAAAAAAAATTGCATACCTTTTCTTTGGTGTTCATCTTAAAGGTGTCTCTCTTCTAAATTTGCTTTGAGGTGTAAAGATGGATTCTTGATGTCTTCCTTTCTTTGTTCTTTTTAAAGTTTTCTTTCTTTTTGTAGATGGTTGACTTGAAAAATTACTTCGACCTTTTGAGGATGAAGGACTTACATCATGCTTCTTAGAAGTGCTAGCTTCAATATGTATAGATTGCTTGTATCCAAGACCTGATTTATCATTTGGAGATCTTTGGCTATCCAATATCTCATCCAAGATTGTTTCTTTTTCAATTAACTTGATGTGAGTATTTGAATTCTCTATTTTTTTCTAAGATAAACAACTTCAACTTCCAACTTATGGCATGAATCTTCCTTTTCATTTACTTGATTCTTCAATAGTTCCTCTATTATGTTGGCTTCTTCAATTTTGGTCTTAAGATTGACATTAACTTCAAGACTTTGTCTAATATCATCATCTACCTTCTTCTTTTCTTCGATTTCATTCTTTAGTCTTTTGATATCTTCTTCTTTTTATTCTAATTAAGTCTTTTTACTTTCTTCTTGTTCTTTGAGCATTTGTTTTAGTGACATGGTATATCTTGGGTACTTTTCTAGGACTTCCTTGATGTATTTTTCAAGATACTCAAAATTAATTGAGTAATGTACTATTTCACTACTAACATCATCTAACTCAGATAAAAATTTATCTTTAAACTTCAACAAATCTTCCTCTTCATCTATAGGATAAATGCCATCCAATTCTACACAAACTACTTCTAGATTTTCTTCTTCACTTGTAGAGAAACATTCAACATCATCACACTTAGAATTATTGCAATCGAAGGATTTTAGAGAGTCTTTACCTTCATTTTTCTTGATGGAATTGTCTTCAGTGTCTTCCTTTTTTCCTTGATATGTCTTCTCTAGCTTCATCCATAGATCCTTGGCAAAAGTAAATTTTCCCATGCTTTCTTTGACATAACTTGAGAGTCCATTGAAAATGGTCTTGAGAGCCCATGCATCATTCTTCTTTTCTTCCTTTTAAGATGAAAACTTTGACTTATTCTTCAAGGGAACTGATCCACCAATACCTGCTTTCCAAAAACCTGCTCCTTTTGCTTTAAAATACCCTTTTCATTTCTATTCTCCATGTTGAATATTTTTTGTCATCAAAGATTGGAACTTCATCACCCATTTGTGTGTCCATGGAATCCAAGATTTTTAAGGATTATAGTGAAGGCTTTCTCTGACACCAATTGTTAGACACACTGATCACACTGAGAGGGGGGCTGAATCAGTCTGAGGGCTATTTGTACACTTTTCACAAAACGTTAGTTAGAAATCACCATTCACAACATCATTACTTATTACTTCCATTCATACTTAGTTTCTTGCATGCAAATATATCTCAATTAGATACATTAACAATAAAGAGCTATGCACCATGATAATAAAGAACACAAGGAACACCGGATATATGTATAAGTTTATTTTGTATTATGGACTACAATCCTTGGGTTTTATCAGCACCAATTGAAATAGAGCACCAAATCCAAGAGAACACCAACTCTCAGTGCAAGACCTAGTCTACGTATCTAAAAACCAACGGAGATGTGAGGAATCCAACCCTCAAGTAAAAGACCCAACTTTTAGACATAAATCAATCTGTCAAACTATACCAACAGGCTATAGAAACACAACTGCATCAACTATGCACAACCTATCACCTCAATATGTCTCATAAATCTCATCATCCAAATTTGATATGTAAATCTATAACAGACCTAGTGTATTATGATCACATACTTTCATACCTTCCTTAAATTTAACAACAATAGACTATCATTTTCATCAAACTTTACTTTAGTCTCACATGACTCATTTTGGATTAGTCAACAACCCTAACTTGAAAAAATCATAATTTTGTACATGTAATGAATAAAGGTCTAAAAATAGTACACAATGTTATTTAGTGTCTTTTCTGAAATTCCTCCAGGTTTAACTGCTTGGAACCTCCCATAAAAGTATTTATAGCAAAACTGGCATACCTTGTTGAATTATGGATTATTCTAGAGAGTGAATGTGTAGAGAATTTCCTGCACAAAATATTTTCTGTATGGATCTGAAAAATGATACAAAACCTACTATAGACTATACTATAACCAATACATTTGGTCTTACTAGATTTGGATCTGGTATGAAGAAGTTATGAAGATTTTACCCGAAACACTTGTTTTAGACTAGTTTCAAGACTAGCCACAGCCCTATTTTACATGGAGTGTAACTCCAAAAATACAACGACCCACAAGATGACATTTTTATCATATTTACTTGGATATGTTGGCCCAAAAGCCTCCATATTTCCCTTTTTGAGTCATTCTATAAAAACAATTATTGTGAAAATGGTGACATGGCCTGTAAATAACATACCTTAGAAAGCATCATCAAAATACTTTATCATCCCTTGAATATTGGCCTTCTTTACTTCACATTCCCTCTGAAATTCACCTTATATCTCCTTGGTTACCTCAGTCACTTGTAGATATTCAATATTCTCATTGGATACTAATGACAGGCCCTTGCTCTCTTATTTATACTCTCCAAGTAGCTTCCTCTAGAAGTATCCACTTAACCACTTTGTCCACTTAAATTAACCAATTTGTCCACTTAACTTAACCACTTTCCACAAATAGTAAGTTCTCCACTCTTAGATGCAACTAACTTTATTATTTAATTAATTTTTTTTGCAACCATTTTGACTTATCCATAAATAGTAAATTCACTACTTCTTGTTGCAACCACTTTATTATTTAAATAATTTATCTTTGCAACCACTTTGACTACTTTATTATTTTAATAATTTATCTTTACTCACAACTTCTTATTGCAACTAAATTTTCTATAATTAGTCAATTCATAACTTCTTTTCCCTTAACTATCTTCTTGTTCATTTATATAATTCATTACATTATTCCTTAATCAAACTTGGGTTCCCTAACCACACTGCTAGGATACCTAACCATTTGGACTTCACAAAGCATATTCTCATGAAAGATTTCACCATAAGGGGACCACTATTGATTTTATCCATTTGGTTATTCCTATCAACCATGACAAGACAACAATGACCAACCTTTACATCATCCTATCTATACATCAATCCATGACAATACATCACTATGACACCACTTTACATCTTTGACATCAATTACATCTATGACAACATAGGACATAAATCAATACATCAATAATACTATGACAAGACATCAACTCTGTGACATTAATGACAACATAATGCAACATACATAGCTTTAAATTTACAGAGTGAAAGACTTGTTAGAATGGTGGCAGCTTATCTCTAAGAAGAGATGTGACAACTACGCTCATTCGAAAGAAGAAGATAGTTACAATGAGGCTCTAAAGGCCTTTTTAACATAAATGGAGAAACCCGAAACATGAAAAAACCTATCCCCGGAAGATGAAAATACAAAAGGTTTGTGGCTCCAATGTGGAGATGAAGTGCCAAATGTCATGTGGGCCTCGATGGGGTAAGTTGGTACAACAACTTCCCGGGGTCGTAAATTTTGCATATGATCCCTTTTTTAGGAACACAATATCCAATTGGAAAGGTATATTTGATGAATACACATTATGCCATAAAAATCCAAATATTTCCATTGTTTAACTATGACGAGCTCCAAAAATGTTGTTTAGGGCCTCAAAATGGCTATGGAAGTTTAGGACTCGGAAATATAGGAAATAACTGCCAATGATGAAAGCTACATGTGAGCCAGTTGGAATAGGTGGGTGGTCACCGATATCCATCTTTATCATTTCGTTTTCCTCTTCTAGGGGGAAACCTCTAGTAGAGCCTTTCTCTATTACATTTATTCTCAAGACATAGATTTCTCATGCCTCATACTCTTATTTATACTAATTCTATCTTTTAAAGAACATTCTTGAGGAAGACATTTCTAGAAGCGGAAGCTTCTATTAGGTCTTCTTAAATTGACTTCTTCATATTTATTAAATAGGCCTTATTAACTAATTTCAACCTTTATTACATGGAAAATATATTATTCTATGTGAGGGGTTAGGGAGTTTAGGTCCCTAACCAAATCAAATGAGTATTCTTCATCAATTGTATGATTTGACATTGATAAAAGCCAAAACTCATGAAGATCTTGAAATATCTTTGGAAACCTTAGCCTGCAAAGAATAAAGAGATATTGCAAGAAGACAAATAACACAAGATAGAAATTGAACTTGGAATCATACAAGGGACCGATAAAAACAATTAAAAGAAAATAGATTCAAATTTTAGAAGTTGGAGAAAGTTCCACCACTGAAAAAAGAAGAAATCTGATAATGGGTGATAGACAAGAGACCCTCGAGAATCATCCAGAGAAAAATGACAAACAAATAATTACAAGAAGAACGGTTAGAAATATCCCACTTAATATTCAAGGAGAACAACATCAATTGCAAAATCTTCCACGAGTATTTTAACCAACATTTTTAGGAGATGGAGTCATGGACCCCGAAAGACATATGTGTTGGTTGTGGAGCCTGATTATCTTCTGAATTCATAGGTCCTTTCTTTTAGTTGTGTTTATACCCCATGAAGAATTTACACCCCAGAATTATGTACACTCTTCCACACGGGGGAGTGCAGAGGAGGGTTACCCCCTTTGCGGGGTTCGGGGGGCTATCCACCCAATTGGGCGGTCCGGGGAAAAGTGAGCCCCTGAAGGAAAAATTGCCTTGTAAATGTATATTGTAATTTCATTGTAAATCTGGACTGTTCATTATAAGGTTGCAGATCTAACAGTAGAAATTATGTTAGGGTTTTTTTCCCTAGAATGAAACCTCTGTTATGAGGGAAATGTATTGCATCTATGCATTACGGTGAATATTGTATTATAAGATAAGAGACTCTGAGAGAAATAAGAGTAATTTACAATGGGTTTGTTTTAGGTTGTATCCCTTCATTTGTTGGATAATAATAAAGGAAGGGCCTAGCAATTTCTCTGGTGGACGTAGCCCACATTGGGTGAACTGCGTATATCTATGTCTCTATTGTATTATGTATCTTATGTGTTTTGTTTCCACATTTTTTTGTTTTATTTCTCCACGGTCCTGTTTTCCTAACAATATGGATTTGTTTTTTAATACGTGTGAGATTCATTTAGTAGAACATCATGATGTGATGGCCATACTTTTCCTTTAGACATTCACATTCTTGGCTTAGTAATGGTATATGTCTCTTCCTACAAGATCAATTCCATCATTTGATGACTTATAAGCCATGTTCTTGACTATGTATGTTCCTCCGGTATAATATCATACTCTGCTCACACAATTCACCCAAATTCATTTGAAAACGAGTGAAAGGATTAGAGATTTCAATATATGATTTTTCAATATATTGAATTAGATTCTGGAAGAACAAAAACCAAATTATCCACTCATACTCATATGTTATAAAAATGCAATGCGCTCAAATGTAAAATTTTCTATCAAATTTGTACAAATTGAAGACCTGGATGGAGCCATGCATAAAGAGATAGAGATGGAATAAATAATGCTAGAAACATATGTTGATCATGATATCATCCTTGGGAAATTCCAAATACAAATGGATTCTCTTTATATCTCAAATCAAGGGGCATAATATTTGACGAATGTTGAAAATCGGGGAACAATGAATGTTGAAAATAGAGGAGTTGGTGGAGGGATCCTTCAAGGTGTAATCTCTAATGTAATACATTATCCAGAAACTCAAGAGGCAAAACAAATATTGGAAATAGCTTAGATGAATCGAATGATTTGACAAATTCAAAATGAGCTAACAAGATTAAGAAACGGAGAATTTTTTCCCCAAACAATCAAAACTCCTGATTTCCAACTTAGGAACAGAAAAGAGATCCTCTTCAAGAATAGAGAATAAAAACTAAATAAGAGCATAGAAAAAGAGCATCAAGGGTGCAAAAACCTAATGTTATCATATTGGAAGAAATTTTTGATGAAGAAAATTTTGATAGTTTTGACCAGGAGGCCGAAATCATTCAAGATGAAATTCTTGAATCTGTACATATGGATGAAGGTGATTCATCCATATATATATTTGATGAACATGAAGAGTCATATATATCACAAGAAAATGTTGTGCAAACTAGGGCACAAGTTTATAAATTCAAATAAAAAGAGAATGTTGAAAAAGAGAAATATAAAAAGAAAAGAAATGTTACAAAAACATCAAAACAACAAGTAGTTGTGAACCAAATCAAGAATCCTCCACAGATGACTTATAATGTAATTGATGACTTGACTAAGTTGAGGATTACTCTCCCATTCATGGAAGTTGTAAAAATTGTACAGCAAGGAGAAAATGTTCTCAATATTTTGGATGCACCAATGACAAAAATTAAGGCTTCTATAACTAATTCCAAGCCTCAACAAAATATTTCAGTAGTTCAACCAAGGGCTAAGGTCCCACCACTATATATCACAATAGAAAATCATGATGTAGTATTACACAATATTTTGGTTGATAGTTGAGAAACCAACAATATTATTCCCTTGTCAGTAATGGAAGATCTGGGAATGGAATGCATGAAATATTATGAAACTGGAGAGATTATCTATGTGATATATTCAAGGAAGGTCCCAACATATGGGGAAGTTAAATATTTTTGTGCCTAGATAACTCCAGAACCCCATATTGCAATTTTTTTTACTATCATTGTGGTAGATTTGTGTCCATCATATGGAGTAGTTCTAATAAGAGATTGGTTATCACTAATTGAAGGATATATCGTGAATGCGGAATTTGTATGATGTTACAAAACAAATACAGAACATTGGTGAAAGTTCCCCGAGAAGCTATAAAGTCGGTTTCTTTCAAGAAAAAAGATAATGAATTAATGCAGGAATACATTGATGCAAGAATTGGAAATTATGTTGTGCTTGATCTAGAATGGCCAAGTATTTCAAAAAAAAAGGAGAAAATTCTTTTGAAGGATTTTGGAAGATGTATTTTGATGGTCCTTTCTCCAAATCTGGAAGTTGAATAAGGATTTTTTTCAAGAGCCCCAGTTTAGTTATATATCCACATGCCATCGTATTTGAATTTTCTTGTACAAAAAATGAAGTTGAATATGAAGCATTGATATAAGGAATGAATATTTCAATTCAAAAGAGAATTGAACACTTGATAATAATTGGTGGTTCAGAACTAGTTATAAATCATATAAGAAAGAAGTACAAGATCAAAAAAGAAAAGTTGAAAATGTTGGTTGTGGAGCCTGATTATATTTACAATTTAAAGGTTTGTTTTAGCTATGATTGGATCCCATTTCCTGATGCGAGGGTGTGGGGAGGAATTCCCCCCCAGTATTTTCCATCAGGGGGGTCCAGGGAGGGCAAAAACATTTAATGGAGCCCCCCTAGTGGGAGATTTGGTGGAACCGCCCCCGAAAAGAAATTTTAGGAAAAATTGCCTTGTAAAATATTGTAATTTCATATTTAATCTAGATCGTTCATTATAAGGTCACATATATGATGGTAGAGGCTATGTTAGGCTATTTTTCCCTGGAAGGCAACACCTTTTTCATGAGGGAATTTTATTGTGGTTGTGCATGTGTGTGAATATTTTATTCTGAGAGAGGATGCTATGAGAGAAAGAAGAGGAAGTTAGAGAGAGTGTGTTGTAGGTTTTATCCCTTCATTTTGTTGGATAATAATAAATGTTTCCCAGGATGGGATTTAGATGAGTAACAACTGACATTTTCTTATGGTTGATTCTTGTGTGACAACCATGAATATAAATAATGTTGGTCCTTGTGTTAACAACATTCATTTCGTTACTTGTTCTCTTGCTGTTATGATAATAATCTACCCATATTTTTGGTTTCCAGTAACAACTGATATTTTCTTATGGTTGGTTCTTGTGTGACAACCATGAATATAAAGAATGTTGGTTTTTGTGTTAACAACATTCATTTCGTTATTTGTTCTCTTGTTGTTATGATAATAATTTTCCCATATTTTTACTGGAAAATGTATGCTATCAATGTGCATAAGGAAAACATCACTGAGTATAAGAAATCCTTTTTTGTTTTTGTATATGTGTGAATCATGCCAACATGTATATCAATGCTTATGAAGTAGAGTGAAACAAAGTATCGTTGGAAAAGAAATGTTCATAACTGGTAAATGAGATGAAAAAATGGAATGATGGTTGTGGAAAAATGGAGTGATGATAGTGAATAAGGTCTCCTACCCCCCAACTGAACTTGTTGCATGTCCTCATGCAACATGGCATAAGTTGTAAAAGTGAAAGAGGAAAGGGAACTAAATGAGGGAGTTTTCAAAATTATTCATTTCTAGCAGTTTGAGGAATTACATGATTAAAGTGTAGAAAATAACATACCTCCACTTACCCAAAATGTTGATGAACTATGTAATAGGAATATGGCCTAATGCGGCTGCTAGATCATGGAAGATGTCACTGCTGTAAGATCATATGGAAAGTGACTGCTGCTATAGCTGTGAATGTAGTCTACTGGATCATAGAATGTGAAGTGGAGGGATCTGAACTGCTGCTAAATGCACCATGGAAAAGAGAAAGTAGGAAAGTGGAACTGTAGTACTCTTAGAGAGTGGTAGTCATGCTATTGTAACTACTGATAGAGTCATGAAAAGTTTATAGTATTCACCCACTACGAAACCTGATGGTACAATTCTAATCATGCGAATGAATGTGTTGATGTCGAGCATGAAAAGAATTCATTGGATTACCGACCAATGATGAATGTCGTTATCCAATGCGAGACAACTCACCATTGATGTCAATGAGTGCCAAGGTACCCAAGTACATCTGGTGAAGTGAGAATGAATGAGCTGATGTCGAGCCATTTGCAAGATCTAACGATCAAGGGACATTGATGTATTCCCATGATTGTCAACGAGAGAAGTTGCCATTAAGGCATGCAAGCCTCCAGGTACTCAAAATGGACTCTAGTCTATATCCCAGATAAGGTGTTGAAGTTGATGGGGCAAGACTTGTTGAAAGGTGGGCCTTAAGGAATCCCACATCAGTCAACGCGAGTTTATACAAAAAGATTTGGTAGGACTATAAATGGAAAGATCTCAGTAGTAACAGTGTTTATGGCAAGGCAATGTAGTCAGGGAAAGGGAGTTGAATGGTTTTATTTGTAAGGCAAATTGGAAGGGAAAAAGAAGCCAAAAATGAACTAAAAATAAATAAATAAATAAATAAAGGAATGTATGCAACTCAGAAAGGTAGGCATGCATGAAGTCGTGAAGGATAAGGCAATGGAAAATGGGCTTCAAGAAATGGATGACCAATATTCTTTGAATGAGTAATGCGAGGCAAGAAGTCATAACGCAAAATGGTGTTTTTGGGAATGTGTGTCATGTAACAACAAATATCAGGATGCGTAAAAAGTTTTTGTGTGATAGCAAGATGTCGTTGTGTAACAACAAACGTCATGATGTGTAACAACTTATGTTTAGTAACAACTCCTTCAAGTTGTCTATCACATGTTTTCTTTGACGAATTTTGTGATTCTTGAAAATCACTTCGGCATGAATTACGAGCGTCTTGTTCCTGCAATCATCTAAATACTAATCCTGCAATCAAACTTGGGAGAGCAACGTAAGATGTGAAATGCAAGATTAAGTACAAATGCGAACAAATTCAAAGTAGAAAATAAATGCAGTTATACCTCTTGTCCGCACTTGTTAGTTCTATCATTGCTTCCGCCAAAGTGATTTAAGAAAAACAAAGAAACGTTAAACATAAAAACATGTATTTATTACTGTTTTCGAGAATGTTTTAAAGTGTCGATTTGCAATTTTTGTTATTTTTTGTTTTGTTTTGTTTATATATATATATATATATATATATTTAGTGTTTTTTTTTTCAATTTTTAAATTGGTTTGTTTGTTTTTAGTGCTTTTGTTTTATAACTAAAATGGAACAAAAACAGCTATTAGTTTTCTTTGTTTTTTTTTATTGTTTTTGTTTTATAATAAAACAAAACAAAAACATATATATAAACAAAAATAATTTGTGTTATAAAACAACAAGGCAATGACATTGGAAGCTGCCATGATTTGGAGATTAACTGAAGATCTAAAAGAGATTGAAATATTGAATGATGATTAGTAAATCAAATCAGACTCTTAGATCATGTGCCATGTATAGCACAATTTGTTATTAACTTGAGTTCTTCTTCTTGGAGGGTGTCGTATTCAAAACAAATTGTTTTGTTCCTCATGCAGTCTACAAAACGGAGCTCAGAAGAACCCTAATTTTCTCCCAAATAGTTGTGAAATCCCAAAAATCGCTCAAGAGTTACTTAACTGCCTCCGTTCCCGAGAAAACCCGTGTTTTATTTTTTCTAATTCACCTCAGACTGCTCAGAAAATGCGTTTTAAAATCATGTGTTTTAACAGTTACGCATTTCTAGCAATTACATTTTTTGGCAATTACCTCTGAAGAAATTGAAAACTAGATGATGCCTGCTGTGGTAAAATTTCCAGAGCTTGTCTCTCACAGAGAAGTTCAGATCGATGGTCATCAAGATTCACAGTATTGATGTGATTCAAGCGAAGGACTGAGATAGAAGATTATTTCCGTCATAGTTGGATTGTGGAAAAAAACAAAGGGTTTGTTATCACAGTTTCAGTTTTGTTTTGTTTTTTTTTTATTATTATTTTGTAATGCCATTATTGTTTTTTTTTTTATTGTTTTATTGTTTGCAGATCTGCAAATTTATTCAAACATTGTTATAGAAAAAACGTCACTATTACAGCAAGTAAAAGCATGAAAATTTTCGCTATATCATCATGTTGTAGCAGCATGTAAAATTTTCACCGTTTCAACATGTTGTAATAGCATGTCAAAATTTCACTATTTCAGCATGATGTAACAGCATGTCAAAATTTCACTATTTCAGCATTTAGAAAAATTTCACTGTTTCAGCATGTTGTAACAGCATGTCAAAATTTCACTATTTCAGCATATAAAATTTTGCTATAACAACGACTGTCTCAGCATTTAAAAAAAAATTCATTGTTTCAGCATACAAAAATTTCACTGTTTCAGCATGTTGTAACAACATGTAAAAATTTCACTGTTTCAGCATGCTGTAACAACATGTAAAATTTGGTTTTGTTTTATTCATCTAATTTTTGTTGTTGTTGTTGTGTTTATTTGCAGGTCAAAAGATGGAAGAAAAAAAAAAATTCATTATTGAAATCAATTAGACATCCTATTTTCTGATCCCCGCGATCGCACGAAGCGCGGAGGAGAGCATACTTATTAAAAAAAATTAGAGCAAAAACGTTGTTTTATTCATTAGCCTACCTACTCTATGCTGATTAGAATTAAAAATTGGTTACGTGTAGGCAAATTTCCAGTGGATCCAAGCACGCAATAGTAACAACAATATGTTCAATGGCAAATTTTCAAATGAAAAATAGAAATTTACATGAACAAACAAATTTTGTTGTTGTAACAGAAAACTAACTAAATAAAAATGAAATTTATCTAAACGAGTACTCACCTGGAACCATTTCTCTATAATGATTTCATAGGAACATTTTTCCTTTCTTGGATCTTGATGTAACTCCTCTTCATCTTCTTCAATCTCCTGCTTGAATGATTGTTCATCATCAAAAGCATAGGAGTCTTCAGATGTCAAATCTTCGTCTATTCTTGGAGGAGTATTTGACTCTTTAATCCTTGTCAAGATCTCCTCTTCCAAGGAAGGGGAGATCCAAACATCTACTAGGATCTGAGTGAGTAGTTCCAAGCTAACATTCATTGTTAGATCATGTTAAAAAAAAAAAAAAAGATTCTTGCAGCACCCAAATCAAAATAAAAGAAAAACTGAAAATCACACTTGCTAAAACACATGAAAATATCTTCACAGTTGCATAAATTAAAACATTCATGATAGTTGGTCAGGGAGAACATGAGCAGTCTCCATTCAAGTAGCTGTTAAGACCCCTAGAACCAACACATGTAGATCACACTTGCAAAAATTTAAACTAATCATGCAGAAATTGAAATTTACACCCTAATTACGCTTGCAGGAATTGAAATTCACACTCTAGAGCTGGCAGGGAGAACATGAGGAGTCTCCATTCAAGTAGCTACTATGACCCCTTACCAACACATGCAGAAAAATTTGCAAGAATTGAAATTTACACTCTAGAGCTGGAAGGGAGAACATGAGGAGTCTCCACTCAAGTAGTTGCTATGACCCCTTACCAACACATCCAAACACACTTGTAGGAATAGAAATTTACACTACCCTACATGTCCTTACCCGTATGTCACCTCGGAGTTAGAATCATGTCTAATAACACTTGCATGAATTGAAATTTACACTACCCTACATGTCCTTACCCGTATGTCACCTCAGAGTTAGGATCATGTCTAATCACACTTGCATGAATTGAAATGAAAAGAAACTAGTACCTCAATCCATCGTTCTTCTTCGACAATGGGGCCAAAATGTTAGGCATAAATATTTTCATTTAATTCCATTGTAGTATTTTCCCAACCATTTAATTTTTCAATCCAAGGTTCGTAGGCTTACGAAGCACACACTCTATATATGCAGGACTAAAGTAGAAGTAATCTAATCTAAATTGCTTAAATGAAACTAATCTAGGAAATCAAGAAACATTAATCTAGGAAAGCAGGAAATTGCATAAAGGAAAATCAATACAACATGTGAGCTCACGTAATAAAGCTATCTTGAATTACATAACAATAATCAAATGACAATCATGAAAGTATAACAATGAAAAAATATGAATCAAAGCTAAGAATCCCTTTCTCTTTTGAATCCTAATGACTACTCTAATTCTAATCGCATCCTAATTGAATAATCTAATTCCCTCCTCATGAAGAGAGAGCACTCTCTTTTATACATGAGAGCCTTGAAGATAAGAAAACCATCTCATTATTACAGATCCACTATTCTCTCAACCTATTTTCCATTACTACAAAATATAATCCCTTTAAATCCTCACACATATCTCTCATATATCTTAGATAAGATATTCCAACCAAATCTCCATGATCTTCTCCTTGGAACGGGCTTGAATTATCTCCTCAAATATTGAAATGGCGGAGGAAGTATTTGAGAAGTCCTTTGAATTAATCCTTCACATATTCCTACACATTACAAAGCTCACACATATTTGAGATATATATGAAAACATGTTGATTTTCTAACATTTAATCACAAATTCCTTTTAAATACTAAAATGAATAAAGTGGAGAAAAATAAGGTGAAACCCAAGTATATTTATGGAAATGATATTGTGAAAGGTTAATGGGGCGATGAAATGTGAAGAAGGATGAAGGGAAAGGTGGATGAGAATACGACATTTCTGAGCCCCAACAACGCCCTTCCCACTAATGAACTGGAGTTGGGATCCATCTAATATAGAGCCTATTCATGTCTACCACTCGAAGCTTTGTGAGGATAAATCCAAAGAATTCATCTATGAGATCTTCAACTAGGTAATGGTGCCATTGCATGTTGCCATCTTCGGCCAGCCGTCGCCCAGGATTTAGGATAGCATCATGACCAACCTAAGTAGCTTGGCAGATTGGTATATAGAGGTGGAATTTTCATATATCAGGGTTTTCGACACCTTTGTTCCTCCATATGATCTACCGCTATTCTTGTCATATAAGATATTGTGTCACAAGATTGCCAGGCAGACTGTGCTTGGAAGAATAAGCAAAGAGCTCAGAGGAGTATAAAAAAAGGTATGGTCGCCCTTCCCCATTCATATTGGTGCATATTCCTTGTTAGATTTTGGCTATGCTAAAGTCGAGGCTATGGTTTTAGAAGAAATGAAGCTGGTGGATATTGAGTTCAAGAAGCACGACCCTAGTAAGGTTGTGAGAAATCACCTGGCGAGTTGTGGCCTGAAGAGATATGAACACGAGGATTCCCCTCATGATGAAATATTTCTGGGTGCGAGGTCCTAATCTGAAGTCCTAAGTCAAATTCAATCCCTGCCACCTAGAGATATGGTCGATTTATTTAAATTCTAGGAGCATCAGTGGAGTTATCTCCCCCAGATTTTACAGGGTGAAACCCCAAAGCTTCTGGTTACATAGCAGACAGAAGCCAAAGGTTCAAAGGAATTGAGTCCTAACAAGGAAAAGAACCAAGAGAAAATAGGGGATGTTGGAACCTCAGAGCGAGAAGCCAAAATCCCCTACCAACAGGAAGGAAACCCCAAAAAGGGTACGCCGGGAAAGTAGTTCCAAGGTCAAGAAGAGATACCCTCGCAAGGATCGAGCGACTCACTATCACTCATGTCAAACAAGCCGACCAAAAATGTTACCTTGAAACAACCATCCAAGGAAATCGACAGTCTAATTGATATTATCACACCCTTACAGTTCACAAAGGGGAATTCTGATGCGGGGTGGATTTTCAATGAAGAACTGACACCCATTTCTGTAGAGGAGTTGCCTCCTAACAAATTTTTCTTTGATAAAAAAAGGAAGGCCATGGTGAGGCAATAATTATATCAAAGAGAGGTCATAGTGGCTCAAAAATTTAAAATCATGACAGATGGAAAGGCCGTGAAAGAGGAAGAATTCAAAGATGAGATAGCAAGAACACTAGGGGCTTATGCTACAACCAATCAGTACTCAGTTGGAAATTTTAAGGCCCAATTGAAATGAAAGAACCTCTTGATCAGTAAGTTGGAAGCTAAAGTGGCTACTGTTGAAGAAAATTCCAGGGATGAGGTGAGAAAAATCCTCGAGCAAGCCCAAATAGCTGATCTGCAGGAGATCGAGAAACTTAGATCCAACCTTGAGTAGGTGCGCCAATCGGCACAAATTATCCAAACATAGGTAAGCCAGTAGGGGCAACAAATTATAGAGTTACAATAGAAATTGGATGTTGTCGAGAATCAGGTTTTAGACATAAAACTGTTTAGATCCCAAGCTTCCGAAATCTAACAGAAGGTATTAACGGCTCAACAAGACTTTCTTGTAAAAGTGGGAACCATTCAAAACCACTTTCAGATGATAGATCAAGTGTTAGAGTATATTTCACCGAGAGAAAGAGAAGTCGGGGCAGCTCGGGTTGCTTTCCAAGATGTTGTTATAGCTACAATGAAGATAGAGATGGTCGATAGCTCCAAATTATCCATCGCAGAAAAAACTAGAGGGAATATCTTGTTGAACATCTAGGAGAAGAATATATCAGAAAGCAGGGGGAGAGCTAATGAAGTGATGAATTCTTGTGAGGAAATGTTTGCCTTGATAAATAAAATTTTGTTAGACATTGATAAGGGAGGAAGAGATCGAACATTGGGCAAAATAAATATATGCAAACACCTGGTGAACATCAAAGAAAAGACGGAGAAAGAGAAAGTGGAGATATCCCAGATAAGCCAGGTTGATATGGTCCAAGTGGACAAATGGCTAGTACAACCAAGTTTACAATTATGCTCTATCATCACGGAAGACCGACAAGTAGGGAAAAGGTTGCCATTGTTGGCAAAGATTTGTTACACCTTTGAGGCAAGAAACCAAGCAGAGCCTTCCAGGTTGATAGCCCAGTTGATGGAAAGGTGTGTCATTTGCATCGAGCAGGTGAAGGGGCAGGTTCCTGGTGCTAAATAATTACAGATGTCAACCCGTTCTATTTCTGGAGCCAGAAGAGTAGAGAAAGGAAGGTATTTCGCCCTTATGAGGGAAGACAAAAGATGAGGAGATGAAATGCTCCATTTGTTTTCATTTTTAACTAACAAGTTTCCAAAATGATCGAAATTCTAAATGTTCAGAAGTTTGTTTAAATATACATGGAGGAAGAGATAGAAGGGGTTTTTTTGGGGGGGGAGGGAGATTGTAATAGAGAAAGTTCTTTTTAGCCAAGATTAATACAAAGAAAATTGAAGACTCCATATTCTGTCAAGATTGAGTTATGTGTTTTCCTCTGTTATTTCATGCTTCATGTCATTTTTTACATATACATCTTTGATGAATGTTTTAGCTACAATTTAGTATAACTTCTACTGTGGTGATTAGGTTCTAGTTATCTAGTTATTTACAGTTTTTCCTCTCTATTGGCTACTAGAAGGTACAAGACCTATGAATTACTTAGATCTCTACATTATACTCTTTCATCAAGGTTTTCATTTCCTCTCTTCTTCTGCTACAGCATGGGATTCCTCTAAAATTGATGCCCCACATTGTTGACAAATCTATGTTTTCACACTCGATTTCAAGATTTTAACTCAGTTATGGAAAACTGCCTTTGATTTTGGTAAACCCTTCGATTAGCTTCACTGAATTTTCCTCGTATAATCTAAAATTGAAATAAGCAGTTTAAAACATCAACCCTCTTTTAAAGCTCTGTTCTCCCCATGACTGTACCCATCGTAAGGCAACCCAACATCGAACCCAGTCTATCGGATCAAACCAACATCACTTTGAATCTTTTCGATACTATACTTAAGACTGCCATCACCTGGACAGAACTCGAACATTCATGGGCTGCCATCAAATGGGATATTAGCATTCAAGAATATTTAGAAGCTAGACAAAGACAACTCAGAGATCGGCTATAGCTTCATCCCCCGAAGTTGTTTCTGCCCATTTTTTCTTTCACTCACTTCATATGCTTAGACTCTACACTGTATAGCCTTAAGTGTAGACTCAGAAACAACATCTTTCTGGCGTCGTTGCCGGGGACAGAGAATCGTAGTCACTTTCCCCTGAGAAAACGACATTTCCAAGTTTCATTTTTTGATAGTGAACAAAGAGAAAACACCTTGTTAAGGCTACACCTTCATCATTCACTTTACAAATCCACTCTTAAGTAAGTTGGAATCCTTTCGGAAGAACACCAGAAAAAACCTAGATGCCAAACAAACAGTGCCAGTTTCCGACCCTGAAAAAATACTAAGACCAAGGGGTCTTTTTAAACAAAACGTGGTTTCCTATCAACCCAAGTCTAATCAGTATAAATACAATACCTTTTTCAAACCTTCACCCTTGTGAGAACTTCCTCTTAGGAAAATATCAGACAGTGTCGTCGAAGCCAAGACCTTGAAGTCCGAGCAACTCCTACCCGAGATCAAGACCAAGACCTATATAACTACCTCTTATGTTACAAAGGGCGACATGCCTACCTTAAAGCTCATCCCTATCGATATCCCATCGACTCTCAGTATAAAATCCTCTGTCACTCAAGGCATTGAAGAAGTTTCCATGTACACGGATTCGACACCGGTGGGTTCGCCCATTTACATATCCTACAAGTCAGAGGAGCCAAGTCCACATATACCTTCTTCTCATTTTTCTTCTTTCACCTCCCCCGGTAAAAAGTTTCTCAACTTTTCCCCTTCCCACCCCAGGGAAACCAGAGAGTCGTTATACATCTTTTCCAACCCTCTTTATAACACACCGATTTCCTCTCCTAGGTTATCCATGGTCGTTGTCGGAGGAGGAGCAGGGGGAATAGGAGGTCAAGGCCAAAAACCACCTCCCATAGTTTTCACCTAAGTAGCTGCTAGATACGCCCCCTTGGTCCTTCCAGTACCTCTCAATGATTTACCCAAAAACTATATGAAAAACTTACCCAAGTTCACAGGAGAAGGGGATCTAACTGCAGCCGAGCATATCAACTTTTTTGATCAATCAGTTGATATTCTAGGTCTCGAGCATGAGGACGTGTATTCCCGATTGTTTGTCCAAACCTTTGAGGGACAGGTAAGAACTTGGTTTTGGAGCCTGCCCCCAGGTTCAATCATATTCTACGATGCACTAGAATACCTCTTTATCAAACAATGGGGAGAAAGAAAGGATCATTTATACTATTTGACCGAGTTCGGATCTTTGAAGAAAGAGGGATCTAAAACTGTTATGGAATTTATCCAAAGGTTTAACAATTTGTACAATAAGATCCTTGTTGAAGTTAAACCATCCCAACCCACAGCCAAAGTAACTTTCGCAGGAGCCTTTGAACTCAATTTTTCCCTACTATTAAGAGAAAGGAGAGGGGCCGACCTAACCCGAATGCAATATGATGCTATAGAAATTGATTCAAACATGATGGCTTCAGGTAAATTAAAAATGAAAAACGAGACGGGAAATAGGGAAACTAGACGTCTTAGAGAACAAGTAGGCCCCTCTGGATCTGGAAGATCCTCAGATGAAAAAATGGATGACATGGCCAGGATAATAAAATAACTATCAAACAAAATCTCGAGAATGGAGCTAGATCAATCTAAAGATGATCAATTCGTTAAGAGAGAATTCAGGAGAAATCCCAATCCTCAGTTTCAACCAAGACAAATTAAAAATGAAGACCAAAAGATCCAAGCACCTCTAAAAAATAAAATTTTTATTGGGGGAAATGATATGCAAGAGTTCGAAGACTTGGAAGAAGATGTAAACAACTTAGGTGACAACTTTATACAACCTCACTTAATGAAAGAAGATTATGAGAAGTCCGTGAACACTGAACAATCATCGGTTGAAGACAATAACCTAAATGGTGTTGATGATCCCGCTTATCAAGGAATGGCCGACACCATAATGGCCAAGATCTAGCACAAATACAATCTGAGGCCCAGAAACAAACCTATGTCGACTGTGCAACCCAAGAAAATTTTTCCTAGGGGTGAAATATACGAGCCCATCCAGAAAGAGACCGAGATGCGAAATAACATAGGGGTAGACTCGCAGAATAAAAATGTAAAAGGGGTCGAAACCCAAGTGAGAAGAACTAAGGCAGCTGAAATGCGGACACCTGAAACTAGAGATGCTGAAAATAAAACAATGCTACTAAATAAAATGGATAGGAAAGAGTCATATATTTCAGCCAAGGAAACGGATAAAATTGCGGGAGTTTTCTGCCTAGAAAACGAGATGAAAAAGATCAAGATACCAATTCCTTTGGTCGAGTTGGCAAAGAATCCTGTGTACCGAAAACAAATAACCAAGATGATAAAATTTTCAGATCTAGAGAGTCAGTCCGACGTAATAAATCTAGAAGATGACAAGCCTAATATCACTTTTGGTCCACATTTTTAGGGTGCCAGAGATACTGTCACCCCCTTCTATATCACCCTAAAAATGCATGATTAGTTGTTTCATAATTGCATGCTGGACTCTAGGGCCTCTCATAACATAATTCCCAAATCTGTTATGGATAGAATAGGCCTCAAAATCACCGGACCCTATGGATATCTTTACTCGTTTGATTCAAGAAAAGTTAAGTGCATGGGCATGATCAAAGTTTTAGTAGTCACCCTCTCCCAGATTCCAGTGAAAAATGTCCTAATGGATGTAGTTGTTGTTGATATACCCCCGAAGTATGGTTTACTATTATCTAGATCTTGGGGAGCCAAGCTCGGGGGATCCCTTCAGTTGGATATGACCTATGCCACAATCCCTATTTTTGGTGGACAGTTCACACAGTTATACAGGGAAACACAATTGGCATATATGGTAAGTGATCCATAGAATCCTAACAATCACCCTGTTTACATCACCGATCAAGACCTGGGAAATTGTATTCTGTCCTTTGACGATACTGAAGGTAATTGTATAGAAGAAAGTGACATTGATGAAATCAAAACCGAAAATACAGCTACAAATGTGTACAACACTGGAACTTGGAAAATGTTCTTTGATGGTGCTTCATTGTGTGAAGGAGAAGGTGCAGGAGTGCTTTTCATAGCAGCTGAAAATGAATCTATTGTTCCCTTATCTTACAGGTTACATTGGGACATAGACTGAACAAACAACATTTGTGAATATGAAGCTCTAGTCTTGGGTCTGGAAGCTGCCAAGAAGCTAAACATAAAGAAATTAGAGGTCTATGGAGATGATGAACTGATTGTGAAGCAGGTAAATCGACAGTACTAGGACAAGCACCCAAGACTAAGGTCCTACAGAAATTGCGCCTGGGATCTAATGGAAAATTTATTTTCATCGGTAAAGGTTCATTTCATCCCACGAGACGAAAACCAGTAGACCAATTCACTGGCCAAAGAAGCTTCAAATTTCACACCCCCTACCACTTTCAAATTAAAATACCACATAGAGGTAAGGCACAGACCATCCATACCAAACAACATACAACACTGGCAGGTTTTCGAAGATGATGAACAGATCAGAAAGTTCCTGAAAATGGTGGATGATTTCTCTGAAACCCACATTGACCAGGAAAACCAAAACGATCATACCTGGATTATGCAGGAAGGGGAGGAGCCTTAGGAGTTCCGAGAAAAAATTGCAAATCATCACCTGCTAGTGTTAAAAAGTAATCAGATCCCTAAGGGCCTGATACCTATGGAAAGGTTGTTTGATCAAAACGACATGCCTTTGAAGTCCACCTTGCAGCCCCAACCAGAGGAGCTCGAAGACTGTGATGTAGGCACCACCAAAGAGCCTAGGATAGTGAAGTTATCAAAGTACCTTCCTCCTGAGATAAAAAGCAAGTATAAGGACTTACTCGGGTGGTATAAAGATGTCTTTGCATGGTCTTACAATGAGCTCAGAACCTATGATACCTCTGTGATCAAGCACGAGATACCTTTGAAACCTGGTGTTAAACCCTTCAGAAAGAAGCTCAGACAAATCAACCCCATTTTACTACCTGTGGTAAAAAGAGAAGTGAAAAAGCTATTGAACGCAAAAATAATTGTACCTCTCAGGTACTCTGACTGGGTGGCGAACTTAGTCCCGGTTAGGAAGAAAAGAGGGGAGATCAGACTGTGCATAGAATTTAGAAATCTAAACAAGTCCTCTCTCAAAGATGACTATCCTCTACCCAAAATGGATCACGTTTTGGAAAAGGTAGTCGAGGCAAATAGGATGTCGATGATTGATGGGTTTTCTGGTTGTAATGAAATTGCTGTCAATGAGCATGATAAAGAAAAAATAACTTTCACCACCCCTTGGGGCACATTTATGTATGACAAAATTCCTTTTGGTTTGATGAACATGGGTGATACCTTCCAGCGTGCTATGGATATCACCTTCATCGGTGAAAGAGATAAATTTGTGGTTATCTACCTCGACGACCTAACTGGCTTCTCTAAATATGATGAAGACCATATGTTACATCTGAAGCAAACGTTTGAAAAATGCCGAAAATTTGGTTTGTCCTTAACACCAAGAAGTCTCACTTCGCGATGCAAGAAGGTAAAATCTTGGGCCACATTGTGTCTCGGGACGGAATTAAAATTGACCCTAAAAGGGTAGAAGCTATAGACACCATAAATATTCCTAGAAATATAAAAGAAATTCAATCATTTTTAGGAAAAATAAATTTTTTGAGAAGCTTTATCCCAAACTTTGTTGAAATCGTGAAATTGATCAAAGATATGCTAAAGAAGAACAACAAAGTGAAATGGACGACAGAGGCTAAAGCGTTAGTTTCATGCATCAAGAAATTTATCAGCGAAGCGCCCGTACTGGCAAGCCCTGATTACCTAAAGGATTTCCTGATTTAATCATTTGCCTCTGAACACACAGTGGCGACAATAATTCTCCACAAGAATGAAGAGGGTTTCGACCAACCAATAGCCTTTTTTAGTAAAAGTCTTAAAGTTGTTGAACTGAGATATGATATAATAAAGAAACAAGCATATGCTATGGTTAAAACTTTGAAGGATTTTAGAACTTACGTGCTACACTCCAAGGTAATCACATACGTTCCCACTAGTTCCGTGAAGGATATATTGGTTCATCCTGACAGTGATGGAAAGAGGGGTCGGTGGCTCACTAAAATTCAAGAGTCCAACCTAGAGGCAAAACCGACAAAACTAGTAAAAGGACAAGGTTTGGCTAAGCTCTTGGTGAAATCAAATTTCAGAGCACTTGGAATAAATAACCTGCAAGGATACGAAGGACATGGGGATGTAAACAAGCATGATGACCAAATAGCTATCTCCAGAATTGAAGAGAATTTTGCCTTATCAGATTGGTATAAAGATATAGTGTCCTGCCTAATGACCCTGGAATTCCCTAGCGATCTGTCTCCAGCTAAAGCCAAGACACTAAAGTTGCATGCAGTGAAGTAATGTATCTCTGAAAGTCAACTGTACTGGAAGGACCCCTTAGGATTCCTACTAGTTTGTTTGGTAGAATCAGAAATAGAGGGGGTCATAAATGAATTCCATGAAGGAGTGTGCGTAGGGAATCACACCTGGAGGGAAACAACTTATAAAATCCTAAGGGTAGGATATTATTTGCCTAAACTTTTCTCAGATGTCAACATCAAAGTCAAAGCCTGTAACCCTTGCCAGTTGTTCGCAGGAAAACAGAAGCTCCCAGCACTACCTCTGGTTCCTATCAAAACTAAAGCCCCTTTTCTACAATGGGGGTTAGATTTTATTGGAGAAATAAACCCACATTCCAGTGCTCAACACAAATGGATCCTCACCTCCACAGATTATTTCACCAAATGGGTGGAGGCTATTTCAACTAGGAAGGTGACCGATTCGGTGGTGATAGATTTCCTGGAAGAGAGCATACTATCCAGATTTGGCTATCCCTGAAAGATTGTAATGGATAATGCTCAGGCATTCAAGTCTATGGAAATGGTCAACTTTTTCCAAAAATATAACATCATATTGGGCCACTCCACAACATATTTCCCTTAAGGTAATGGGTTAGCCGAATCATCAAATAAAATTTTAATTACCATAATTAAGAAGGTGTTGAGCGAAAAAAAAAAGATCTTGGCATGTACACTTAAAGTAAACTTTATGGGAAAATCGGATAGGTACGAAGAAATCTATTGGTACTTCTCCTTTCCAAATGGTATACGAGACTGATGTGGTATTACCTATAACTCTAGTGCTCCCTGTAATGAAGTTCTGCCAAGATGAAAAAGAAGAGCCAAACCAAGTCACAAGAAGAATAAATTAGCTGATTGAGGTCCAACAACGCAGGACCAAGGTGGATGAAAGGATGCAGAAATACCAGGGAAACATGAAAGCGTTGTTCGATCATAAAGCCAAAAACAGGGATTTCCTTCCCGGTGATTTGGTTTTGAAATGGGATGCTAGGAGGGAAGATTCAACAAAACATGGTAAATTTGATCATATTTGGTATAGACCGTTCAAAGTCTCAGCTTCTGAAGGGAAGAATTCATTTCTATTAGAGAATTTGGATGGTAAAACTCTCAGCGCCCCTATCAATGGGTGTTATTTAAAGAACTATATGCAATAAATGAGTTCCAAATCTCCATTGTATATATCGGTTTGTGTTTTCCTTTTTCTTTTTTATAAACTTTTTGGTAAGTTCACTTTCATCATGAATAAAACAAGCTGTTGATTTCCTAGAAGTAGAGACATAAATTTTGATACATAGAATCCCATAAATCCTGAAGACCTGATACTCTTCATGTTTTTTCATACAGGCCTCTGAATTACAGCCCAAACCGCAAAAGGAGAAAGGGATGGTCAGGTATCAGGAAATTGACCCACCCAAAACAGGTGACAAATATTTTTATTTTAGAGGAGAACGAAGTGGTAAGGCCAAGGTATGAATTTCCTAAGTATTTGGTTTTCAAACGAACATCACTCAAAACATAGAAGTGGTCTCACAAGTATGATGCATTCACCTAAGTCAGGATTGCATGATAACATCCAGGTTTTTGAGGTCCATAGCCTTCTCTCATTCCCTTTTTCATCATTGGTCCTCTCTCCTTAAGCTCTGACACCTTCCCATACCATCCATAGAGGAAAAGAGGTTCCGCTTCAATTTGGGAAACTGATGAACATCTTAGGAAGTAAGATAGTCTTCATGACTCCTTGGTCCCCTGCTAAACAAAGCCATGCATAGGCAGATCCTAACTCTCTTAGGTCTTTTAACAGGTTTCAAACGATTAAGTCTTTCTCAAAAGAAGACCCCTGGAAATGAATTCTCCCCTATTTTCCTGCGGACTAGGGCATTGTGAAGGTTAAGAGAAAGTTGGTCCAGAGCACTCAAAGTAAGTTGATAAGCCTCTATAACGAATATACACAAATATTACCACTAGTATTTTTTTTTTACGCCAACTGATTTCCCCCACTCCACTTTTCAAAATTAAAGTATAAGACAGATGGTGAAAGGAAATTCATAATTGATAGCCCCCATCTAGTCCAAAGAGATGATGAAAGGAAATTCATAAAATGATTTCCCTCATCTCAGCATTAAATAAAAGATTACAATTTGGAGTGGTGAAAGGAAATTCAATAAAGGGAACCAGAGAACTTCATCGAGCTACTGAATAGGCTCGCTGGTAGTTAATAAATATCTAAGATATTATGTAAGGTTGTCATACTTAAATTATACTACACTCTGGTAATCAACATTTCTTAAACTAGATCCAGAGCTCGAGTTCATGCAGGTATCCATGATTAAAAGCATGGAAATTACTTTTTTTGATGCAAGCTAAAACCTACCATATATGTTAATTTTCCTAAGGTTGATTGGACCATCTTAAGCAACTCCAAATTTATCCTCGAGGAAGGGAAAGTTACCAAATGGACTGTCATCAAGTTTAGGAAACATGTCGAGTTTTGGAAATTTTCGGAATTAAAGTCCAAACCTCAAATTTTCCTCTCCACCCCCTTTCCAAATGAAGTTTCACCAAGGCAAACTGATGACTCCATGTATCCCTTCTCAGGCACTTGGTATGTTGTCCTTCTCATCCCACAAGGAGACGAGATCCCTAGTTGGAGCCTATGTTGGAGCTGCCTTTCTCTAAATACATGAAATGTTATACTTAAGCCCGAAAAGGTTGGTTTTCAGGACTTTGTTTGTTTCATGTTTCTACCCTCTAAAGGCGCAGTATCCCGACGTGCGAAAAGGAGAAAACCTTCCTAATTTTAATCACCATTACTAAAATACTAAGTAGGTCTTATCATCTCTTAGTACCTCATACCCTTGCTCTTGGGAGTTACACATTGAACGTTTCTCAAGCCTCCGACTTGCGAAGTCATGAAGTTGTGTTAAAGTTACCCAGGTTAGTATCAAGAATAAGTCACTTTAAACCCTAGTTAGTCACTATCATGATTTTGTGACTCAGCGATTGTTTACCAAAAGGGGAGCACTTTCGTAACCCCAATCCACGAAGTCGTGATTTTCTTTAGTTAAGCATGGATTAATTAAAAGGATTAAGTCAAATCACTTCTAATCAATTAACACGCACCATCGTGATTTTGGGTTTTTAAGGTTGAGTGGCTTGGAGCGAAAACACCCAATGTGGTGAGCGCCGAAAAGGGGATTAGAAACTAAGTGCACCAAATTGAAAGAACTAAACCAGATTAATTAGTTCCTTAAACAAACTTTAACACATGCATTTTACAGATGAAGTCTTGAATGATCCAACGTTTTTCAATGTTACGACTCGTCAAGCATTTATGGCATTTATTTGAATTGTAGTGAGGTGAAAGATAGTAAGATCTCATTTTTACTTCTAAATATTTCTATTAAGCAATTTCACTGTTCTGTTGGCAAGGACACCCATGGGATTAAATGACCAAGATAGAGAGTTTTTCCTTCATTATTTCAGTTTTCATTCCTATTTGTGCGCAGAGCCATTTCACCAGGATAGTTGTTGTTTGTGTTTTTCAATTTTTTCAACAGGAGGTCCAGTTGCATGTTTCTCTATCATGGCTCTGTAAAAAGTGCCCAAGGCAGCTACCAAGAGTTCAGGTCAGGGTTCAGACATTGTTTCTGATACCTCGCCCCAAAGTATTAATTATGTCAAGACATGGTCATATGTTTCCAACATTCTGCAATTTGAGTCGGTAAATTGTTCGAATGATTCTAGTGACAATGAGAAGTATGACTTATCAACGAAATACGAAATCGTCACTCAAGAAGAGATGCACAAAATAACGGTGAGGCCCCAGCTTCTTTCATATTGTGATATGATCAGGTGGGCACTGGACCATGTGGACATCCCGACCAGGACGATTATCAGCGAACAGAAGGTAACGATTGGGACGTTTAGGCCAGAACATTTGCGGGCAATGTATAAATTGTCACCCACACCGAACCTTACTCACAATGTTGAAATTCTAGAAGGTTTCAAGAAGAAGGAGTGTGAACAGTATGCAAAATTTTTATCTGATCTGATCAAAGATTGGGTCTCACACCCTGCGAAATTCAGGGCTGACACTCACGGGATCTATTCAATCTCTTCCTTGGAGCCACAATTCAAGTACATAGCGATGATGGTCTGTAGGTTGTATGGGAAGGAAAACACTACCCATTTTCTCCTCCCATGGGTACCGCTCATTCATACAGTTGCTGAGGGTTTCTCCTTCGACTGGTCCAAATTGTTGTCTGACAATCTGACCAGTCGAATTACTGAATATCGAGCATAGAGGGCAAGTAAGAAAGCAACTTTGTTCGTTATGTCTGCTTACATCATGGATGCCATCTGCTTCATGAAACCCTTCCCACTAATGAACTGGAGTTGGGATCCATCTAATACAAAGCCTATTCATATCTACCACTCAAATCTTTGGGAGGATAAAGCCAAAGAATTCATCTACGAGATCTTCAACTGGGTAATGGTGCCATTGCATGCCACCATCTTTGGCCAACCGCCACCTAGGATTTTGGATAGCATCACGACCAACCTGAGTAGCGTGGAAGATTGTTATATAGAGGCGTAATTTTCATATATCAGGGTTTTCGGTACCTCTGTTCCTCCATATGCTCTACCGCTATTCTTGCCAGATAATCTATTGTGTCGTGAGATTGCTAGGCAGTTTGTGCTCAACGGAATAAGGAAAGAGCTCAAAGGAGCATAAAAAAAGGTATGGTCGCCCTTCCCCATTCATATTGGTGCATATTTCTTGTTATATTTTGGCCATGCCAAAGTCGAGGCTACGGTTTTAGAAGAAATGAAGCTGGTGGATATTGAGTTCAAGAAGCACGACCCTAGTAAGGTTGTGAGAAATCACTTGGCGAGTTGTGGTCTGAAGAGATATGAACACAGGGATTCCCATCATGATGAAATATTTTGGGGTGCGAGGTCCTACTCTGAATTCATAAGTTGGATTCAATACCTACCACCCAGAGATATCGTCGATTTCTTTAAATTGTAGCAGCGACATAGTTTTATCCCCCAAATTTTACAGGGTGAAACCCCAAATCTTACGGTTACAGAGCAGACGGAAGCCAAAGGTTCAAAGGAATCGAGTCCTAACAAAGAGAAGAACCAAGAGAAAATAGGGGAGGCTATAACCTCAGAGCGAGGAGACAAAATCCCCTACCAACAGAAAGGAAACCCCGAAAAGGGTACGTCAGGAAAGCAGGTCCAAGGTCAAGCAGAGATACCCTCGCAAGGGTTAGGTGAATCACTATCTCTCATGTGAAACAATTCGGCCACATATGTTACCCTGAAACAACCATCCAAGGAAATCGACAGTCTGATTGTTATTATCACACCCTTACAGTTCACAAAGGGGAATCTCGATGTGGGGTGGATTTTCAATGAAGAACTGATGCCCATTTTTGTAGAGGAGATGCCTCCTAATGAATTTTTCTTTGATAAAAAAAGGAAGGCCATGGTGAGGCAAGAATTATATCAAAGAGAGTGCATAGTGGCTAAATTTTTTTAAATCATGATAGATGGAAAGGCCATGAAAGAGGAAGAATTCGTAGACGAGATAGCAGGAACACTAGGGGCTTATGCTACAGCCAATCAGCACTCAGCTGGAACTTTGAAGTCCCAATTGAAACAAAAGAACCTCTTGATCAGTAAGTTGGAAGCTAAAGTGGCTATTGCTAAAGTAAATTCTACGGATGAGGTGAGAAAAATTCTTGTGCAAGCTCGAATAGTCGATCTGTAGGAGATCGAGAAACTTAGATCTGACCTTGAGCAGGTGCACCAGTCAGTGAAAATTATCCAAACACAGGTAAGCCAGCACGGGCAACGAATTATAGAGTTACAATCGAAATTGGATGTTGTCGAGAATCAGGTTTTAAACATAAAAATGTTTAGATCCCAAGCTGTCGAAATCCGACAGAAGGTATTAATGACTCAAAAAGACTTTCTTGTAAAAGTGGGAACTATTCAAAACCACTTTTAGATGATAGATCAAGTGTTAGAAGATATTTTGTTGAGAGAAAGAGAAGTTGGGGCATCTCGGGTTGCTTTCCAAGATGATGTTATAGCTACGGTGAAGATAGAGATGGTCGACAGCTCCAAATTATCCATCGCAAAACAAACTAGAGGGAATATCTTGTTGAACATATGGGAGCAAAATATATCAGAAAGCAGGGGGAGAGATAATGAAGTGATGAATTCTTATGAGGAAATTTTCACCTTGATAAATAAAAGTTTGTTAGACCTTGATAAGGAATGCAGTGCTCAGGCGCTAGGCAAAATCAATATAGTCAAACACCTGCTAGACATCAAAGAAAACATGGAGAAAGAACAAGTGGAGATATCCCAGATAAGCCAGGTTGATATGGTCCAAGTGGAAAAATGGCTAGTACAACCAAGTTTACAATTATTCTCTAGCATCATGGAGGACCAACAAGTAGGGAACAGGTTGCCACAGTTGGTGAAGAGTTGTTTCACCTTTGAGGCAAGCAACCAAGTAGAGCCTTCCAGGTTGATAGCCCAGTTGATGAAAAGGTGTGTCATTTGAATCGAGCAGGTGAAGGGGTAGGTTTCTGGTGCTAAATAATGATAGATGTCAACCCATTCTATTTCTAGAGCCGGAAGAGAATAGAAAGGAAGGTTCTCCGCCATTACGAGGGAAGACAAAAGATGAGGAGATGAAACGCTCCATTTTTTTTCATTTGTAACTGAAAAGTTTCCAAAACGATCGAAATTCTAAATGTTCAGAAGTTTGTTTAAATATACATGGAGGAAGAGATAGAAGGAGGTTTTTTTGGGGGGGTAGGGAGATTGTAATAGATAAAGTTCTTTTTAGCCAAGATTAATACAAAGTGAATTGAAGACTCCATATTCTATCAAGATTGAGTTATTTGTTTTCCTCTGTTATTTCATGCTTCATGTCATTTCTTACATATACGTCTTTGATGAATGTTTTAGCTACAATTAGTACAACTTCTACTGTGGTGATCAGGTTCTATTTATCTAGTTATTTACAATTTTTCCTCTGTATCAGATACTAGTAGGTACAAGACCTGTGAATTACTTAGATCTATACATTATACGCTTTCGTCAAGGTTTTCATTTCCTCTTTTCTTCTGCTACAGTGTGATCTATGCCCCACATTGTTGACAACTCTATGTTTTCACACTCGGTTTCAATATTTTAACTCAGTTACAGAAAACAACCTTTTATTTCGTTAAACCCTTCGATTGGCTTCACTGAATATTCCTTGTATAATCTAAAATTGAAATAATCAGTTTAAAACATCAACCCTCTTTTAAATCCCTGTTCTCCCCATGACTGTACCTATCGTAAGACAACCCTACATCAAACCTTACCTATCAGTTCAAACCAACATCACTTTGAATCTTTTCGATACCATACTTAAGACTGCCATCACCCAGACAGAGCTCGAACATTCATGGGCCACCATCGAATGGGATATCAACATTCAAGAATATTTAGAAGCTAGACAAAGAAAACTCAGAGATCGGTTATAGATTCATCCTCCAAAGTTGTTTCTTCCCCTTTTTTCTTTCACTCACTTCAAATTCTTAGACTCTACACTTTATAGCATTAAGTGTAGACTCAGGAACAATGGGAAGGACCTGGAAATTTCTATGGTGAATGTAGCCCATATTGGGTGAACCATGTATATCTATGTCTTTATTGCATTGTTTATCCTTTGTGTTTTATTTACAAATTTGTTATATTTTATTTCTCCATGATCCTGTTTTTCTAACAACTGGTATCAAAGTGAAAGGTAACTCGCAGGAAAAGAGGGTTCCTGGTTCAATTCAGAGTTATGGAAGAATATGGAAAGTTTAGGGTAGAGAAATTTAATGGCCAAAACTACCAGTTATGGAAGATTATTTATACCAGAAGGATATATTCCTACCATTGGGAAGAATAACAAAGAATTTGGCGACCATGAAGGATGAATAATGGGAGGTTCTTGACAGAAAGGAACTAGGAATAATACGACTGAGCCTAGAAACATCGTTGGATTTCAATATATCAAAAGAAAATACAACGAAGGAACTTATGGATACATTGGCTAAATTGTATGAAAAACCCTCCACATCCAATAAGGTACTTCTAGTGAAGAGATTATTTAATATGAATATGTCAAAAGATGTGTGTGTTTTCGATCATTAAATCGATTTAATACGGTTAGTAATCAGTTAAGTTCTATAAAAGTGGACTTTGATGATGAGGTTAGGGCTATTCTAATCTTTTTCTCATCTCCAGAAATATGGAATGGCTTGGTCATGGTTGTAAGTAACTCTGTCTCTAGTTCAAGCACTCTACAATTTGATGATGTTGTTGGTGTTATCCTTAGCGAGGAAATGCAATGGAAAAGCATAGGTGAGGCATCAGGTAATGCATTAAACTTGGAGAATGGGGGGATAAAAAGGGATAGAGGAAAGGGCTCAGTGAACTATGGGAATTCTAGGAAGGGTATATCCAAAGCCATACTAGGAAAGATAGAGTGATGGAATTGTGGGAAGATAGGACATATGAAGACAGTCTGCAGATATCCAAAGAAATAAAGAGATGGAGAGTAGGAGAAAAACCAAGAAGCAAATGCAACAAGTGATGTGTTATAAGATGTTTTGAGTATTTCTGTAGATAATGTTTCTGAGTCTATGGTAGTAGATTTAGGGGCTTCATTTTATGACACACCTGATAGGAAACATTTTCAAGATTATGTTCAAGGTGATTTTGGACATGTCCATTTGGGTGATGATGCACCATGCAAAATTGTCGGAATGGAAAAGGTACAAATAAAGCAAAATAATGGAAACCAATGGTTGTTGAAAGAGGTAAGACATTTTCCATATACAAGAAAAAAATATGATTTCAATAGGGAAGTTGGTAAGTGAAGGCTGTATATATACATATATAGATAAGGCATGGAAGGTCACTAAAGGATCACTGGTGATAGAAAAAGGAGGGAAGGTAGGTACCTTGTATTTATGTACCAGTAATACTGACTCTTCTATCTTTTTAGATTCTACAAGAGTTGATACAACACTATGGAATCATAGGCTTGGGCACATGAGTGAGAAGGGGCGTAGATACTTCACAAAAGAAATTTGTTTCCAGATATTAAACAAATTGATTTTCATTTCTGTGAGCATTGCTTATGGAAAACAGAAGAGAGTTGGATTTATCAAAGTCAGAAAGGAAAAGAAGAGTGAAAGGTTAGAGATTGTGCATACATATGTATGGAGACCACTCAGGTATCATCTCTTGGTGTCTCTAATTATTGTGTTACTTTTATAGATGATACAAATAGAAAAACTTGGGTTTATTGCATTTGAACAAAATATGATGCTTTTTACACTTTTAAGAAATGGAAAGATTTGGTTGAGAATGAGACAGGAAAAAGGTTGAAGTGTCTCAGATCAGACAATGGAGGTGAATATTGAAGCAAGGATCTTGATGATTATTTTTCATACCATGGGATTCGTAGAGAGAATATAGTTCTAGGAACACCACAAAAAAATTATGTGTCATAAAGGATGAAAAAAGCAATCATGGAGCATGCAAGGAGTATGATATTGCATGTTGGGTTGCCCTTACATTTTTGTGAAGATGTTGTAGATATTGTTTTTTACTTAATAAATAGAGGACCTTCAATATATTTGGATGGTGGAATTCTAGAGGAGGCATGGATAGGAAAAACGGTAAACTATTCTTTTTTGAAGACTTTCCGTTGTGAAACATTTGTCCATATTGATAAAAAAAAAAAGAACAAAGCTTGAGGAATAATCCAAGAAGTGTACCTTTATTGGATACAATGATAATGATTTTCGTTCTCACTTATGAGATTATGAAAATGAAAAAATCATTAGGAGTAGATATGTAATATTCGATGAGAATTTCATGTACAAATATCAATTGCAAGGAAAGAAATAGGAAAATGAAAAAAAATACACACTTCTTGATGAGATCACTAAAAAAGAAATTCCAAAGGTACCATAAAATTAAAATGTACAACAATAGGAGAAAAAGGTACCTCAAACTCTTGTAGGTGTTGTTAGAAGATATACCGGGTTAAGTAGACCCCATGAACGATACTCTCGGACATTGTATTATTTATTGTTAACTGATTATGGTGAGCCAGAAAGTTATGAAGAGGCAATGGAGGTAGACACTAAAAAGAAGTGGGAGCAAGGCATGAAAGATGAAATGAATTCCCTGGTAAATAACCAAACTTGGGGTTTGGTTTAGTTACCAGTAGGAAAAAGATCATTGAAGAATAAATGGGTTTATAGATTGAAGGAAGAAGATGGAGGAAAAAATCGGTACAAGGATAGACTTTTTGTAAAGGGGTTTGCACAAAAGAAAGGTATAGATTTTGATGAAATATTCTCTCATGTTGTTAAAATGACTTCAGTTAGGACTATTTTAAGTCTTGCAGCATTAGAATATTTTCATATTAAACAATTATATGTAAAAACAACTTTTCTCCATGGGGATTTGGATGAAGATATTTATATGCAGCAACCACAAGGGTATGAGGTCAAAGGGAAGGAGAATTTGGTATGCAGGTTGAATAAGAGCTTGTATGGCCTAAGAAATCTCCAAGGAAGTGGTATTTGAAGTTTGATAGGTTTATGAAAGAACAAGGTTATAGTAGATCTCATTCTGATCATTTTGTTTATTTTAAAAGGCTAGAAAATGGAAGATATCTTATTTTGTTATTGTATGTAGATGACATGGTTGTTGCATGGGCTAATATGCATGATATTATCTAATATTATGCTAAAGAAGAAATTATCTAATATATTTGAAATGAAGGATTTGGATGTTGCAAATAAAATCCTTGGTATGAGAAGAACAAGAGACAGAAAAAATCACAAATAGACATTATCTCAGGGTGAGTACATAGAGAAGGTGTTGGAGAGGTTTAGAATGAAGAATGAAAAACCCATTAATACACCTTTGGCTAGCCATTTCATATTAAATAAGGAAATGTGTACCAAGCCACAAGAATAGATTGAATACATGTTCAAGGTCCCTTATTCATTAGCAGTTGGCAGCTTGATGTATGAAATGGTTTGTACAAGACCAGATATTGCACATGTAGTGGTATTCATGAGAAGGTATATGAATAATCTAGGTAAAGAACATTGGGAGGCAATAAAATGGATTCTAAGGTATTTTAGATGTACTTCTACTCATGAACTATGTTTTGGAGGTCCATAAACTATTCTACAGGGTTATGTTGATTCAAATATGGTAGGTGATAAAGATAGCAGGAGGAGTACCATACGGTATGTTTTTATTGTAGGTGGAACAACAATATGTTGGATTTAGAAACTACAAAAGGTTTTTTCACTTTCAACAACATAATCAAAGTATGTCGTTGCTACAGAGGCTGGTAAAGAAATGATTTGGTTACAGAGGTTTATGGAGGAATTGGGAAAGAAGTAGGAGAATAGCATGTTGTATTTTGATAGTGATAGTGACATTCATATTGAAAAGAACTCAGTCTTCCATTCAAATACTAAGAATATACAACATAGGTATTGTTATCACTCCAAGAAACCCTTTGTGGTTGCAGACCAAAGGTGCTTGGTAACTTAAAAAATGAATGTTTTTGTATTTTGTAAATATGGATCAATGGGATAACTCAATTCAGCTTATGGCATTCAGACATCAAAATGGTAAACAAATAGACAGTGCTCTCCAAGATTGGTTAAACAGTAAAAAAGATTTCAGTGGATGAAGAAAATATTGTTCATAAACCAGTGCAAAGCAGGGTCTAATAAACAACTAAAGGAACTGATTATAATGTCATGAACCAAACAATAGGATAACAACGATTCAAGGTTTGACAACAAGATAACAGTGAAGAAGAAATATGAAAAACTGATACCAAAATGGAAAGGAACCTGTGATCTGTATTAGCAATGAAATGTCTGAGTACAAAAAAAGAATTATTGTATCCAGAATCGAACCCCTTTGTCCTCCAAATGTCTTTGGATTTATAGCCTATTACAATCAGTTTTCAGATCCTAAAACAATGGATCTGATATTCTAAAAATAGAAAGTCAAAACTAATTCACAAAAGATAAAGAGAGATCCTCAAGATGAGGTCAACCTCTATCTTTTGGTCTCCAAACATTGGTTGAAAGTTGATGAAGTGTAGCCTAGCCTTCCAAGGCTCTTTGATCTATTCCTTTGAAAGTGGAATTCGAATTTGATGATGTGTGCCAAAAATCCCTATCATTTTGCCCTTGAAAATCACTAAATCTAGTCAAAAAATGCCCTTTTGACTTTCATCTCCAAGAATGGCCTTCAGATTTTGATTTGATAATTCATAACCAGCTTATTGAAGAAGGATTCAAACCATTCAAACCCAAAAATTCTTGATCTGGTCAAAAATTTGGCTATTCTGGCCGTGACATCTTTCAACAGCGCACTTGCCTGAAAAATCTACTCCTGCGTTGTTGAAAGTAGCCACTTTCCACAGCTAACTAGTCAAAATTCCGCCTTCTGCGCTGGTGAAAGTGCAGATTTTTTCAAAATCAAATTTCTTAGTCATGGAGAGTTCGTTTTTCATGTTTAAATAGTCGATCGACATCTACAAATCCTGAAATTTCCAATGGTGCTTTCATATCTGCATTTGGAACTCGGGAAGCTATCGAAAATTTCCCTACAAGATTAGGAATATTTCCTTCAAAAATGTTGGTGCCTTTTTGAGTGCTAATAGGTACCATTTGACATGATATGTCTTGGAAGATGGACACTTGAAGTTGGAAAAGATGCATACTAGCTAGAATCCTGCAGACATGTTTAAAAATGTAGTAACTAGGGAGGAACTGAGTTCTTGCTCAGTTTTAGTTGGCCTTCAAGCATGAAGGTGAAGATAATAAATTTTTCAAGTCCAAGGTGGATCATAGTCCATTAGGTACAACAACAGTGGATTTGTTTTGATTAGTATCCAAGTGGGATATTGTTGGTTGTGGAGCCTCATTATATTCATGATTCATAGATTTGTTTCATTCATTTTTGGATCCCATTTTCTGATGGGGGGTGTGGTAGAGCTTGCCCCCCCACTATTTTCCTCATGGGGGTCTAGGGGGCGGGGTGAAAATTAACAGTGCCTCCCCCTAGTGGGGGATTTAGGGGAAGTTCTTGTTGGTTCATATTTCTCTCTTCTACTTCTTTCTCTGACGCAGGTTCATATTTGATTAGGGTTCCAGCAAAACCCTCTAAAACTATAATCCCTCCTGGTAAACTAGAAGGAAACACAATGAACAAAGGGCACTATGTAGTCTCACCTGAGATATCTCTATGGGTGATTGCAATTCTCAAGTTCTTGCAGTATAGGAATGAGTGCATATTTGGGAGTGTATTCTACCTTCTTCATATATTCAACATATTATCCATTCATAATTTCTAGGTTTGATTCATCTTTTAGGTCATGCATGCATTATAATCTATTTAGCTTAACCATTCATTCATAAATATCTCATTGATAGAAGGTAACCATGATCAATCATTGACAGAAAGAAAACATGCACTAAACATCACATACAACACAAGTTTTACCATGGTTCACCCCCTCCTGGGCTATGTCCACAAAGACTTGGATTCTCTAGTTGTTGGCATAGGGGCATACCCAGTGTTCAATTCTAACAGTGCACCAACAAGCCTTAACTACTGACACTTTCAGCAACAACTGCAAAGCATATGCAATCTCACCCGAAGTAGTAATAGGGGTTTGCAGGACATAGGTGTCTACAACCAGAGGAAATGCAAGTGGATTCAAAGGAACAACACACATAGGTCTATTTATTCATTATCTCCTTTAAACCTATTGCGCAAACTATATCTCAAATCTAACACAATGATGCAATAACAAAATAACAAAAAGAAAAAGAATACAAAATCAATCACACAGAACAACAAGATATACATGGTTCACCCTCTCCCTAGGGCTACGTCCACAGAACTATGTTTCTTGATATTATATGAAAATATACAGTTCTATATGTGCACTTAGCTTGAAGATCTCTCTCTCTCTCTCTCTCTCTCTATCTTCCTTCTCCCTCCCTGTGCACCCAACTGCAGGGTTGATCTTCGCACCCATTTGAATATCTTACAGTATGATGGTATTCTCAAAACACAATACTCTCCTCACACAACAACAATAATCACTCAACATCAACAATACAATCCTCTTCAACTCAGAATGACCAACAATGAAAAACCAAACTAGGTCCTCTATAACTTTATTTATACATTACAATGATAAGCGTCTAGGTGTAAAAACCCTAGATACCAAAACCCTAGGTCAACTTGACCTAGATATTCATGGCTTCGCAAGCCTGTCTTTCTTTCTTTCTCGCGAGGTGCTCCAAGGAAACCGTTGGTGGCTTTTTTCTCTTGTGGGTTTGTCCATGATCCATATTCCTTGTTGATTTGTCTTCCTCGATATTCTCTTTCAATGACTCATTTACTCTTACTTCTCTCCTCCTTTTCTTCTTCTTTGACCACTTCGACCCAATCTCAGTCAATGTGCCTTCCATGCAATTTGTACTTCACCTTTCTTCCTTAATATTCTTTTTCTTCCATAACCAAGGGCCAACATTCCCCCAACTACAAGATACCAGATATATAAAATATGCAGAACAGAAATGAAATGCTAGAAATGACAGAATAATAGTAAAATATCCTGCATAATCTTCACAATACATAGAAATGATATACGAAATAGCAACAAAAACAACACTTTGATTCAGATAGCAATGTTCACAGGCCTCTTTGAGGGGGAAACCTCTAGTAAAGCATCTATGTTACAATAATCTCCCAGCTAGGGTTTTCATACCCTCGACCCTTATTTATACTAAATGTGTCTATTAAGAGAAGCATCTAGAGGAAGATCCGTCTAGAAGCGGAAGCTTCTATTAGGTATTCTTACATCCGCCTTATTCTATTTTATTGAAAGGTCTTATTAATATTGACCTTTATTACATCTGAATACATTGATATACCTATGTGCGGGTTAGGACCTTAACACCAACACTCACATGTGACTCATTCTAAGGCACTGGAGGTTTAAACCTTTTGTTTTACTTCGACTTCAGGCTAAGTGGATCAGCCTGTGCTCTCTACTTTGTTCCTCCCTTCCTTATGCAGACTGTCTTTTCTGTGTTTGGTACCTAGTTTCAACTGCACCTGGTACCTATACCCTTCTTATTATGCTTTTAATAAGAGCTACGAGGAAGCTGGTTGTCATAGTACAATTTCAACCTGATCCCATTTAACAAACCTTCCTTCCATTTTCCCTTCAAAGTATTCAACTGCGCAGCTCCTCCTTCTATAACATAGACAACCTCATGTGGCCAAATCCAACGTGTCATGAACTTCCCTAGATGATTCATGAACTTGTTGTCATATACCAATACCATTTATCCTTGCTTAAAGGATTTCTTATTGATATTTATGTCGTGATAGGCCTTTTCTCGTTCCTTCTGTACCTGCTAGTGAAATCTTGCAATGAATCTATCTTCCTCCATTTCTACCAACTGCGCAAGTTTGTCTTTCACAATGCCTGTGTCAACCATATCTATGAATGCTGCAATTATTAAACTAGGAACCAAATATTCCAAAGGTATGACTGCTTTTAGACCATAAACCAACTTAAAAGGAGTCTGCATTGTCAACTTCTTGCAAGTGGTTCTATAGTCCCATAATAATACTGGTACTCTCAAATCCCAATCATCCCTATTCACACTGCAAATCTTCATCGGGGTTGTCTCCAAGATCTTATTAAAAGATTCGATAATAAAATTCGCTTATGGGTGGTAAGGAGTGCTCTTCTTATGGTGAACTTCAACTTCTTGATTCAAGGCTTCAATAGTCTTATTAATAAAATGTGTACCTTGATCACTCATAAGGATCTTCGGGCATCCAAATTTGGTTATGATATCATCAAATATGAATCGTGCAGCTGTAGTTTCACTACAGTCCTTCACTTCTCTTGCTTCTGGCCATCTGGTCAAATATTATGTCGCAGTGATAATGTATCTCGCTCCTGTGCGCTTTCCTAGTGGGTCAATAAGTCCCACAAAATAAATTTCCCATTTCTCAAATGCCTTTAAAGTTAGTTGAGGTGTTAAAGGCATATCATCTCTTCTGGAAGGTTTCCCAACTCTTTGGCATACATCGCAGGATTTTTAGTATTTCTTAGCATCTTTGTGTACAGTGGGTCACCAGAGGCCATCTCTAAGAACCTTCTGTGTTGTTTCTTTCCCTCCATAGTGTCCTCATGTGATGCCTTCATGTGTTTCTGCCATAATCAATTGTCTTTTTGCCTCCATAACACATCTCCTCAGGATATGATTAGGTCCCATCTTATAAAGTTGTCCAGCTATAAGTGAAAAATCTGGAGCTTGAACTACTAGTTATTTCTTTTGAATGACTGTATATTCACGAGGGGCCATTCCTGTTGACAAGAACTGAAATATCTTGGAAAATTGATAATCAACCTTTCTTATGGCCAACAACTATCCATATGGTAGTGTATTATCCAAACTAGTAGGTTCCTCTCCATGTTCTAACCTAGACAAGTGGTTAGGACCCTTGTTCATTCTTCTTGGCTTGACCATAATCTCAAAATCATATTCCTGAAATAACAATATCCATTTGCATATTATTCCCCCCAACATTGGCTTGCTGAATAGATATTTCAATGCATAGTGATCAGTGAACATATTAAAATGTCCTCCCAACAAATAGTGTTGAAGCTTCTGCAGCACGTACACCATGGATAAACCTTCTCTCTTAGTGGTAGTGTAATTTATCTCAGTTGTAGAAAGCTTCATGCTAGCAAAGGCTAAAATATGGTCAATATATATTTCTCTTGGTTGTGCTAACACTGCTCCTAATGCAATAGATGAAGCATCAATGTGAAAATGGAATTCCTTACTCCAATTTGGGAAAACGAGAATAGGTACAGTTACCATTTTCTATTTTAGTCTATCGAAGCTCTACTGACATTCCTCTGACCATTGGACCTGGCAATATTTCTTTAAAATATTTTCCATGGGTGTTTTTATCTATGCATATCCCTTGATGAACGTTTTGTAGTATCTAGTATGTCCCGGCATAGTGCACAACTGTCTAACTGAAGTAGGAGGGGGAAGATCAACAATGATGGAAATCTTGGAAGGATCTACCAGCAACCCATGATTACACACAATATGGCCTAGCAACACTCCAAAGGGTGAAAATAAGATACACTTCTTCAGGTTCAGGGAAATCTTACATTTCTTGCACTTAGCCAACATTAGTCTTAAACATTCAATATGATTTTGCAATAAGCTAAAAACAGTCCAATCATCAAAATATGCTTCCAAACATTTATGTAAAAATTCCTTGAATGCTTCGACCACCACCCTAGAAAAGATGGTTGGTGAATTATTCAATCTGAAAGGCATCATTGTGTACTGGTAGGAACCCCATTTTGTTTCAAATGTGGTCTTATGCCTATCTTCGTTGGAAATCCTGATCTGGTGATAACCTGACAATCCATCTGTGAAGGAGTAAACTTCATGTCCTCCCACATTATCCAACACTTCGTCAATAAACGGTGTAGGGAATGGATCATGTAAACATGCATCATTCAGTTTCCTTAAATCTACAAAGATTTTGATCTCTCCAATCTTCTTATCTTGGACCACCATAGGGATTATCCATTCTGACTCTTCAACAGGTTCTATGATTCCTACTTCCAACATTCTAGCCAATTCAACCTTGAATTTCTGCTTATATTTGGGATTCAATCTGTAGGGTCCCTGCTTGACTAGCCTTGCATCTAGTTTCAAGGGGATATCCATCTCTCCCATGGGCCCTTTAATGCCCTTCATGTCAGTGAAATTGGTTGGAAACAAGTCTTGATATTCATGCACTAGTTATGTGATCTTATCAATAGTGGCATCATCCCAATAATCTCCAACATTTGTGATCTTAGGTGCTTGCTCTGTTACAATATTAAATTTCTTGATTTTGATTGGCTATCCAATAAAAGGTAGTTCGACTGTTGGTCCTTCTATGTCTCTCTCTCCTTCTGTTTCTATGATGTTCACATTGCTAGGATCATTGTCTTCATCAGCATTGATATTGTAACAACCTTGCAATTTCTGAAGAGGTGCACTCCATTCATCATCTTCCTACTCAACAATGAGGTTAGGTGCCTCCTAGAATATTTTATGTCTTACCACTTGCAAAGATTGATCTACTGAGGGGTACTAAATTTCAAATAATAATGTAGCTACAAAGTTCTAAGTCATATCGTACCAATCTATAGTGGTGAGGCACAGTTCTTCTTGAATATACCAATTAATAGGCATTGTGTCCAAAGTGTTGATGAAATTGTGCACCCACTGATCCTGAGGAATGTTGCTCTAGGCCTCCTCACAAATTCACACATGGTCCTTCAGAGAGATCTAACCTATGTATTGAAATTCGCACCCTTCGGCTTGTTCTGAAAAGTGCATTGTCATCAAAGTGAGACATTGCACCCATTATGCTATTTTCTTCTTATGTGTTCCCCACCATCTTCCTGGCATGGATTTCAAAGCTTCATACAGTGCCAACAATCATTGTTGTATTGGTACAATTTCTTCAAATTCTGACAAGAAGGTGTCTAAATGATTTAAACTATCAAATGTGGGTAAATTACTTACTTTTGTGCCAATCCAGTGAACTTCCCTAGTCAATCTAGCACATCTCCGCGCAAAAAATTCGTACATTTTGTTCTGCCAATTCTCTAGTGCTTATTTTGAATCTAATGAGCATGCGCTGTCACTTCTCCATATTAAGTTCCCATCTTATATAGGATTGATGTAATCATGTTGTCTTGTTGTCAATTTATACATGTTCTCTAGTTCATAAGCACTTTCTTCTTCTTTGATGGGTTTTGTCTATCTGTGACCTTTATTAGGATCAAGAGGTGCAATGACCCTAATGCCATCACCTTCAAATTTCATTCTTATTTTCTTTAAGTCATCAACAATGGAGTTTTTGAAAGCCCAATCAATTCCTAATAGTGAAGGATAAAGACATCTATCGTCAACTATCTCAATCACCTCAAAGTACGCAAATGTCCATACCCCTTTGATGTCCATAGGGACACACTCCAGTATTCCGAAGGGGCTTATTGTCTGCTGATTTTCCATCCTAAGCCTGATAGAAGATTAAATCAACTTAGGTTTTTCCATCAGTGCCTAAGTCTGCTTTGTCATAACATTGAATTCTGATCCTAAGTCGAGGACCACATAATCTATGTCATAATATCCAATCTTAGCATTAAGGTGTAGTTCCTTATTTGTCCTTCTCTTTATGGATACTTGATGTACAGATTTATTCACCAGATGAGCTATCCTACCTATCTCATACTGTTTGATCAAATTTTGTAGTTCTTGTACAAATTTTTCATCGTGAATCAGATTAATGCAAGTAAATAAGAATTCCATAAGATTGCTTACCTCTTTTCCTTCTCCAAGTGAAGAAGAATGATCAAATACCAAATAAATTCCACATTCTATCACTTTTGGTTGTCTTTAATGAAGAAACTTGATATCTTCCAAATTCTTTTATTTCCCCTTCAAATGTCTATTTTTCTTCCCTCAGATCAAACATGTGTGTCTTCTCTGCAGCTCTTCTGGCCGTTGATTCTTCTATAGTCTTTCCTGGGATCACTCTATCTTCTCCTATAAAAACGCCTCCTCTAGTGCAAACAATGAATCTGGGATCCTCTATGTGAGGTTCTGCTAAGATTTATTGTACTTGTTGGTTTCCTCCTCGTCTCTCTTGGATCTTGGATAACAACATGGGACAATCTTCAATGACATGTTCAAATGCGTTGCAGCAGCTGAAAGTGGTACAAGGGTTCCGGAAGTCCCTTGCCAAGTGTCCTCAGTGTGCACAGTTATAACAAATGATCTAACCTCAACCTCGACCCATGCTTCTAACTCGTCCTCTTCCTTTGAATCCACCACAAGGGTTAAATTTTCCTCTTCCTGGGGAATTAAACTACCTAGAATTTCCTTCCTTCTGTACTTCACCTTGGATTTGATATGTGTCTCTTGAACTTTCATTCAAGAGGTCATAAGCCCTTAATTCCTTCTCATCATGCCCGACAGATTTACAGAATGTGCAATAAAGGTTTGTAGGTGCTTGAACATATTTTTGCATGAAATATCATTCACCAGGGTGGTGTCTATTTCTACATACCTTACACCAGGGAAGAGTAACCTGATTCAAAGGTATCGTAGCTCCAAAAGCCAAGTACTCATGAAATAGAGGACAGTTCTCCTTATCGTGGCCTTCTGATTTTCATTTGATACACCAGATGTCTTCTCTTTTATCTTTTCCTTTTTCTCTCTTCATATCTTCAACCTACAAATATAATCTAGTTAGCTGACTCAAAATTTTACTCATACCTAAGCTGGATTCTCCCATGGGGGGTGATTCAAGTTTCATGGTGATCTACAATGCCTCATTCTGTGAAGCAACTTTTTGTTGCATCAGAGGAAATCTGATGTGTGGTAAGAGGGAAACAATGAACCATTCCTTATTCTTATCATTTGCAATCTGAAAACTCAACCGATCTATCAAGGTCTTAAACCTCTGATCAAACTCCCAAACAGGTTCATCTACTCTCTTCTTGATTTCTTTCAGTTTGGTAATACACTGCGACTCTAACTTTGGTTTCTTGAATTCTACGCTCAATGCAGTTTTGATAGTATTCAACAGCTTAGGTTGTGCATTCTCTTTAGAAAACTTCATATACCAACTCAGTGCACGGTATCTCAAGGTAGTACTAAACTGATCTCTCTTAACTACTTCATCATTGACTTGATTAATACTCCATACAGACTTGCATAAAAACCAGTGTTGATTAGGATCTTCAGATCCATCTCCTCTAAAGATAGGTAGCCTCATTTTATCTTCCATAGATTTCCCTAGGTTTCTTGACTGAGTATGTACTGAACTGCTGGTAATAGTTCTCTAAGTGCTCTGATAACTCTAACTACTTTGGTTTCTTAATGATGATAAAAAAAATAGGAGTAATAGTACTTACTTCGACAGTCAGTGGAGTTCCTGAAGTCTCTAACTCTTCTCGGCAAGGTTTCTTAGTCTTAACTTCCTCTGGTCCATCGGATCCTAACTGTTCCTCATTCAATGTCTCTTCTTCTTCTTCATTGTATAACCCTTCATCTTCTACTAGTGGTTTGTGGCTTTGCTCAAACAAGTTTACCACGGGAACCTCTTTGAAGTTTCTCCCACTACGCGTATGTCCCACCTTTGTGTCGTTGTCGCTATCTGAGTTCTTGAAAATTAGCTCCTCAATCCGAACAATTACTGTATCTTCAAGATTTTCTTCTCATAAAATAGCATCTTGATCTTCAACTTCAAAAAGTGTAAAAAATTTCCTCTTGATCCCTTAAAAAAATATCTCTCTGCATGGCTATATGACTCAACTCTATCAACAACAAAATCGATGATGTACCCTCCAATAGTGCTCTCAAACCAGTGATCTACTTCTCTTGACATGGCATTATCAACTCTCTTGACCTTCTTGATCATCGCCGACATCCAAGCCACAGGTAGTCTAGATCTTATCTCGAACTGGGTATCTGCTAATCTAGCTAACCACTCGTATAGCTCCTTATGAATTCCTCCAAAGAAAATCCTATGTATATCGGTAAAGATATACCTTCCCAACCAATCCTTTGAGTTAAGATTAGGGTTCTTATTTTGAGCCTCAATGAAGTCCTTCTGTTATTCTTCTATCCACTTATGAATCTTTGTCTTCAATGGAAACCACCTTGACATTCCCTCAAGAATATCCTGGTCCCGAAAATGGAACCATTTGTTGGCACAGGGGCAGACCCAAGGTTCAACTCTAACAGCACACCAACAAGCCCTAACTAATGTCCCTCTCGATAACACCTACAGAGAATATGTAGTCTCACATGAAGTAGCAATAGGAGGTTGCAGGACACATGTGTCCACAACCATAGGAAAGGCAAGTGGATTCAAAGGAACAACACATAGAGGTCTAGTTATTCTTTATCTCCTTTAAGCCTACTGTGTGAACTATATCTCATATCTAACACAATGATGGAAGAAAAAAATAACATAAAGGAAAAGAATATAGCATCAATCACATAGAAAAACAAGATATAGATGGTTCACCCTTTCCCTAGGGATGCGTCCACATAACTGTGTTTCTTGATATTATATGAAAGCATACAGTTCTATATGCACACTTATCTTGTAGATATATCTCTCTCTTCCTTATCCCCTCCCTGCGCACCCAGCTGTAGGTTTTATCTTCACACCCATCTAAAGATATTACAATATGAAATTATTCTGACAACACAATACTCTCCTCACACAACAACAATAATCACTCGACATCATCAATACCATCCTCTTCAACTCAGAATGACCAAAAATGAACAACCAACCCAGGTCTTCTAGACCTTTATTTATACATTACAATGACAAACATCTAGGTGTCAAAAACCTAGATCCAAAAACCCTAGGTCTAAAACCCTAGGTCAACTTGGCCCACGTTTTCAGGGCTTCGCCAGCCTGTCTTTCCTTCTTTCCCACGAGGTGCTCCAAAGCAACTGTTGGTGGCTTTTTCCACTTGCTGGGTTGTCCACAATCCATCTTCCTTGTTGATATGTCTTCCTTGATCCTCTCATTCAACGAATCATTTTCTCTTACTTCACTCATTATTTTCTTCTTCTTTGAACACTTCGACCCAATCTCATTCAATGTGCCTTATGCGCAGTTCGTACTTCACCTTTCTTCCTGAATCTTCTCTTTCTTCCATAACCAAGGGAAAACGCTGCTCTTTCTTTAGATTTGCTACAAAATATGACATTGTGTGCACTACATATCCATTTATACAAGTACTATGAGGCTAAGGAACCTCTTTGATATGGAATAGATCACATCAGGCGCCTTAGACTATGATCTAACCCTCAAGATATGGCTACTTGACTCTTCTACAACTCAACAACTTTTACAACAATATCTCAACTACTATCATCGAATCAAAAAGCTAGAACCATCATTTAGCCAGCCCAACCTAGACCTCATAGGTTCTTATTTATACTAATTTACAAGCTTATAGTTGTTATAATTTATACCAAAACCATAACCCTAGCATGGTTATTATTTCCTTCCTGTGCACTAGCTTGCATGCTTTCCTTCTTTGCATGTTTCTTTTTCTCACACATGTTTCTTTTCCTGCTAGTTGTTCTTCTTCAAAATTAGGCCTTTCCTTCCAAAATTAGAACTTTCTTCAAAACAACCTTGTGCCCAATAGGCCCCCGACACTAACATGTAGCTCATCCCGAGCCACTTAGTTGGTGTGCACTTCTTGAACAACTTCTTCCAAGATGTGGAATTTCCCTTCCAATTCCTCCCCTTTAGCTCTACCCTACGTAGCATTTTCTATGAGCTCTTCCACCCTCTACATTGTGATGTGATCCTTGAGATATTTTTCTCTCTCAGCATGGTCCTTTACCATTCTCATCTTTTCCATTTCCAATTTTGCAAGGATTTTCATTGCGTTATCTTGGAGAGGTTCTAAATGGGATAACCTTTCCTTTTTATTGTTCTGCGTGGTCTTTAGTTCTGCCTGCAGGGTATTCATATCATACACACCCTTTACTCGCTTTGTGATGCTCATGGAAATTTTCCTTTTCTTTAGCTCCTTGATTTCCAAGATGATTACTTCCTCTTGTTGATCCAGTTGTTGGACCCTATCATACTCTTCTAACATTGTCCATAGTTGCATGGTCTTTTCAAATAGTTGTGTGACCCTACCAGCTTATTTATGCATCACTTCAACTTGCAGGGATGTTTGTTGCTCCCTTTCAGCCAGAAATTCTAGAGGAGTAGTTGGAGTTAGTTTTTCTTTGAGCTACTCAATCTCCTTCTTGTAATTATCCATGGTTTGTGCAATGAGGTTGATATTCTCCTCTACGCTCTTCTCTGGTTCTTGCGTATTGTTTGGGATGCGATTATAAATCGTTGTCAATCCCTGTTCCAATCTATCCACATGTTCATTTTCCTATTTATTCTCGATATTTACTTTCTCAAATACCAGTTCCAAGGAATCCTTGTCGTTCTTAGCTTCCTGCAATTCTGTTACATCTGTCCTTGCATAGGATTGCACTTCCTACATGACATTGACTTGAATTTTGTATGGTACCTCAGTTGGTATATTTTCTAGTACCAACTGTACCTATTCCATATCCTTAATTGGTCTCTGGGATACAATTTCATCCATATGAAACATGTATTATGTGACTTGGGAGCTTGGACTCACCTGCGTTATGGTTTGGATGGGGTGTTTTTTACTCATGCAGTCCTTTCCTCTTCTTCTGATGTTGAGGGTATTGGTTATGTTTCCCTTTCATGCTTCTACTTTGCTTGTATTTGTTTGAGGACCTACCTAATTTCAGCCAGCTCCTTCTGTATTCTGCCTCTTTGGTGCTCGAACTCTTCGAATTCCTCGACTGCACGATCCTTCACTCTCTCTCTGAAAAGATTGACTTCATCCTTAGTAATTGTTTACTCCACTATTTTCTTGTGCACCTTTTCCTTCTTGTGCGTCCCCTTATATGTATTATTGGCCTCTTGGGTGGCCCTGTTTCTTGTGGAATGGCTTCCAAGGGGGTTTCTTGTGTCATTGTGTCCCCCACTCCTTGTTCTCCTTGTGTTGTGGCAGTGTCCTTTTTCCCTCCCTATGCATCCTTCTTTGGTGCACTTCTCTTTTTCTATTGTGTTGGATTCTGATTGGGATTCCCATATTGTGTCATCTTTTTAGGCATAGCGTTGTCTCCTGTAGGTGCCATAGATGATCCTTCTTATACCTCCCTCCCTTTTGGAATCTCCTTGGTGATGATTGGGATCTTCCAGTTATCTTTTCAATCCCACATTTCCTTTTCAAATTCTTCTTCCTTGATGCAGAACTGAAGTTGTAGCCATTCCTTGGCTGGATCCCTGCATTCTTGGATCCACATGTTGTGGTGTGTATCTCTAAAGTTATTTATACATTGATACTACATGACAACCTCAAGAATGATTCTCCATGTATTATATATTCTCTCCTAGATGTTGTTGAAGTACCGTGCAAAGGTAACCACGTTTCCACTTCTTCTCTTGGGGTTCGAAGTGCTCCCCATTGATGTATATCATGCTGTGTGGAAACATCCTACTCTGTCACAAAAGTAGGATTATGGAGGCTCCCTCCATCTGATTAATTTTATTAGAATCATCAACCATGAGTAATGGAACTTTGTTCCCAAATCATGTGCATCCTTACAGTCATCGAGGAACAGGTTTAGTACGTATGGGTCCCAACTAATAATGGTGTCATTCATGCACTGTGTTAAAGTTACGAAAACCCCTATAGAGACCTCCTCATTGCGACACTTTCTTAGAAGTTTGCATGCCATGAGTTTTGTGGCCATCCGAGTGGCTGCGTCGTTGATTCTTTTTATGATTATCACACGCGAGCCTCTCTCCATCCTGTATGTTTTCTTGATCTCATCTTTGAGGGCCTTTTATTTGTTTTTTTCATCTAGGTACTATGCGAGACTTTCTCCCTTTGATGGAAAACCTATGATGAATGAAATTAGTTCCACGTCAATGGAGATGGATTTCTCCATCCATAGGAAGCCTCAATGGAGGATTATCATCAACTGCTTGGTGTAGTTATTCACTTCTCTCCCTCTCCCAAAGTGGGGAATCTCCATAAGTTTTAGGATCCATGTTTTTTCTAGGCCTATCGCCCATTGCTCTAGTTTCATCGTAGGATCTCCAAAGGGTCATGTTTTTATAATATCCATATACACCTGTTGCGCAAATTTAGGGAAATTTCCAGTGTCATACACATCATGGTATGTGTATAACATTTTTTCCACACAACCCAATAGCATTTTTATGGCCTGCACTCCCTCTGGGATGCACGGTAATATGATTAAGGCTTTGAGCTTCTTGGGTGGGGACCATGCAAGGAGTTGTTTTCCGTTTATCCTTAATGGCACGCTAGAGGTCCTAGCCCCCTCTTATCTATCTTCCACACCCAATTCTGGATTTCTAGTGATGTATTCAGCCATTTCTTCCTATTTTTTCATGGACCCTACCCCTTCCTATGTTTGTTCATTGGCATGACCATTCCTTCTGTGGGTTACTTCGGCCCTCATAGGTTGATGTAGGTTCCTTGCGTTGACTGTTTCATGGCCCTGTGCATTGTTGTGTGAATCAATTTCCATTTCGACCATCGTTGGGGATTGTTCTTCTTCCTCGATCAATGTGGCAGTCACTAGTTTGACACGCGGGGAGGGAATTGCATCGACATTGACGATATCCTCTCATTGTGCCATTTCATGCTCCGCCTTTGTAGTTTCTTGCAGTGGCCTGAGGTTGCTTCTAGTTTTTCATGTAGTTTAGCTTGGTGCACCAACCTTCGAAGGTGCCATAGTGGGTACTTCTCACTTTGTGTATTGGGATTTGGCTCCTTCGAATCTCTGTACTCTTTTTTTCAGATCTCGTATTTAGCTTCACAGGTTTGCAAGTTTACAATTTCACAATAAGTGTTGTTTGGACTGTGTTTCTCCTTTATATAGAGGGTGTAATTATTGTCCTAAATCATCTCAAATAATCTTCAGTGGCTATGATTAATTCAATGAAGCTTGTCCAATATGCTTCATTCAATTCCATAAATTCCCTAATTCACGCATTTTTTCCCTAACTGCCATTTTCCACTTTTCCGACCATTGGCCCCTTTTCCGGTGCATTGTAATTTTCCTTAGTGCATCATGACTTTTCCTTAGTGTGTAGTTTTTTTCTTTCCTCCAGCCATATGTTGTGCATGGTCATGTGTTTCCTTTTTGTCGCACTGAGTCCACTATTTTTGCACACGATGTTTCCCTGTATTTTTGTATTTTCTTTCTTTTATATTTTTGTATTTTTTTTTCCTCTTTCTCTCCAGTTTATTTCTTTTTTCTCATTTTTCTCTCCTAATCTCTTCTATGGTACACTATATACATTCCTTTCTCACTGCATTGTAACTTTTAAGCATTAGGAGGTTGACATTCCCTGTACAGTTTCATTCGACTTTTGTTGATCATTCCTTTCAGTTATGTTCCTTCCATATCCTTTAGTTGTACATATCCCCCATATGTGACATTATTTACTTCATATGGCCCCAATCAATGCATTCTGAATTTTCCAGGATTTTGGAAAAAATTGTTGTCACAGAGAAAGACTAGGTCTCCTTCCTTAAAACTCTTCTTTTTAGTATGTCTATCATGCTAGGATTTGTCTCTTTATTTATTTACTTCTTGGTGAAATCCTACCAGAATCATATCCTCTTCCATATCCATTAGTTTATTTAACCTTTCCTTTATTGTGCCTCTTTCTGTCATGTTGGTGATTGTTTCTACACGCAGACTGGGTACCAGAAATTCTAATGGAACCATTGCTTCATGTCCATATACGAATATGAATGGTTTATGTCCTATCAACTTCTTACATGTAGTCATTTATTCCCATGGTACTACTGATATTTCCAAGTCCCAATCATACCTGTTGACATTGTAGATCTTTGTCAGAGCATTCTCCAAGATCTTATTGAAATCTTCTATTGTTCCATTTGCTTGAGGATGGTATGGTGTACTCTTCTCGTGATAAAATTCAAACTCTTCAGTCATAGCCCTGATATTAATGTTGATAAAGTGATTACATTGGTCACTCATCAAAATTCTTGAACATCCAAATATGGTGATCACTTTCTCAAACAAGAAGTGTGTTTTTGTCTCTGCACTACAATCTTTGATTGGTGTTGCTGATGCCCATCTTGTTAAGTATTTGATCGTAGTAATGATATATATAGCTATTGATATTTGTGTTGGTGGATTTATTGGTCCAACAAAGTCTATTTCCCATTTTTCAAATACCTGCAAAGTTACATGTGGTGTTAGGGGAATCTCGTCCCTTATGTTGGGTTTTCCAACCCTTTGACAAACATCACATTTCTGGAAATATTCATTTTCATATCTATGTATTGTTGGCCACCATAATCCTACATGTAATAGCTTCTACGCGGTATCTTTTCCTGCATATTTTCCTCCATCTATACCTTCATGAGATTCTTCCAAAATTATGGGCCTTTCATGTTCTAGTCTGCAGCTCTGACTAACACATTTTTCTTTTGCATAGTGCTAAATTATTGTGGCACAATCCCCTTACTTAATTATTCAATAATATCAACAAAGTATTCATTAGCTACTCGTACTGAAAAAAAACTACACATCAGGGAAGTTGTCTTCCAAGTTGGTAGGTTCTTCTCCAATAGTTACCCTTGACAGGTGATCAGGTCATGTGTTCAACTTCCCTGGTTTGACTATCACTTCGAAATCAAATTCTTTAAATAAAAACATCCATCTAGAGATCATCCCTGCTAGCGGGAAAATCCCCTATAACTATATCAGGGTTCTAAGTATAGATAGAGAAACGACTCCCTTAAAATTCAATCTAATTCATAAGTTGCCCAAAACATTCCAGAAAGATGAATAGAAAGAAATAGGAAAGTGGATCAGAATCAGTACCATTAATCCAACATTCGATGTAGACCACCTCCCTCTTTTAAGATTTCTTGGATGTTGGTCTCCTCCCAAAGTCGACCTGCATTAATTCTTAGGAAAACAAGGCTACAAATATTATATTTCTTTTAATCAATTAGGGTTAGATATAACTCATTATGCATAAACCAAATAAAATACATAAAGATATCATTTGGGACAAGGAAAAATATTCTTTTATTCAATATTCATAGATTGGAAATTACAACCTTTGCATGACGATGCTTCGCGAACCTTATCCAGGCTCCTCTCAACATTTCTCCAAGTGCACCTTCTAAATTCCTTCTCTCACAATATGATGATCACTCCAATGGAAGGGAATGGATTGTATGGGAGAAAAAGGCTAAAGAGGGAATGTTGAGGCAAGAACTCAAAAAAGGTTACAAATACTTGGGCAAGGAGGGAAAGGGAATTTGGGCCAATTTTCGTCGTTCTAATGTTTTATTGTGGAATGATACCCAAGACCTCCTTTTATATGAAAAAATGATAGTTACTCGGTTTGGGGACGGGCTATAGCAGGTGAAAAGTTGGGAAACCTCCAATAGCCTATTAATTCCACCGAATTTCTTGCAACTTTTTAATTTTTTCAATTTTTAGAGGTATACGTGGGTTTTTTTAGCTAGCGTATGTATATGGTCTGTCTAGTATGCAACAATCATATGCATGTGGGTAGTAGTGCAGCAGGGCGCGTACATGCTCCGAAAAATGGTTTTTTAAATAGAGTTCTTCAGCAATGGTTTGGCAAATTGTGTAAGTAGAAATGCCAATGAAAAGTATGCATAAGTAGGGAATTTTAAGGCTATAATGGACACCCCCTAATGTGCGAGGTCAGAAGAGTAATTAATGGCTGAAATACATTAAAATATCTTCACCAAAATGGATTTGAGTGAGCCCGAGACCAGAGTTTGGGAGGTGATATCTGCAAAACAACAATTATCTCTCTGAGGTGGTCATACCCATGCTAGGTATGAACAAATGATGGCTTCCAATCAAGCACAATGTATATCCATGTCATATAAATGTATAAAGTGTATCCATGAGAAATACACAGTGGATCTACATCTCAAAATTAGTTGAAGATATACAAGTACAATATGCTTCTTCAAGAAGCTAGTGATGCCTGCGGCTGGAGATGAAGAATTCATATCTCAATAAACAACTTCAAGATCTTCAAAACTCAGGTAGGAGTACAATGGGAGTGTAAAACTCACTAACATGAGGTCTTCGACAAGGCGTCGAGAAAATACTAGAGGATCTCGATGAGAAGGAAGAAAACTTCGTCAATTTTGAATCAAGAATTGAATAGACTCATGGAAGTCAAGAGACATAGAATGGCCAACTTAGTTTGGGTAAAAATTCCCTTGGAAAAAATCACGAAAGATGATCAGACTGAGGAAGCATATCATTGACATAAGTTTGTGATGAAAGAGGCACCACAAACTCTCCATATGTTTGGAAGAGTAACCAAATGGAGGAGGACACAACTCTATGTAGTAATAATAGCTTCCTAAGGTCATACTAGATCCCAATTATTGATGAACAAATGAAAATATGCGCTTTTTCCAAGGGCGACTATCTTTGTTGCTGAAAAAATAATGTATATTTCTCATCCCTTCTTTTTGGAATATTTGATTTTTTTGTCTTTTTCAATTTTTAACGAGCTTCAAAAAGAATAAAAGAATGCTACATTACAATGGAGTAACGAGTGTCATGAGCAAGAAAATTGGTTCCATGTGCATGGAACATACCGATTCTCAAGTAAAGGAGACATATGTAGCATAAGGACACTCGGGGAAACTTCCTCCATGGGTTAAGGTGTCATATCGCATAGGAAAAAAGTGTTGCAAGGCTTGCGTATAAGGAATGATTTTAAATGTTCAGTTGAGAGAAACGTGGAGCCGACATTAGGCTAAAGATGCAAAGATGAAACTTGCAATGTGATTAATCATGAAATTACAAGACCCCTTCCATGTAAATTGTTTACGAGCCCAGGGAAGGTAAGCTCGATGGTTTTTCATATTTAGAGAGTTTGAAAAAATGCAAAAAGAAGACTCCAGGGAGTACCTTTTTTGCAATTAGTCCTATCGGATCGAAAAAGGGGTTAACTTGCACCTAAAGGACATTTTTTCAAAACCATTTTAACGAGTGTGACAAAGACAATATCACTCGGCTATATTTTCAATTTTAAGTATTTAGAAAAGAGCTTAACTATGGACTTACAACCTTTTTCTGAGTTTAGTCTCCTTATTGTGAAAAATTATAAAATTAACTGAGGAGAACTCTCCTAGTGAGATGAATCTCCTAAGGCATACCTTTTCCCATAATAATTTATTGATTGGAAAAAGGGTTTAACTCATGCCAGTAGATGTTCTTTTGGACCAATTTAACGAGTGTGAAGGAACAAGGTCACTCGACAATCTTTTCAATTTTAGGGATTCTGAAAAGATCTTAACTATGGACTCTGTGGGGGTTCCTTTTTCCTAGGTAATCTCCAAGGCTCGAAAAGGGTGATAAACCAAAACCAAGGAGAATGTTCCATTTAAAAAAATTTAGTCCCTCAGGACCAAAAAATGGTTAAAATTATGCCTGAGAATACTCTTCTAGCGAACCAAATTTCCTAGAGCATACCTTTATTCGTAAAATTAGCCACTCGGATCGAAAAATGGGTAAACTATCGCCAGATAGATGTGCCTTCAAATTTGATTTTTGTGAGCATGAAGGGAAACAAGATCACTCAACAATATTTTCAATTTTAGAGAGTTTGAAAAGGGCTTAAAGAAGACTCCAGGGGGCTACTTTTCTCAAGTAATCCATATGAGATCGAAAAGAATAAATACAGTCTCATTGGATATTGCTTTTGAATTTTAAAGTGAGCTTGAAAGAAAAAAAAGCATGCTAAGTAGGGAGTCCCAAGGGTAATGCCAAGAATGATGATTAGCAAGAAGAATGAGGTTTCATTATGTAATCATGATGGGACTAACAAGGACTCCTAGGCCTATAGTCAAAACTAAATGCATGGACACCAAAATTCAGCAAAGGATCTACCCACGAAATCCATGTAGAGGTAGGCTCTACCACCTAATTAAGAAAATTCTAAAGCAACAAAGAAGGTTCTGTGTCTCACTTCGGTGGGGTCAATCCTATGGAAAAGAGGAAAAGATAGTGAGATGCAGAAAGTTGATAGTAAAAGCCTAACTTATATGCCCAAGTTGGAAAAAATGACTTTTACCAAGGGATGACGTAAATGTAACCAATCCCAAAAAATTACCAAACCAGAAGGAGAAGTCCACCAGAACGACTAATAGAGAACTCAAAAGCGAACTCAAGTAGCCACCAAGCCAAGAAAAGTGAAAAAGGGGACCAAAAGAGGGGAAAAAAGGCCAAAAAGGTCTATAAATAAAGGTGGACAACTCATTTTCACCATTGAAAATTGGAAATTAACAAAAATGTCAAAAAACCCCTTCGTCAAAAGAGTGAATTCTGGGAGCTACAATGGATGAAAAACCCTTATTCTTGGACCATGTAAGTACAAAATCCTTCCTCTTGCATTTTAATTCTTCCATTTTTATTTAGTTTTGAGTTTCAGAGGCGTGCACCCTTGTAAAAGGGTCGCGTCTGCATGTACGTGGGATGTCCAAGGCCATCCCACATATGTACTCGGGAAGAGTAATAAACAGCTGACGTACATACGTGACTATGTAATCTACAGCCCACGTACACCTCCTTTTGTATTGAAAAAATAAAACACAAGTATTAATCCCTCTCCAACTTTTTATATGTGACAGGATGTATGTTCACTGGAGGGAAAGAGATCATGAAGAGCTAGACATCTTGGTCGAGGAGGACCCTTTGGTTGTAACCTCACTAAAATAATGTGGCTTATGGAAATTCTTCCTATGTTCATTCATGAGGGCCCAAACGAGGTTTCTTAACACTCTTGTGGATTATTGGCATCCTAATGTAGAATCTTTAATCTTGGAGGTTCAATCACTAACCCCGACTACAAAAGATATTTACTTCTTGACTGACTTCTCCAAAAGAGGGGAACCAGTAAACTTGAGGACCTTTCCTCCAGGGTCATTCAACATCGAGGATTATATCAGCATGTATTGCAAGGATGGTACTGAGATAGTGGGTTCTCAAGTGTTGATTCACAATATCACCATCCTCTCTATATGAGTGATTCTACTCTTGATCAAGAGGATTACTAGATCCACAACACTCCACCAGGCCTCTCATGCACATATGCATTGTGAAGTTTAGTGTTTGGAGGCAACAATATTTGACTGGAGTACTACCATGCTAGTATGCATGAAGCGACAGCTAAAAGAGTGTTGTAGGCATACCAACAAGAACTTCAGGTTTGGTACCATATTATGTTCCTTCTTCTTCAAGAGGGTGCCCAATATCAGTCCTAGAGATACAGTATAGGGGGCATATAGTCTCCTTCCCAATAGTGAGAAGGTGGGTGATTTTACTGCCTAGATAGGGTGAAGGAAGGACTGTAGAGGCCTTCGACAACAAATTATTTGGTTGATGGGCATGTTAGATTCTAGTCATAGAGGATTTCCCCTATGCATTGATTAACTTCCTCAGAGATCCATACATGAGATTTCCCCCTGGCGAGATAGGTAACATATATTTTTAAAGTTATTAAATTTTTTTTTATATATATATCATTTTTATATGTGTTTCAAAGTACTAACTAGTGAATTTGTTATGTACAGATGTGGGACCTGTTCGATCAGAAGATTTTTCTAGGAATAGGCGTCATCCTCAACTAGAGGAAGGACCAACAATGGCAGGAGGACTGACAGTTGTGGGAGGACCCCCAACCGGAGAGGCTGGCATAGTCCTGTGATGAGTGAACAGAAACCTTACTACTCTCACTCGTGTAGTTCCTATGGATGAGATAAAGGATATCCCCCTATTGTTGCAACCACATGTAGTAGGGGTGCCTCTAACTTGGGTCCAACTATTCTAGAGTCTTGCAAACACTATTTTTAACTACAGCAGGGCCAATAGGCCTAGACCTTAGATAGCGTCGGACCATTTACGTGCCAAGGGCACTTTTTGTACTATGTATTTTGAGGGATTAAGCCCAACGATGTATACCGATGACTTTTGAGGATTTCATGCCCAATTTTGTACTCATGACACTATTGTGGACAGACACACACACACACACACATATATATATATACATCTTTTTTTTTATGGATAACATTTTTACAAATTTATTTACATGTGTATGTGTGTGATTTTCATTTTACATGTGAGCAAAATGCCTATCTAAAACTTGATTATCTAGAGTATATGTTAAATGATTAAATCTCCTAGGAACATGGATATATGTAATGTAATCAAAAGATTTTTCTAAGAGATGTACCCTAAGGAATCATCTATGAAGAGTGGGATCATAAACGTGGTAAACCCCATTTAACCGGGACACAACCAGTTGAGAATCTATGTAAACCCAGAGGCTAGAAATTCCATGTGACAAAGCATCATGTAGAAATTTTATCACTTCATTGTACTTGGAAACATTATTGGTTGTGTCACCTAGACAAATACCTCTAGAAGATAGTAACTAGCCTCTAGGTTTGAAAATCACCCAAGCTTCGAAAGCAAGCCTCCGAGTGTGTTAGCTAGCATCGTTCATGAACCCAAAGTAAAGATATGATTCACTTGATATCTTCCATAGTTAAAAATAAGACATAAATATCTACATGTCCATAATAAAAAATACAAATATGTATAAGAGACTATACATATATACAAGAATCCACCTAGGTGAGTGACCTAAGAGTCGTACTTCTTAAGGTAGAGCCCATTTCTAGCCTCCACTAAAGTATTTCCCTCAAAATCAACCAGATGGTAAGCGCCCTTCTATAAGACCTATTTAACAATGAAAGGTCTGAACCACATGGGTTTGAACTTGCCTTCCCCCAAGGGGTATTTGTCTTGGTCATAGAACAAGGAAAGATCACCTTCATAGAAAATCCTAGGGTGAATAGACCAATCATACCGACACTTGACTCACTTCTTATGAGCCTTGTTAGTCAAGGTTGTATCATAATGTTGCTCGATATATAGAATGCATTCCTCAAGTGGTGAAGTGTCAGGAAGTATCTCTACTACCAAATTTGAAGAAGGGATCTACCACTCAATGGGTAAGACTTCTTCCAACCCGTATACAACTTGAAAAGGTGAAAAACTGGTAGGAGTCTTGACAGACATTCAATAGGCCCATAATGTTGAATACAACATCAAATGCCAATTTGACTTGGCTGAATTGATCATCTGTTGAAGAATGGTCTTGAGAGACTTATTCACATCTTCAACCTGACCATTCTCTTGTGGATAATAAGGTGATGAATGTTCCTGTTTGAACCCAAGTTTTGATGTTAACTCAGTGATCATTTTATTCTGCAAGTGATTTCCATGGTTAGTGACAACCTCCTTCAGGATACCGAATCTCATGACTACCTGATTGAAAATGAAAAGGGAATTGTTTTCTCCATCATTGTTAAATGTCAGCATAGATTCGACCCACTTAGTGAAGTAGTCTACTTATATGATGATATAACGATGTCCCCTGGAAGAATTCAGGTGACATGTAATGAAATCAATCCCCCACTTGGTGAAGGGACCAACAACAATGATTGGAAACGTAGGAGAAAAGTGTTCCCGCATCTTCTGACAGCATATATATAATATACCAGATATAAAATGTATGCAGAACAGAAATAAAATGCTAGTAATGGCAGAATAACAACAATATAACCAGAACATTCATCACAATAACACTGAAATGATATAAGACTAACAACAAAAATAGCACTTTGAATCTGAAAGAAATGTTCACGGGACTCTTCGAGGGGGAAACCTCCAGTTGAGAAGAGCTCTATTACAATAATATCCAAGCTAAGGTTCGCATACCCTCGACTCCTATTTATACTAAAATGAAGCATCTAGAGGAATATCCTTCTATAAGCGGAAGCTTCTATTAGGTCTTCTTACATCTTCCTTATTCTATTTTATTGAAAGTCCTTATTAATATTGACCTTTATTACATCTGAATATATTGTTCTACCTATGTGCAGGTTAGGACCCTAACAATATCTAGCATGGGTGGCACTTCTTGACCGCCTCAACACAATCCTTGACTAACGAGGTCTAGAAGTATCTTGCACGTATAATATTTTGGGTTGTTTCCAACCTGGAAAAATGACCACCACATGCTCTGGTGTGATAGTCGTTCAAAATGATCTATGCTTCTTCATGGGTGAGACATCATTGAAGAATGCAATCTACACCTCGACGATACAAAGTGTCATCGAGAATGAGATAGTTTCACGCTTGATGTCAAATTTGTTGACACTCATCGCGAGAAGCAGAAGCGGGGCACTTCAAAGTATGAAGATACACCAGGATATCTCCATACCAGGGGTTTGAATATGTAATTAGAAAAATATCTCCATTGATAGGTTACTCTTCGAGAATAATATCACTAGACTCAACCAGTAGTTTCGAAATTAGTTTAGCAAAGACCAATTACTTTTTAGATTTCGCAGAGAATAAATTTAAGTCAAACTCCTGTAGGATAAATATCTATCTACTTATATTTTCGCCAATGACTCGTCATGTTAACACATATTGGAAAGGGTTGACGATGACAATGAAGTTGGTATTGTGAAGAAAAATATAGTGACAGAACCATTGGACAGCGTGGACAACTGCCAAATCCATTTTCTCAACATGAGAGTAGTTGAGTTCCATTCCAACCAAGCCTCATCTAAGATAATAGATAATGTTCTCTTCGAGCATGTCATCATCTTGGACCAATACCATGTCGATGGTTGACTCCGCAACAACCAAATACGACAAGAAATATATGTTATAATCAAGAGGTCGGAGCAAAGGGGAGGACATTAGGGCATGTTTCAATGATTCAAAGGATATTTGAGAAGTTTTATCCCAATAGAATGGGGCCCCTTTTTTCAAAATATGCATGAACTCTTTAGTGATCTCGACATAATTAGCAACAAAACGCCAAAGAAAATTTTCTTTCCCCTTTAAGATCTAAAGTTGGGGTATTGTGAACCAGGGAGGAAATTGAACTATCACCTCAACCTTGAGAGGATCGACCATGATCCCTTTTTTCGACATGATGAAACCTAATAAATGACCCAACGTCACATAGAAATTGCACTTGTTAGGATTCAAGCAAATCTGATAGTAGCGACATCACTCAAATATTAGTCGTAGATGGGTGAGATGATCAGATCTCTTGTGAGAACGTGATGTTATATCATCAGGGTATGCCTCGACTATGTGTTTGAGGTTGTGAAAAGAGAACGACATGGCCCGTTGAAAGGTAGCTCCAACATTCTTTAGACCAAAAGGTATCTTTTGATACGCGAAGGTACCCCAAGGACAAATAAAATCCATTTCATGTTGGTACTCAGGTTTTATTTGAATATGATTATATCTTGAAAAAACATCCATGAAAGAAAATACTTCACAACCTTCACACTTATTGACAATCTAATCAATAAACAAGGTTGGGAAATTTTCTTTCGGGCAAGCCTTGTTCAAATCACAGAAATCCATAAAAACATGAATCATGCCATGTTTCTTGTTGACAAGAACTGGGTTTGATACACATTATGTCAATTGTACAGGGTAGATGAAACCATATTTGAGCAGTGTTGTTCCTAAGATTAAAATTAAGTCTCAAAGAGTAATGTCAAGCATCGAGAATGTTTAAAGAGAATGTTTTAAAAGAGTGATTTTTCTACCTTTAGTTATATGAGAGATGATCCTTAAATGAAATTAATAATAGGCCAGTACAGAGGTCGTATTTCGTTGTCTGAGTCACTATTGTAATATCAAATGGTGTGAAGGAAACTTACAAAACCATTAAACAAAGCTAGGCATCAATTGCAGATGAGTCTCACCTTATTTGTAGTGGAAGAAAAGTAGAGAGTGCACCCTTGAACAGGATATGAAATGTAGTAATTCAAACAACTTGCAAGTCTTGATTTACTTCTAGTAAATACAGAGGAAAAATTGTTTACTTAATGAATTGTTGATATAATGTGATTACAGTAGTTGTGATACTAAATTGCAATCAATCACTTATCAAGTAATTACACCAGGGAATTCAGAGATATGGAAATACAAAAGAAACACATGACTCAAACTGAACAAAAATTAGAATCTATGTCTGCACTTGTATTAATACTCAAAAAAGGAGAGTTTTCTCTATTACATATGGCAAGAAGTAGCCTTGAATAGATAGTGAATATATGTATTTATACAAAAAACTGTAACAACTCAAATCGGTTGGACTTCTTACAATAAAAATAGCATATATTTGAATAAGACAACAATATGTAAAATATGATGAGCTCTGTTGGCGTTGTCCTCTGTCTCTTCATCTGCTTGGAAAAAACACCTCTTTTATTTAGTCCTTTAGGTTGTACACAGTTTTCGTCTAGCTTCCTTAATAATTTGGCATACTGTCTTGGTCATTTTTATATGATTCCATATGTCCCTCTAGATATGTTCAACAATTCAGTGAGACATAGTCGGGATAAGGGGGGAATGATAATAAAATGATTAGCACTACACGGCTTGTCAAGGAATGTATAAAGGGAATAAGAAAAATTAACCATTTGTGGGAAGGATGACAATGGAACAGGTGTATGATGATGAATTAGGGATACGTGAAGATTAGAATGTGAATGAATGAGATAAGTGGTTGTAGGAAGGTGAAAGGTAGGGAGGGTAAAAGGAAAGGACATTGTGCATGTTTCCTTATTTTATTCCAGTTGTGCTTGATTTCCCATGTTCAATACTTTGGTTTCATCTATTCAATAATTCCACTACGAACTTTGAGCGATCAATTGTTTCATTTACCACAAAAGTGAATAATCTCCTCTCTACCTGAGGCATCTTTTCTTGGATCCTTTTTATTTCCCGAGATGTGTCTTGGAGCTGTGAGCTTGGACTTACTACCCATTTATTTATATTAAGAATATAAATTTGGCTCATTTTCTGAATGGATGTTAGATTTTCTTCCTTTCTCTTTCTGGAATTTTGTTAGCTTATTTCAATATCAATTTGCCCCAAGGCTTATTAGATATTAATTCCTTAAAACTCAATTATCTTCTTATCTAATTGATGCAAATTTTATGAGCAGAATGAAATGACTATAGATTATCACCAGATGCTTAACACAGAATAATAGAGATATAATAAAACTGGTTTTCTATTCAATAAGGAAATAAGCTGAAACTGTAAAATGCAGTGGAAAACAAGCTTGCTGGAATGGTGGTGGATTATCTCTGAGAAGAGATGTGACGGTTGCGCTCATTCACAAGAAGATGATTACAATGAGGCTCTCATGGCCTTTTTACAATAAGCAAGAGTTTCAAAAACCCTAAACATCCAAAAACCTAACCCTAGGAGATGAAGCGCCAAAAGTCATGTGGGCCTTGTTTGGGTAAGTCATTACATCAACTTCCCGGGGTCGTAACTTTTGCATACAATCTTCGTTTTAGGCGTATGATAGCCCATTGGAAAGATATATACAAGGAATAAAACAGTTGCACAAAATTTTGCAACAACAACATACCCCAAAAAACATCGTTTAGGGCCTCAAAATGGCTTCGGAAGTTCAGGACCCGAAAAAATGCTAAAAATAGTAAATTATCAAAATTGCTAAAAAGATGTTTTGAGCAAGCTAGAAAAGGTGGGTGGCCACCAATATCCACCTGGATCAATCCTCCATCCTTAGGAATCAATGGTCTCCATTGCGTTGAGTTCCCCCATCAGATGAGGAAATTTCTGTTGAATTTGGCCCCAGGTGAGCCACTTGCCTTGGTGCAGGAGATGCCCTTCTTTGACAACTCGATAAAGCTGGATCCTTTGTTGTCGAGTGCCCTTGATCTATGTGTCCACAATATGATCATTGGATTCTTTTTGTATGCATTCAGGGTTGATATCTGTTGGTGTCAGTTTTTCTGCTACGTCTGAGGTGTCCAATAATGGTGGGAACTAAGGCCGAAGGAGGTCCACATTGAACACTGGGTGCAGGCCAAGGAAAGGAGGAATGTTGAGAAAAACATCATTATCCCCCACAGCCTTGGTGATCGTGTACAGCCCATAACGGAGTGGACGAAGCTTCCGATGGGGTCCTGTAAGGCATTCTTTCTGCAAGTGCAACCAAACTTTGTCACCCACCTGAAACTTATGTGGAACCCAATGTTGATCATGACGATGCTTGTACTTTATCATTGGACTTCTGTAGAATATCTTGAACCTGTTGGCAGATGTTTTGGATCCTCTCAATGAAACAAGTGGCTTTGTTAGCCTCAATTGGAGCAGGACAAGAGTCAGTCGAGGTGACCATAAGGGGAAGTGCAACATCTATGGGACCCAATGGTATGAATCCCAACCCCACCTGAAAGGGGTTGTGGTTGGTTGAGCTATGCAGGGCTCAGTTGTAGCTATGTTGGACATAGGGAAGACTCTCATCCCATGTGCGAGGGTACTTGGAACTATACATGTGCAAGATATGCTCTATCATTCAATTTACGACCTCAGTTTGGCCATCTGTCTGGGGGTGGAAGGCCATGGATTTGGTGAGATTGGTGTGCAACACTGACCAGAGGCTCGACCATAATTTGCTGAGAAATCGACTATCACGATATGAGACAATGGTCTGTGGGATTCCAAAATGTACTCAGACTCATTCAAAGAAGATCTTGGTAGTGGCTTATGCTATGATTCTCTTCTTGCAAGAAACCAAAATCCCCATCTTAGAAAAGTGATCGACAACCACAAAAACAAATTCATTTCCCCTCTTGGTGGATGGGATGCCCGACATGTAGTCCACTAAGATGGATTCCCATGGTCTGTTAGGAGTAGGAAGAGGGGTGTACAGGCCCTATTTCTTAGGGGTTGGTTTGGCAATAGTGCAGGCAATGCAAGACCTAATATACTTGTTGACCTCCTATCTAAGTTTTGACCAGTAGAAATTTTTTTGTAGCATCGTCACTGTCTTTTCGATGCCAAAGTGTCCTACCACCTAGCTATAGTGGGCTTCCCAGATCATCTTTTCTCTCTCACTTGAGGGAACACATATATGGCCCAGACAACACAACAACCCATCTTGAAGATATAAATTATCGACAACTGCCTTTGCACCCAACATTTGGTAGGTGGTGGCAAAGTCCAAGTCTGTCTCATAGAGTTTGGGCCATCCAGAGGTCTCATGGCCACAGGAGTCTAGCATTGTGGTGAGTATCGTGACTGGTGGTCTATTGGGGAAATCAGTGACGCGGTTGGTGCTTCCCATTTTATACTTGACGTTGAGGTGGAATTGTTGCAAGTATGTGGACCACTTTTGATGGTGGTCATTCTGTAATTTTCCTTGTGTCTGCATGAAATGTAGAAACTTATGATCAGTGTGGATGACTGTCTCCCTACCAAGAATGTAATGTCTCCACTGGCGGAAGGATTGCACATTAGAGTGTTGGAGATATGGCTATAACAGAAGACTGACGCAGATGGTTAAGGTTGTCATTGATGGCAATCGGTTATGGAGAAGTCAAGGATGAATGCTGGAACACGAATGCTGGAACACGAATGCTGGAACATGAATGCTGGAACACGACTGCTGGAACACGACTGCTGGAACACGACTGCTGGAACACGAATGCTGGAACATGACTGCTGGAACACGAATGCTGGAACACGAATGCTGGAACAGTCAAGGATGTCAACACGCAC
>ML797644.1:286840-307557 GCA_009831015.1 Picea engelmannii
TGAAAAATCTGTGTCTCGTACTTATGAATGAATGCTGTGTGTGATTGTTGTTCGTTATACTATCTGCTTTATGTTTATAACTCTGAATTTCACAGTAAAGACTCACTGCCACTAAGATTAATGATTCAAAGTGAAAAATGAGATTAAATGGTTAATAATCTACACTAACTGATTCACCCCCCCCCCTCTCAGTTAGTTCATACCTGTAACATAGAGTACATTTCTTTGTTGTAAGTAGGGTACTTATGGACAACATCTAATAGTGTATCACTATGATAGGCCATGGGGTGGCTGTGATGCATGAGAACGACACCCATAGCATAGTCTAAAGCATCGGTCTCAATCTCAAAGGGTTGTTGCAAGTCTGGTAGTGAACGTATTGAGGTCGAGCACAAGCATTTCTTTAAATCATCAAACGCTTGTTGTTGGGGCCATCCCCATGCAAATGTTTCCTTACCACCACCTGTGGTTATTTGGCTGAGGGCCCATGAAATATGGGAGAATCCCAACACAAACCTGCGGTAGAAATTAGCAAGGCCCAAGAAGCTCCGAAGCTCAGTGAGTATCGTTGGGGCTGGTCGGTCACGAATGACTTGGATCTTGGCTATATCCGCATGTACGCCATGTTGATCAATGATGTAGCCTAGGTAATGGACCTTGTCCATGCCGAAGGAGAATTTTTCCAAGTTGGCGTATAGCTTGTGTTGCCACAGGTTGTGCAGAACCTGCTGAATATGCTGCAAGTGTTCGGCCCAAGTCTTGTTGTAAATGAGAATGTCATCAAGATACACCACTACAAAAGTACTGGTTAATGGTCACAGGATATCGTCCATCATCCTCATGAAAGTGGCGGGAGTGTTTGTCAGACCAAAGGGCATGACCAACCATGCAAAAATGCCTTCCTTTGACTTGAAGGCGGTCTTCCATACATCTCTCTATTCTATCTGGACCTGGTGGTAGCCAGACTTCAGATCAATCTTATTGAAGTATTTGGCCCCCATGATTTGATCAAGGAGGTCGTCGATTTGGGGAATCAAGTACCGGTTTCTGACTGTGATTTTATTCAGAGCCCGATAATCAATGCAAATTCGACAGGTTCCATCTTTCTTCTGTACCAGCATGATTGGTCTCCCGCAAGGTGATGAGATAGGAAAGATGTTCCCCTTGTAGAGCAATTCTTGGATCTGTCGCTTGATCTCCTCATTCTCTAATAGAGAGCGGCGATAGACTGGCCCGTTGGGTAGTGGTGCGCCAAGGCCATATTGATGGGGTGCTTGAACTGGCAGTGCAGAGGTACCCCGATAGGTGAGCAAAATATATCCAAGTATTCTTCCATGACCTTATTTACTTTCTTCTACTGTGTAGAGAGGTCGACCGTAAATACCCTATATGTGGCTATGATTTTTCTCTCATTCTGAGAGAAAATCACAAAGAAGACAAACTTCCCCGTCTAAGAGATGACCTTCCTGCATTGCTTAGCAGATATCAAGGAAATAGCACTAGCTAGGATAGCCTCGGGTATCCTGTACAATTTCTTGTTCAAAGTAATAATAACAGTATGAGGCCTAGACTCATATACAACATGACGTTTCCATAGATAAGGTTGGCCCAAAAAACATCACAAACTTCAAGAGGAGAAACATGAAACAATACCTCATCTTTGAAGGGATTGATGACATACGACAGTCAACACTATTGGATGACGTGGATATCACTTCCTTGGCGGAGCCATCCAATGATGTAGGGTTGTGGGTGCGGTGTTGTCGACAGGGCCAATCGCTTGACAACATCTGCTGAGATGAGGTTCTTCTGGCTACCACTATCAATGATGAAGTGGAGTGGGGTTCCTTTTAACCACATCTGTGAATGGAAGAGGCACTCTCCTTCTTCTGGCTCCTTGGTTCACCATGTTGGAGCTTGGTGGTAGCAACCGTGGCACTGGATTCCATGTCAATGATCTGTCTTCCCCTTTCTGGTTTTGACTCAGAGTCATAACCTGCATCTGATTTAGAGGCTTTCACTTTTTCCACCAACGTCTTCTTTGAGTGGTAGCCAACAGTGTTATGACAAGGGATCTTATCGAAGTTACACCACTTCCCGATATCTTTCTTTGTCTTTCCAGTGTCCTTCTTTGCTTACGGCTTGGACTGGTTGTCCTGATACTATCCATGTTTGCTATGTCCTTTGTTCTATGGGTTGGGGTCGCCCTTTCCTGGATTTTTTTGTGAGGGGTTCCCTGGCCCAAATTGTCGCGTCTTTTGTTTGAGATTATGCTCTATTTTGACGACATATCGGTAGGCCACGCCTAAGGATGAGATATCTAGAAATTCCATTTTGGTCTAGATGTATCTAGGCAGAGCACCACGATACTTGAGCACCAGATGTCTCTCTGAATCTTTGATACCCATCTTGGTGCGCAAGGTATGGAAGGAATTTGTGAAATCTGGCACTACTTGGTCTCTTTCTTTCCACAGTGTGGTCCATTTGGTATACAAGTCGTCATAAATTTTGACAGGGTAGTATTGTTCCTTAATAACATCCTTGAAGGATTCTCAGGTGGTCGTGACTGTAAATAATGAGGGTTCCTCTGTTTCCTTTTGCTCATAGAAAGTTTCCCACAAATCTTTGACATGGGGAACAACTTTAAGGAGCACAAAAGTAATCTTTTATCTATTCGAAACGTTATGGATAGAGAAATACCCTTCTAGTAGATTCAACCACTTGTCTATAGAATCTGTGTTTATCTGACCTTCAAATATAGGAATATTGAAGTTTATTTGTACCTTGAAGGGGGCGGTGCCTTCACTCGAAGAAGATGTGTCGCCTGTTAGTAGTTTCTGAAGGATTTGTGAGAAATTATCCATCATCTCATTCCTCTGTTGCATGTGGGATTCCTCAATCAACAATTTGAAAGGATCTCCTATCCCATCATCTTTCTTTTCTCCTTCCATGAGAGGTCGGTTGGGTGTGCAAGAGATTTTTTCCTCAAGGGAAACAAGCTCAAGACCCAAATCTTTGTACTCCGACCTCGTTGGGGACATGTATTAAGATGACAAGGAGCAGACCGCTCTGATACCAATGATCTAGATTTTATGAGTAGAACAAAATTACTACAGATTATTACCAAATTCTTAACACAGAATAATAGAGATACAGTAAAACTGGTTTTCTATTCAATAAGGAAATAAGCTGAAACTCTAAAATGCAGCGGAAAACAAGCTTGTTGGAATGGTGGCAGCTTATCTCTGAGAAAAGATGTGACGACTGGGATCATTTGCAAGAAGATGATTACAATGAGTCTCTCAAGGCATTTTTACAATAAACAGGAGTTTCAAAAACCCTAAACATCCAAAAACCTAACCCTAGGAGATGAAGCGCCAAAAGTCATGTGGACCCCATTTGGGTAAGTCAGTACATCAACTTCTCAGGGTCGTAACTTTTGCCTACGATCTATGTTTTAGGCATATGATAGCCCATTGGAAAGATCTATCTGAGGACTACAACAATTGCAAAAAATTTCATGAAATTTAAAACTGCAACATACCCCAAAAAACGTCGTTTAGGGCCTCAAAACGGCTCCGGAAGTTCAGGACCCGAAAAACTACTAAAAATAGTAAATTATCAAAACTGCTAGAAAGATGTTTTGAGCCAACTGGAAAAGGTGGGTGGCCACTGATATCCACCTAGATCACTAATGATGACAACTCTTCCAGGAAAACATCCTTTACCTCCCTGGCTAATCTTTTTCTTTCTGACAAATTGTTTTCCCAAACCTTCAAGGCCATATCACCTCGTAATTGTTCGAAAGGAGAAAGTAGAGAAAAATCAGAGACATTATCTTTTCTCACCAATATGATAGCTTCTTTAAAAATATCTCAGGATGATCGATATTATCTTTCCTTAACATAGATGTCCTTCAGAGAAAGGTATACTGCTTGGTAGCACTTTTGTATAGCATCAACCTTCAAAAAAAGGTCCTGCTGGGCAATTTCTAGCTTCTCGTTTATTTCCAATGCTTGATTTTGGAAGGCTGAGATATCTATCAAGGTAGATTCAATTAGGTTCAACCTAGCTTACAGTTGTTTTATTAATCCATCATGTTGAGTGACTAGTCTTCAGTTGGTTTGTGAACTCTGATGGAGCTCCTAAAGGTTGGCTTAAAGTTGTTGGATCTATTATTGATCATGAGCTCTGGTTTGCTCGAAGTCTTGACTCATCTTGTTCCTTATACTCTGATCCAATGCTTGTATTTGAATTTGAAATTGATCTACAAATAGGCAGTTTTGTCGCATCTTTTTGGCCAAATTTTCCACAAACCATTGATTAGTCATGGAAAAATCACCTAACAAACCTACAACTTGTTTTTGAATTTTGGATCATCTCGATTATTTCCATCATACACCATTCTTTGCCTTTTAGTTATAGCTTCATATTTCTGGTGTGATTCCCTTTTCACGATGGCCTTTTGTTTTCTTCTAAAGAAGAAATATGAAGGAGGCATCTCTTCAGGTGATATGGGGGTAAGATCGTCTACAAAAACAATTTTGGAATTAGGATTTCTGAGGTTGTATTGCAGAGGTGTCAATGATGTAATGGGAGTACCAATCTTCATAGATTGTTTCTATTCTATTGTATTTGAGGTGCTAGCAGGGATAGTTGGTGACAAGAAAGGTTCATTTTGTACCTACTTAAATAAATCCTTGAGTTGAGGTTTTGTCTGAAGGCCTAGTTGACCTAATAATGATGCTTCTAATTTAGGTGTCAATACCTCCGAGCTCTTTGGGGTTTCCTCAACTTTATGCTTACCAAAGTGACTGTATTTAGAACCTATTGACATGGCTTCCTGAGAAGGGGGAGTGGTTATTTTCTCTCCTTGTAGTACCCTCGATAAGCTATTCTACCTATGCTTTTGAAAACTGATAAAACTAGCTTGTTCATCTAGGGGTAGGGTTTGGAATCTGTCATGTACCTCGTCATTAGACCTAACTCCCCTGAATATTTCATCATATGGGGATTTTTCGTGCACATATCATTTCATGTTGAACTGGGATAAGTGGTTTTATACAATCCTACATGGATCATGTATTTTGAATTGGATGTCAACCAATTTGACATATTCTAGAGTTGCAACCTCCACTTTGGAGTGACCAAAATCTAGTAATGAAAACATACCAACATGAATGGGGAAAGTCGGACATACCTTTTTCTATGTTGCCTTCAGCTCCTTTTTGATGCCTCCTGTTATTGTCTAGTAGGTCACTTCTCTACATACCACTTGGTCCGGTAATAATCGTGGGAGAGAATGGGGAGGAACCCAGCACCCAAAAACCTTGATGCAGGAGAACTTCTCCTCAAATAACCAATATGTTGGCTTACCCGAGTTTCCCATAATCTTGTCTGAAATTTGAGGAGGTGGGTGGCCATACAGGGCTATATGAACAGGAACCACCACATTGTAATGGATTTCATAAAATAAATATTTGACTTTTTCTTCCCATATCTTGGAATGATTTAAATGAATGGGCTCGACACTAGCTAGGGTCCAGCTCCAATTCATTAATGGGAAAGGCGTCATGAAACAAATGACTTCCATGATATATGATGACATGTAGAAGGGGGTGGTCCATCCTTTTGACTTCACTATTATATATTCTCTAATATCTTTGGCCAAGTTATCAGACAAAATTTTGGCCCAATTGAAAGTGAAACCCTCTTCTACTTTGTGCATGATGGATACCCATTCCACTGAGAAGTGCGTAGGGATATTCTTCTTGAATAATCAACATAGAATCATCACTACATACACCATATGAGAATCCAAAGACTTTGTGGAATATATAGCATGAGCATCAGTTCTGAATCTCTCTAGGTGCCCACACCAAGAATTGATTATATCGGGATAGTTCTTGTCATACTGGATGCACTCCTTTTGCTCAAACTCTAGAATGAATGTAGCATTGAATCTATATCTAGGATTAGGGGAGAGTTTATACATTACTTGCATATGTTCTGGTTGGAAAGAGTCGATAACAACCTTATGATGGTTGACGATGCTCATGGTCTGGATGTCAACGTGCTCCAATGCCTGGCTTATCATGTCTTTATAAGGCATAAGCATCGATTGTGTTGCTATTTTGTGCAACTCCGACTATGCTATATGTCTGATTTTAGATATATAGGTTTCTCCCTCTTCTTAAGTAGAGTCCTTTGGACATTTTATGATTTCACACTCTAAAATATTGAACACTTGCATCCAAGTTTTAACAGTGTTTGTGGATCACGACATTGTGTCTAACAGAACATCCGCATTTGGGTTTGAATTCTCTCCCACCGCATCAGGCCTTTTCTTCATTTTCCATGGAACCATAACTTCTAAGGAGACAGAGTGAAATTACCTGTTGCAAAGAAAATTTATGAATCCTTCAAACAGATAAATCTTGCTAGTTGCAAAAAGTGAAAATGAATTCGAAATCGAAGTGCTTTTATTCAAAACATAGTCATCTCTTTTCGTATAACTTCACCGATGAAAAATTTATTAACGTTTAATGGGAAAGTCTACCTGGTGATCCGAAATATGTATTTGAATCATTATCCTTAAATAGTCATAAATTCCATCAACACTTTGACAGTTCGTGCTCAGGAGTTTTTGATGTGACAGAGTGAGAACCTCTTGAATCCTAAATTTGCTAAAAGATTAATCTTTGAATAATCACTTGTAAAAATTTAATTAATCATGTTTAAGATGGTCCGTTAACTTCAAGTTTTTCGGGAGTTTGAACTTCGGGAAATTTCAATGTATCTTGAGAGGGACTTCCAAAACCCGAAATGCGAAGCAATCAATTATCTGGTAATTTATTTTAAGTCCTAATTAACTATATTTAAATTGAAGTATTTCGGGAGTTTGGAGTTCGAAAATTTTAGAATATCATGCAGGGAAAACATATGAAACCCAAACTACGAAGTCATTGATTATATTTTGATCATGTTTAACCTATTTATTTAATGTTTAATACTTCATCATTTTGATATTTCAGTAATTCATGAATTCATTCTTCGTTAAAATCCTGAAGGATCATATCCTGTAGTGACGTGCCATAGACTAGATCATTCAGACATGTCAAGGAATGGGAGGTGCCATGTGTCAACTTTGGAAATACTCGGAAGGTATATGTGTCCTATGACTTGTGCCTTTAAAAAGGTTTAGGAAAAGAAACAAGAAAACACTTTCTAGTTTCGTAACTTCAGGGTTTTTATTGTTAAGACTTATTGCAACATCCAAAGTGTGGAGCTCTGAAACAACCTTTATAGATTTACGTCTTTAAAATTTAGGCGGCTCCAAAACTTTGGAGGTATTAGTATCGTTTAATCAAAAGGAAAAATGCGTCAACGATGGATATTGTGCGCGCCTTATTATTTACCAACCAACAAAGGAATTTGATTTAAAATTAAAATGTCATTTATCAATTTTCAATTTTCTTCAGGTAGAATTATATTTTCATGAGGTGAAAAGTATAGTTCTCAAAAGTTCAGAATTGTATATGTTCCAACCTAGGCTCCATCTGGGGATCGCGTCTCCCTATGAGACGTGGAATAATAGTAGACCGAGTGCCTTTATTTGCCAAATGGAGTCATTATTTCATTTCCGGGAAACACTTTTAGGAATTAATCATACAAAGAAAAACCAAACTTCAACTTAATCTCATAAAACCTTCAAAACACCCCCGATTATTGATCTCAAGTTAGGCTATTTAAAATTTCCTTTTCCTAAAACTAAGTTTGGATCTGTTTAAGATAATCAAAACAAATTTAACTGAAATATTAGACTTTGACTCAATTCATTCGCATCAAGGTTAATTAGATGTAACAATTTATTTCGGGAGTCCCTCGTTGGTTCAAAATGTAAATATTACTGGAAAGCGAATTATATATTAGAGTATATTTCGTAGATATGTATGACAGCGATACATATATCATAGATATTTATTCACTGCCAGCGAGCTTGGTCAGTACCCTAGTGAAGTTATCTACTTCTCCCATTGAATTTCCTTTTACCACTTCAATTAGCATTTTTGCATTTTTCTGAGATGAGGGAAATCATTATATGAATTTCCTTTCATCATCTCATTGGACAAGATGGGGGCAATCAAACTATGAATTTCCTTTCACCATATATCTTTTATTTTAATATTTTGAAGTGGGGGAAATCAATCTGTATGTATGATAGAAGGGATGATATCTGCTTAAACTTTTAATAGGAAGGCCTGTCACAAAAACATTTTAAATGTACTCTGCAACTAATTTTCCCCCAATCTTCAATACACCTTCACCCGTAGGGGATATTTTAAATGGATTTTAATTTTTAGGGATTAACCTCGAGAAAATTGGTCAGATTAAAATCTGATAGAAGAGCTAAATTTATTAGGATTATCCTATACATACTTTCTTTCAGTTAAAATCAAAGGAACATAAATATTTTCTCCTAATCTTGTTTCGAAGATATATTTTTAAGTTTTCAAAGTCAAGGTGTAATTCTTTCTTTCTATGAAGACCTAGGAAAGGTACAAAAAATTAGAAAAGAATAATATCTCAGGGATGGGAAAAAAAAACAGAACAATGACTCAGAGGGCCAGACACAAAATAATATCATTCTAACACAAGTTTGTTTATTGATTCTCGAACTTCCTTTCAAGCCCCTTTTTTATTCTTATTTTCTTTTTATTTTTATTTCATTTTTTTTTTTCATTTTTTTTTTTTCATTCACAGAAGGCTTCAAAAGTAAGCTATAAGTGCATACTTCTAATATCTTTGATTAGGTGAAAATATCTATATGAGTGAAACCTCCTTTACATCCGATAAGATTTCCTTAAAATTTTAGTTTGAACTAGTGGGGTAGGAGTCCATACCTCAGATTTCCTTTGTATTTTCAATAAAGTAAACCATTAATTTATCACCTGTTTTGAGAGAAAATGAATGTCTTTGAAAAATGAGTGTTGGATTCTAAGGTATCCTTATCTTTCATCTGACAGTAAGTATTTTGCATAGGAACAAAATGGGAAATGTCAGAAAATTATGCAGGTATGTGATAAAGGTGCTTTTATATTTTGGTTTGGTGATATCGAGTAAATATGGTTTATTTACAACGAACTATAAAATGACTTGGATAATTTACAGTAGAAAGAAAAAATTGCAATTTAAAAAATGGAAACAAACATCGATCCAAACTGATATATACAATGGGAATCGGAAATATGACTACTGCATAAAATGTTTTAGGTAACTCACACTGATAGGAGCGTCGAGAATTTTTCCATTGAGATTTTCCAATAAGAAGGAATTTTTCCCCTCAAAAGCTGTAATTCTGAAAGGTTTGAACTAGAGATGGTTGAACTTTCCATGTTTCCCTGCATCCTCCTTTCTAGAATCCCACTTTAAAACTAGATCACCTGGAAGAAACTCCCTGTCTTTAGCCTTTTTATCGAAAAGGGCCTTCATATTATCTTGGTATTTTTGGAGCTTATCATCTACTTCGACCCTATTTTTTTGAACTTGGATCAATTGATTTATCCTTCTTGTAATGTCATTTGCCTCTTCATTTGCATCCTTCCATAGATTCATCATAGGAAGAGAAAGATTCATAGGAAGGACAAGGTCAATACCATAAACCAATTGAAAAGGGGACATACCTATTGATTTCTTGGTGGAGATTCGGTTCGCCCATAGGGCGTATTTTAGGTGGATGTGCCAAGCCTTTTTATTTTCTGTTAACACTTTTTTTATTATAGTCATCAGGCTCTTGTTAGATGATTCGGCCAACCCATTCCCCTGAGGATAATAGGATGTATAATGTCCTAACACAATGTTGTATTTTTGCCCAAAATTGACCATTTCCATAGATTTGAAAGCTTGGGCGTTGTCAATGACTATTTTTTGAGGACAACCAAATATCGATAGGATGTTCTCTTCCAAGAAATTTAATTTGTAGCATTCTGAGTTAGAATATATTCTACCCATTTCATGAAGTAATCTGTGGGGGTTAAAATCCATCTATGTTGAGCACTTTACTGTGGATGGATCTCTCCGATGAAATATAGACCCCATTGTTGAAAGGGAGCTTCTTCTTTCACTGGGATTAAAGGTAGTGAATGGAGATTTTCCTTACCAGAGAATAGTTGGCAAGATTTGCAGGCTCTAACTGTTGAAAAGTCAACATGAAACATGTGTCTAATTTACTTTTCCCTTAAATAAATTGGACAATAAATATTAATTTATTATCTCATTTATAACTAAGTGATTTGGAATTGTAACAGAATTATAAGTGTAGTTAAGTGAGTTAAGCTTAGTTGTACTAGTTGTAACTAAACTTGCACTAGTGAGAGTTCAGTGAATTAATTATTAATTAATTCAAAATCAGTAAACTCACATGCAACTAAAGATTCACCACGGTTAACTGCATGCATGTCAGATCCAGTGGAGACCCAGTTGAGATAACAAGTGAAAGAGACAGTTTGGATATTAGTTGTGATTTGAGTGAAGTGCACTCATGCAATCACACATGCAGTGGATATGCTTATGAGCATGTCCAAACTAGGCAATTCGAATTCAATTGTGAGAATTGTAATTGCAGGGGATTGTGCAGAGGAGGCAGGTTGTCTGGACACATAGAATTAGCATATGTATTTGCTAAATTTTTTGTATGACAGTGTGAGACGATTGTATTGTACTGAGAGCTCTTGGATTAGAGTTTTGTATGAGATTGTTTCATGATCCATGATATACATAATATATGATAGTGGTTTTTTTAGCTTTATGCTTTCCCGGTAAAAATTCTTTGTTATGTGTTCTTGATATTTCACTTTGTGATCATGGTTTAATTTTCCTCAAGAATAATAGTAGAAGCAATTTTGTATTTAACAATGGCATATAATTGTTAGATCAGGAGAATCACAGGAAATACTTAATTTGTATTGAAATTTCTACATGGTATCAGAGCCACAGAGCCACAGAAGTAAGGTGAGAACATAATAGTATTTTTGCAGGTCCCATCTCTGGCAGGGTGTGAACCTTAGTACTAAAAACTTCACACATTTATGAGTGCTGGAATTCTTGCACCCTACTCAAAGGAGAGGTGCAAACTTCATTGAGATTCTCGCAGGCTACTTAAAGGAGAGGTGTGAACCTCCCTCACCCCACTATGCATTACAATGCGAACTTCCTCCAAGAGTTTGCAGGATAGACACTGGTAGGGTACGAACTTCCCTTAGAATTCTCTCGAGTGGGGAACGAACCTCCCAGGGCAAGAGGAATTGCATCAGTTGAGTTTTGTGGTTGGATAACATTCAAATTTGTAGGATTTTCTTGGTTTGACAGTTGATTCAAGATTGAAATGTATTTCAATGGCTTGAGGTTAGAGTATTCACTCGAGGACATATCGAACTACATTTCTTGGAAGGATAGGATGGAAGCAGTACTCGAAGACAATGGCTTGAAGGAATACATTGACAAAGATGTTCCTAAGCCAGATGTGACAGACACTGCAAATCTTGATGCATGGAAAAAGAAAGTGGCAAAGGCGAGGAGGATTCTATTGGAGGGAGTATGAGACCACATTGTCTCAAGTCTCCATGGGAAAACCACACCACATGCAATGTGGAAGGTTTTGACGGATCTGTTTCAAAACAACAGCGACCATAGGAAATTGGCGCTCAAAGATAAACTCAGGAAGATCAAGATGGAGAAGGGCGACACCATTCCAAAATATCTCATGAAGTTTATCCAATGTCGGGATGAGCTTAGAAGTGTGGGAATAACAGTCATTGCTGATGATTTGGTAATCTTGGCGCTCCTAGGACTTCACAAGAGTTGGCACAGTTATCGAGACTCTGTCAATGGAAGGGAAAAATTGCTAGATTCGAAACGACTATGGTTGGATCTAGTGCAAGAGAAGTTCAGGAAGAACACCAAAGATGAATCTTCATCAAAGCATGATGATGAAGAGGATTATTCTTTGACTGTGAAGGCAAGGAAAGGCAAAGGCAATAAATTCCATTCAAAATACGAGTCTAAAGTCAAGAAGCTGGATTTGTCCAAAGTGAAGTTTTTTCACTATCACGAACATGGGCATCTCGCTAATAACTGTTCGTAGAAGAGGAAGAACAAGACGGTTGTTGGAGCTTCAACTGGTGAGGCTCTTGTCTCGCAATTTGAACTTGATTTCTCTTTGATCGCATGCATGGATTCAAGTGCATCAGGATTGGTGTGGTATTTGGATAATGGTGCTTCCTACCAAATGATGAGAGATAAAGAGTCTTTCAGTGACTTAGAGGAGAAATATCTCAGAATGCATATTGAGATGGGCGACGATGGACGATATAGTGAAACTAGTATTAGTACCATTACCTTCTAGAGGGAGTCAAGTAAACCATTTCAATTGAAAATTTTTATGCATGTTCCAGGTCTGAAGAAAAACCTGGTCTCAGTTGCAATGTTGTAGGATAGAGGCTATGATGTTGTTTTCAGCGGTGGAAAATCCTACCTATGACATAAAGCAACGAGTCAAGTCAAGAAGATAGGGATTCGAGTCAATAATATCTACATGATGGAGGTAGATGGATGCACTACCATGATGAGAAAGGCAGAAAAAATGGTGAGTCGGGACGAGGGTGAATTATGACACAGAATATTGGGCCATATTCATCATGGAGCCTTGAAGATCATGCAACAAATATCTACTAGACTTCCAAGGGGAACACTTTCTCAATTAGATCAATGCAAGGGGTGCACCCTAGGGAAGTATGTAAAGTCCACCTTTCATGAAAAGGAGAACGATGCTTCGGTGATCCTGGAGAGAATTCACACAGACCTGTGTGAACCATTCTCGGTTGCTTCAATAGAAAAACATAGGTATTATGTTATTTTTGTTGATGAATTTTCTCGTAAATTTTGGATATTTTTCATGCAGAAGAAGGATCAAACATTCTCAAAGTTATGTGAGTTTAAAGCATTGGTGGAGAAGGAGTCAAGGAAGCAAGTGAAGGCTCTAAGGAGCAATAATCCTGGAGAATACATCTCTAACGAATTCAAAGACTTCTATAGCAGAGAAGGAATTCGAAGAGAACTCATAGCACCTCATAACACATAGCAAAATGGGGTCACGGAGAGAAAGAACAGAACGATCATGGGTGCAACACGAGTGATGTTGCATGATCAGGGCCTACCAATGCATTTGTGGGAAGAAGCATGCAATACTGTGGTTTATGTGCAAAACCGTTGTCCTCATAGAATACTTGGCATGAGTACACCTGAAGAAGATTTCACTGGTAAGAAACCTGATGTTTCTCATTTTAAAATTTTTGGCTCATCTTTTTTTGTGCATGTGACCAAGGATTTCAGGAAGAATCTAGAACTGACTGTTGAAGTTGGGATATTTGTGGGGTACACAGAAACACCCCATAATTATCGTCTGTATTTTCCTAACAATAAGATGACTGTTATGCGATGGGATATAAAATTCGATGAGGGGAAAGCCATGTGGTTGTCGCTTGAGAGGGAGCTAGACCACTCAAGCAGAGCCATCCATCAGAAATGGTAGAAAGCACACCACGGAAGCTAACAGATTGAGACTAGATGATGCACAAAATGTAGGAGCCCCTACTTCACAACGCAGACAGAGACAGTCTCCTGATCGATTTGTTGGATACATGGCTCTCATGAGAAAATGTATTGTGATTGAACCATATTCCTTTTAGGAAGAAGTGCAGGATCCCACTTGGGTTGATGATATGGTAGAGGAGTATGACGCCATTGTCAAAAATAGTGCATGGGAAATTGTCCCAAGACCGATTGATAAATCAGTGGTAGGTTTGAGATGGATCTACAAGGTAAAGCAAGTTGTTGATGGGAGTGTGGAGAAATACAAGGCCAGGTTTGTGGCCTAAGGCTTCTCATAGATCGAGGGGATAGATTATAATGATACCTTTGCAATTGTCGCAAGGCACTCTTCCATAAGATCCATCCTTGCACTCTCAACACAGATGGGATGACGCATTCATCAGATGGATGTAAAAACTACGTTCCTCAATGAGATCATTGAGGAAGAAGTGTACATTGAGCATTCAGAAGGTTTGATACCTTTGACAGGGAGTCTCATGTGTACAGACTCAAGAAAGCATTGTATGGGCTGAAGAAATCACCCCGTGCTTGGTACACTCTGATAGACAACTATTTCACTGGATTGGGCCTCACTAAAAGTGAATCGGATGCAAACCTATACCAAATTTTGGTGGAGGGTAAGATATTAGTCATTGTTCTTTATGTTGATGATTTAATACTGACTGGTGATGAGAATTTGATACACTCATGAAAGGATGACCTTGCAAAGGAGTTTGAGATGAAGGATTTGGGCCTTCTTCGTTATTTCCTTGGATTGGAAATATGGCAGCAAGATGGTGAAATTTTTGTGTATAAAGGAAAGTATGCAGGGGAGATACTGGGTAAGTTTCACATGGAGGGTTGCAAACCCATGGATACTCCTATTCTATGAAACTGGAGGAAAGAGGATGATACTTCTGGAGAGGTAGTGGATGCTACTATCTATCGATAGTTAGTGGTTTTTCTAATGTATTTAGTGAATATGAGATCGAACATTTGCTATGTGGTTAACCAGCTAAGTCAAGCAATGGTTAAGACTACCAAACTCTTTTGGAAGGTGGGTAAGAATGTACTAAGATATCTAAAGGGCACATCTGAGTATGGATTATGGTACAGAAAGATGGATGAGGTGAAGTTGCATGGCTTCAAGGATGCAGATTGGGCAGACAACCCAACAAAAAGAAAGAGCACATCAGGGGGGATCTTTAGTATCGGATCTACAGTTGTTTCTTGGTACAGCAGGAAACAAAGATCTATGGCACTCAGTTCAGTGGAAGAGAAATACATGGCAACGAGTCAAGTTGAATGTGAGGCTATCTGGATGAGAAAGATCTTGGTTGGTTTGTTTGGTTCTCATTTAGATCCGATAGTGATTTATTGTGATAATTAGAGTTGCATTAAACTCTTGATTAATCCTGTGTTTCATGATAGATCTAAGCATATATATATATGGTATCATCGTCTTAGAGATTGTGTGCAGTGGAAGATCATGTTGCTTCAATACATTCCTACAGAAGATCATGATGTAGACATTCTAACGAAGGCACTCACCAGGAGAAAATTCGAATATCATAGAGACAGGATTGGGGTGAAAGATAATCCCTTTCTTTTTGAGAGGGAGTGTTGAAAAGTCAACAAGAAACATGTGTCTAATTTACTTTTTCCTTAAACAAATTGGACAATAAATATTAATCTATTATCTCATTTATAACTGAGTGATTTGGAATTGTAACAGAATTATAAGTGTAGTTAAGTGAGTTAAGCTCAGTTGTACTAATTGTAACTAAACTTGCACTAGTGAGAGTTCAGTGAATTAATTATTAATTAATTCACAATCAGTGAACTCACATGCAATTGAAGATTCACCATGGTTAACTACATGCATGTCAGATCCAGTGGAGACCTAGTTGAGATAACAGGTGAAAGGGACAGTTTGGCTATCATTTGTGATTTGAGTGAAGTGCACTCATGCAGTCACACATGCAGTGGATATGCTTATGAGCATGTGCAAACTAGGAAATTCGAATTCAATTGTGAGAATTCTAATTGCAGGGGATTGTGTAGAGGAGGCAGGTTGTCTGGAAACAGAGAATTGGCACATGTATTTGCTGAATTTTTTGTATGATAGTGTGAGACGATTGTATTGTACTAAGAGATCTTGGATTAGAGTTTTGTATGAGATTTTTTCATGATCCATGATATACATAATATATGATAGTGGGGTTTTTAGCTTTATGCTTTTCTGGTAAAACTTTTGTGTTATGTGTTCTTGATATTTCACTTTGTGATCGTGGTTTAATTTTCTGCAAGAATAATAGTAGAAGCGATTATGTATTTAACAGTGGCATATAATTGTTAGATCAGGAGAATCGCAGGAAATACTTAATTTGTATTTAAATTTCTACACTGACCTTGGCATTCACATTAGTAAATAAATTTGGCCAATAATATCCATCTCTTAAAATCTTGTAGGTTGTTTTCCTCCAAGCTTGGTGTCCTCCACACACTCCTTCATGAAATTAATTTATGATGCCTTATGTTTCAGGTTCTGTTAAGAAACATAACAAGAAACCTAGATGATCCTTCCAACATAGTTGGCCATATTTAACTGCGTGTAGCTTCAAATTTATTGCCTTGGATGGAGTCATTTCATTCGGGCACTGAAGGGTAAGGAGGTATGAAACAATATCACAATACCAAGCAGAGGAAGAAAAATTATATTCAATATAAATCGTAGGGGTTTGATCATCAATCTCCTCTATATCTGGGATATATCTGTGTAATTCCAGGTAATTTATCCCAAGCGCCATGAAATTTGATTCGACTAATAGTTTCGTCAGTCCTTGACCTTTGACTAGCTTGGTCGGTTTCACTTCTAGATCAAATTCTTGAATTTTATCCAACCATCATCCTCTTCTCCCATCACTATCTAGTTGAACTAAAATGTCTTTGATAGAATTAGTTGGCACGTAAGCGATTATCTTGGAATGCAGTACATATGTCCTGAAATCCTTGAGAGCCTTCACCATTGTGTATGCTTGCTTCTCAAGTTTATCATACTTTGATTCTGCATCCCTAAGGATTTTTCTGAAGAAATGTATTGGTTGCTCAAATCCTTCCTTGTTCTTTTGCAGGAGTACCGTTGCAACAGTATGCTCGGAAGTGAACGAAAATATTAAGAATTCCTTTGTATAGTATGGACTTGCTAACACTGGTGCTTCCCCTATAGCCTTCTTGACATGCTCGAATGATTCTTTAGCTTCAGCATTCCATTTCACTTCGTTGTATTTCTTCAACATATCTGTAATCATTTTAATTATTTCAGAAAAATTGGGAATGAGTCTTCTCAAAAAGTTGATCTTTCCTAAAAAGGATTGAATTTATTTTATGTTCCTAGGAATATTAATTGTGTCTATAGCCTCAACTCATTTAGGGTCAACCTTGATTCCTTATTTTGACACTGTATGACCCATGATATTACCTTCTTGCATATAGAAATGTGATTTCTTAGGATTAAGAGACAAACCGAAATTTCTTCATTTTTCGAAGGTCTGCCTGAGGTGTAGCAGATGTTCTGCATTAGAGTTAGAAAAAACCATCAAATCATCAAGATAAATAACAAAATTTGTCTTTCTCACCAACGAATGTGATGTCCATCACTCTATGGAAAGTATCCCCTGCATTCATCAACCCAAATAGAATTTTATCGTACATAAAAATTCCCCACGGAGTGATAAAAGCAGTCTTTTCTCTGTCGTCTTCATGGATAACAATTTGATTATATCTGAAAAAACCATCAATCATGGAAATCATATTGGAGCATAATCCTAACTTAAATTAGTTTATCTCCTAGATCTTGGTTAATACATTCATTTACACTTTGTTTCACCTAATTTGGCCACATAAAGAAGAAGGGTTCCTCATCCCTAGATTTTAGGGAAAACTGCTAATTTTGGATCAAGACTCAACTCCCGGTTCTTGATTTTCTTGATTTTTCTTGATTTTTCTTGATTTATCCTTGATTTATTCCAACTCCCCTGTGAAATAATCATCTATTATTTGGGAATGTGCACCTCCTCTTTGAGTGAGAGATGTATTCCTTAATTAATGATTTTTGTCGTTACTATTATTAGTAACTACTATTTCGAGTCAGTTAAGTGAGTTGGAACTGCTTCTCTTGTCAATTAAGTGAGATTAAGTGAGATAATGTGAATAACTTAACTCTTGTGGAAATTAATGAGTGTGTTACATGTATCTTTAGTGGTCTAGGTTGAACTATGTGGTCTCCCTTAGCTTATGACACCCATTTTAGCTATTTCTAGCTTTTTTTTACTAGAATTTCTATGTTGGAAATTCTATATATTCACCTCCTCTCTTATTTTTTGAGGATGGTTGATCATGTATATTCATTTTTTATTAATATAATTCTCTTATTTATGGATTAAAAAATTTCTCTCATCTCTTGAATATCAGCAAATTGCATGTGTTCAATTTAACTAGAATTCTAGATCTATCGGGGTTTTTGCAGGAATTCTACATGGTATCAGAGCTAGATTGAATCTAGTGGATTGTACACAGTTTTATTTGCAGGTATAGATCATCAGGAGGTGAAGAAAGAAGAAATATATCATCTCTCTCAGCCCACAAAACTCATTCTAAATCCTTTCAATTACTTTGAATGGAAGACAAATATCTCTCTGCTCCTCTGAAACAAAGGGCTTTACCGGGTAACAATGGGAACGGAGAAAGAACCTACTGCTCCAGTGAAGAAGATAAAGTATTTCAATAAATTAGATGAAGAAATTGGAATGATATTCCTATCAATTTCCAGGGATATCCTCTTTCATGTCAGTGGAGCCACTACTCCCGATGTGGTCTGGACCACATTGGAAGGACTATTCGGCAAGCAGGATGCAATGAGAGTGCATCAACTGGAGAAAGAACTCATATCCCTAAGTCCAATTCATTTAAGAAACCTACAAGAATTATTCACCAATTTCAAATCCCTCCTCATTGAAATTAATGCATGTGGAGTCACAAAAGGGGAAGAACAATTCATCCTTTCAATTCTCTCAAAACTAGGCCCTGAATATTTCGTATTTGTGTTGTGTTTTCAAGCATCTAAATTGACTCAGGAAAAATGGAAAATGCCTCCATTAAATGATTTCATTGCAAAATTGACTCAATATCAAGATAATTTAGTCCAAATGGGTGCCATCAAATGTTCCAAGAACCAAGCACTTGCGGCTACTGATGCTCCAAAGAGCAGTGAAAAAGACAAGAAAAAAGGAACGGGTAAATTTCCTGAATCGAAGAAGGAGAGATTCACACAATCTTCAGAGAAATCTTCTGAGCCTAAGGGTAAGAATAAGAAGAAGGAAATAACACTTTTCAGCTACTGTTCCAAAGGTTTTAATCCCGAAGAAAGTTGCATGAGGAAGACTATCGATGATATGGCTAAGCAATTGCAGCAGTACAATCTCACGGTGCTCGAAAATGCAAAGAAAGATGATAACAGAACGAGAGCGAGAGCACAAGATGGTCATGATTTAATGGATGTCACATCCACTCCATCATCTTGGTTCCTTGATTCAAGTGCATCAAACCATATGGCTTCATAAAAATATGAATTTTACTCCATCGAAGAAAGCACCAGATCCCCAATTTACTTGGCAGATGCCACACCCGCAAAGGTGTGCGGAGAAGGAATTGTTGATCTTGAAGGGGGATGCTTCACAAATGTGCTTCATGTACCCTTTCTGTCCAAAAATATTCTCTCGATATATCATATCACTCATTCCATCTCTGGAAGGAAGGTGGAGTTCACTCTGGACTCCGCGGTGATTACCGACATTTCCACAGGCTCACAGCTTGCACATGGAATTGCAGATCATGGTTCTCGTTTGTATTTCTTCTCCCACTTTGTTACTAAATCTATTAGCACTATATTTCTGTCACAATATAATGATATAATCAGGTTATGGAATGAAATATTAGTCCATCTAAACTATAATTACTTGCATCAACTCAGCAAGGAAAACATGGTAGAAGGATTGCCAGCTATTAAATTCACAAGCAGTGTATGTCAAGGATGCATTCTTGGCAAGCATCCAGAGAAAAAGTTTGACAAAGGGAAGGAACAGAGAGATTATTCACCTCTTGGGATGATTCATAGTGAAATTATGGGCCCATTCCCATAGCCTTCAATCAGTATAAAACTACAACACACAGTGCCATATACACCACAACAGAATGGTGTTGCGGAGAGGAAAAATCGGTCCTTAAAAGAGATGGCAAATTGTATGCTACAGTCGAAATCATTAGCTCCCAAGTTATGGGCTGAAACTATTAATTGTGTAGAATAAATTTAGAACTAATTTCCTCACAAATCACTCAAAGGCACCACTCCTTTTGAATGTTGGACTGGTAAGAAACCAAAAGTGTTTCACTTTCGTATTTTTGGTTCATGAGCATGGGCTCACATTCCGACAGATAAGAGGAAGGATTTGGAGCCTCAAAGTGTTGAATGAATATTTTTTGGATATATTGAAGGTGTCAAAGGATATACATTTCTAGACTCTCACACTGAAAAGTTCATTCTATCTCAAAGTGTGAAGTTTGAATAAGAATCACTGCATGATTTTTCAAAAGACCCTGCCGAGGAACCGCTTGTTGTCACTGATGAGGAGGAGTCAGAAAATTATTTGATCACTTCAAAACAACCATCATGGAATACTTTCAGGTCTGATATATAGGATGAGGATCAGGTCATGGCTTCTCCAACTCAGTTGCCAACTTGGGTAGTGAAAACCCTGCAAGATGCGGGTGAACTAGTCACTGATCCTGCGGATACAAGAAGGACTAGATCACAGTTTTTTGGGTCTCCTCAAGCCCTGGATGCCATAGAACCTTTTATTCCCATAAATTGCTATATGTCACTTGGTTCAGATCCAAATTCACACTCTGAGGTTGCATACATATTCAACAAGTCCTTCACTGAAAATAAATTTTCAGAACTGAGAGTTATGCTTGGACTGGTGGAGACAACTCAGTAGGTCACTTTTGGCCAC
>ML797644.1:307753-322230 GCA_009831015.1 Picea engelmannii
TTTTCCCTCTTTCCTCTTTTCATCAGGAATTCTTTTATGTAATGAGTACCTAAAATGGCCAAGTTGTCGGGACTCAAATTTTTTGTCATTACAGTTAGGCTTAAGGGGGGGTGTTGGAGAATAATCCTAACTTAAATTAGTTTATACCTAGATTAGACTCCTAGATATTGGTTAATACATTCATTTACACTTTATTTCACCTAATTTGGCCACATAGAGAAGAAGTGCACCTCACCCCTAGATTTTAGGGAAAACTGTTAATTTTAGATCAAGACTCAACTCATGGTTCTTGATTTTCTTGTTTTTTCTTGATTTATCTTTGATTTATTCCAAATCCCCCATGAAAAACTCATATATTATTGGAGAATTCACACCTCCTCTTTGAGTGAGATATTTATTCCTTAATTAATGATTTTTTCTGTTACTATTATTAGTAACTACTATTATGGGTCAGTTAAGTGAGTTGGAACTACTTCTCTTGTCAATTAAGTGATCTTAAGTGAGATAATGCGCATCACTTAACTCTTATGGAAATTAATGAGTGTGTGACATGTATATTTAGTGGTCTAGTTTGAACTACGTGGTCTCTCTTAGCTTATGACACCTATTTTAGCTATTTTTATCTTTTCTTGACTAGAATTTCTATATTGGAAATTCTATATATTCACCTCCTCTGTTATTTTTTGAGGATGGTTTCTCATGTATATTCATTTTTTATTAATATAATTCTCTGACTTATGGAGAAAAAAATTTCTCTCATCTCTTGAATATCAACAAATTGCATGTGTTCAATTTAACTAGAATTCTAGATCTATCGAGGTTTCTGCAGGAATTCTACACATCATGTTATCCCCAACTACATTTTCTAGAACATGATCCATTTTTGGCAGTTGGTAGTTGTCTTTGAGGGATGATCGATTTAAGTTTGTAAAATTTACACAAAGCCTTATTTCTCCATTTTTCTTTTGGACGGGGACTAAATTTGCTACCCATTTAGAATACCTGAGTGGAATGATAATATTTGCATTGAGAAGTTTCTTGACTTCCCTATGTATCACTGGCAGGAGAATAGAGTTTATCTCTCTAATTTTATTTATGAAAGGTCTAATACCATGTTTTAGAGGAATCTTATGTTCAATAATAGAGGTATCATAAGTTTTGAGATCATCATAATACAAAGAAAAAACATCCTTGTACTGCCTAAGCAACTCAGCGTACTTACTTTTCATTTGGGTCGGAAGGTACTTTCATATCCTGACCATTTTTGGATCTTCGTCAATTCCTACATTACAGTATTCAACTTCCTCGGGTTGAGGATGTAAGGCCAACTTTAAGGGAATGTCATCCTAGTCAAAAAGTATTTCTAATGGAATCGGGCCTCTAGGAATCTGATTGTTCTTAAGCACGAGCATACGATGGTTCGTGATCTTGTCTTGGAATTTTTCTGGGTTCTCTCCTTCTTGCATAACCCAATAAGGATCATTTTGGTTTTCCTGATCTATGTGAGTTCCAAAGAACTCATCAATCATCTCTAGAAACTATTAATTTTTTTTTAATCCTCAAACACTTTCTAGTGTTGAATGTTGTTCGGGATCAAGGGTCTATGTCTCATTTTGATGTGATACTTCAGTTTAGTATGAAGGTCACAACAACCTTGTCCAAGGAATCAGCTTGTTGGTTCTCCATTCTGGGAATAGAGTGTATGTTAAAAGATGAGAACAAGTTATCTATAAGATCACAGGTGCAATTCCTGTATGATCTCAGCCTTGGGTGCTTAGCTTGATACTATTGTTTCACTTTTTTTACAATAAGCTTTGCATCACCATAAACTATTAGATGTTCAATTTTTAACTTCCTAGCAACTTCTAATCCTAAAACCATATCTTCATATTCATAGACATTATTTTTATAATCGATATCACATTGTAACCTATAAGAAAAGGGAATAACATACCCATCACTTGGTGCCACGAATAAAACTCTAGCTCCTTCTCCTTCGCAGGATGAGGCACCATCGAAGAACATTTTCCACATTCCTTCTCTACTATTCACATTTCTCTTTGTTATTTCTAATTTTTTATTTCTTTCTTTTGTAAATTCTTTGAAATCATCCTCTATAAATAATATAAAATTCCCTAAGTCATGATCAACAACATAGACTGGGTAATTATTGGGGTTTTTGGGGTCACTTACAATATACGCCAGTCTAGTTTCTCTATACAGTTGTGTAAATTATCCACCGAAAATTGGGATCGTAGCGTAAGTCATGTCCATCTTAACTGATCCTCCTAATTTAGCACCCCAAGACCTGGATAGAAGCATGTCATACTTGGCAAGGACGTCAGCAATGACCACATCCATAAGGATACTTTTTTCAGGGATATGAGAAAGATTTAATACCAGATATTTATTCATGCCAGACACTTAACGTTTCTAGAATCAAATGAGTACAAGTCTTGATAAGTTCTAGTAATTTTGAGGCCTAACTTCTCCATGATAATTTTAGGCATTAAATTATGAGGCCCCTGAATATAACATACAATTGTGGAGCAAGTGGTCATGCACAGTTAGTGTAATATAAAATGGAGCAACATAATCCTTAGTGTTTTCTATGTGTGGACCGAACATGATCGTAGGTCTTTCATTTTGCATATTAATAACTTCTGCATGATATTCAGCATCAGAAAAATTTATCACTTTAGCAATTTTCTTTTTATAAATCGGGTTTTTTGAAATTTCAACTAGAGGCATGGGAATTTTAATTTTATTAAGTTCATTTTCTAAACTGAAACCTCCAATTGTTTTTTCGATTTCTTTGGTTGGAATTTATGCTTCTGTATTTTCCATTTTTTTAGTTTCCATTGTTCTTGTTTCAACTGGTTTTGTTCGGGCATCTTGTGTTTCAGTTGGTGGTTTAGTAATTTTTTCCTCATTCGTTTTACTTGATGACAAAATATTATTTGGTGGAACATTCGTAGGATTTTTTTTCTAGGCCTTAAATCGTACTTTTGTTGGAGTTCGGCCATTATTGAGTTGACGATCCCTTGATAGGCAGTGTGTCCCAGATTATTAATTATTTCCTCATTATTAAACATGGATTCTAGGTCTAAATACTTCTCATAATCATGTATGGTTAAATGTGGCTCCATATCGTCATCGCTAAGGTTGTTCATACCTTCTTCTAACTCCTCATAATTTTGCATATCATCCCTCTGCATAAAAAATTTAGTTTTAAATGGGGCTTGGATCTTTTGATCTTCATTTTTTATTTATATTTGTTGCATCTGGGGGTTAGGGTTTCTCTTGAACTGATTCCTAACGTAAGTATCATGTTTTTATTGATCTAATTCCATTCTGGATATCTTGTTTGATAAATATTTAATTATCTTGGCCATCTCATCCATTTTCTCTTTTGCGGACTTCCAAATCCAGATGGTCTTGCATGTTCTTTGAAATGCCTAGGTTCTCTGGTTCCCATCTCAGCATTAGTTTTTAATTTCCCAGATGCCATCATATTAGATTCAATTTCTATGGAATCATATTGCATTCCTTCTAGAGTGGAAGATTTTATTTCTCTTAAGAGGAGGGCAAATTCAGGTTCAAAATCCCCTGCAAAAGCTACTTTTGTCGCAGGTTGAGAAGGTTTGACTTCAGCTGGGATTTTTTTATACAAATTGTTGAACATCTAGGAATGATTAAAAATTAATTTTTCTTAAAGCCCCAAATTAAGTTAAATAGTAGAGATCGTCCTTTTTCTTGGCCCACTATCTTAGGAAAGAATTTTCTAGTTCATCATATGACCATATGGAACCTACAGGAAGTCCTATGAACCAGGTTCTCACTTGTCCTTCAAAGTTTTGTACTAATAGGCTTGAGTAAACATCCTCGTGTTCGATGGTAAGGATATCAGTAAACTGATAAAAAATGGCTATGTGTTCAATCATGGTTAGATCTCCTTCTCCCATGAATTTTGGTAGGTTTTTCATGTACTTTTTGGGAAAATCATGAAGGACGGCAGGGAGCGTATCTGGCAGCTACCTTGGAAAATATTCTAGGAGGCAGAGCTTGTCCTTGACCTTGTCCACCTACTCCTCTGCCTTCGGCGCCACCAACAACAACCATTGGAAGTCTAGGAGATGAACTTCGGGAGCTAAAGAGGGGATTTTCAAAAACCTCAAGGGACTGAAGTGGTGACCTTTCGAAGGAAGTTCCGGAAAAATACCATTAGGAGATGAAAAATCTATATGAGGAGGAAAAGGAAAAATTGGGTTGGTTTCCTCATATTTACAAGATGTATATATAGGAGAGACAATCGAGGATGAATCAGGGTATAAGGATTACTCTTCAGAGTTTCGTGAAACTAAAACCTTCACTTCGATAAATGAGAGACCTGACAAAGTGTCAATGACGACAGGTATTGAATGGGATGTTTTGTTCTCATTGTCAAAATTATCTGTCAAGTCAATCTCAACCTTTATCTTGGGAACTTTCACCTTTGGAGTTTCAATTTTAGCCACAAGTTCACTAGTTGATGCCTCTGTAGAATGAATTGGAACCTTAGCATTAACTTGTATCACTTTGGGTTGCTATACTTTACCTGTTGATGCAGCAGTAGATTTGAGGTATCCCTTTGGTTTCAACAACTTTTTGGGATCCGAAACTGGTTTGGTCTTCTTATCGTCTGTATTTTTTTGGTATTATTTCGACTGAATGCCATTTTTTTCTACGGTAGAGTCGTCAAGTAAAAAATAAAAATAATCTTTACTTATATAATCAATCTTTCTTCACCATCAAATATAGAAATTTACCTTTTCATTTTCCCAGGGAAAATAACTTCGTTTCTTTTTCCCTGGCAATGGCACCAAAAAGATGTTGTTCTCGATATTAAACTTAAGTCTCAAAGAGTAATTTCAGGCATCAGGAATGTTTAAAGAGAATGTTATAAAAGAGTTTTTTCTCTACCTTTAGTTATATGAGAGATGTTCCTTAAATGAAATTAATAATAGGACAGTACATAGGTTGTATTTCATTGTCTTAGTCACTATTGTAATATCAAATGGTGTGAAGGAAACTTACAAAACCATTAAACAAATCTAGGCATCAATTGCAGATGAGTCTCACCTTGTTTGTAGTGGAAGAAAAGTAGAGAGTGTACCCTTGAACAAGATATTAAATGCAGTAATTCAAACAGCTTGTAGGTCTTTCTTTACTTATAGTAAATATAGAGGAAAAATTGCTTACTTAATGAATTTTTGATATAATGTGATTACAGTAGTTGTGATACTAAATTGCAATCAATCACTTATCAAGGAATTACACCGGGGAATTCAGAGATATGGAAATAAAGAAGAAACACACAACTCAAATTGAACATAAATTAGAGTCTTTGTCTGCACTTGTTTTAATACTAAAAAAATGAGAGTTTTCTCTATTACAGCTGATAAGAAGCTGCCTTGAATAGATCTTGAATCTATGTATTTATACAAAAAACTATCACAACTCAAATCGGTTGGACTTCTTACAATAAAAATAGCATATATTTGAATAAGAAAACAATATGTAAAATCTTATGAGCTTCGTTGGCATTATCCTCTGTTTCTTCATATGCTTGGAACAAATTCCTATTTTCTTTAGTCCTTTAGGCTGGACACAGCTATCATCTGGCCTCCTTAATAATTTAGCATACTATCCTAGTTGTTTTTCTATTTTGCCATCTGTCCCTCCAGATATGTTCAACAATGCAGTGAGACAGAGTCGGGATCATGGGGGAATGACAACCGAATGAGTAGCAATACATGGCTCATCAAAGAATGTTTAACGGGCATAAGAAAATGTAATTGTTTGTGGGAAGGATGACAATGGAACATGTGTATGATGATGAGTTAGGGATAAGTGAAGATTAGAATGTGAATGAATGAGATAAGTGGTTGTATGAAGGTGAAAGGTAGGGAGGGTAAAAAGAAAGGGCATTGTGCATATCTCCTTATTTGCTTCCAGTTGTTCTTTCTTTCCCATGTTCAATACATTGGTTACATCTATTTAATAATTCCACTATGAACTTTGAGGGCTCAATTGTTTCATTTACCTCAAAAGTGAATAATCTCCTCTCTATCTCAGGAATCTTTTCTCGGATCCTTTTTATTTTTTTATTTGTGGCTTGGAGCTGTGAGATTGGACTTACTAGCCATTTATTTATCTTAAGAAGATCAATTTGGCTCATTTCTTGAATGGTTGTTAGATTTTCTTCCTTGCTCTTTTTGGAATTATGTTGGTTCATTTCAATATCAATTTGCCCCAAGGATTCTAAGATATTACTTCCTTCAAACTAAATTAGCTTCTTATATAATCATGACAATTCTTCCAGGCTAGCATCCTTTACCTCCCTGGATAATCTTTTTCTTTTTGCCAAATTTGTTTCCTGGACCTTCAGGTCCATATCACCTTGTAATTGTTCAAAAGGAGAGAGCAGAGGAAAATCAGAGACATTATCTTTGTGCACCAATATGATAGCTTCTTGAAACCTAGCTCAGGATGATCGAGCTTCTCTTTCCTTAACATAGATGTCCTTTAGAGAAAGGTCTATTTCCTGGTATCACTTTTGGATAGCATCAACCTTCAAAAAAGGTCTTGTTGGGAAATTTCAAACTTCTCATTTATTTCCAATGATTGAGTTTGGAAGGATGAGATATCTATCGAGGTAGCTTCGGTTAGGTTAAACCTATATTGCATTTTTTTTATTAATCCATCACGTTGAGTGACCAATCCTCGGTTGGTTTGTGAACTCTCATGGAGCTCCTCAAGGTTGGCCTGAAGTTGTTGGATCTGTTGTTGATCATGAGCTCTAGTTTGCTCAAATTATTGACTCATATTGTTCATTATAGTCTATTCCACATATTGTATTTGAATTTGAAAGTGCTCTACCAATAGGCACTTACGTTGCATTTGTTTGTCCAAATTGTCCACACACCATTGATTGGTCATGGAAAAAGAACCTAACAAACCTGCAACTTCTTTTGTGAATTCTGGATCATCTCAATTGTTTCCATCATACACCATTCTCTACCTTTTAGTTATCGCTCCATATTTCTGGTGTGATTCCCTTTTCACGATGGCCTTCCATTTTCTACTAAAGAATAAATCTGAAGGAGGCATCTCTTCAGGTGATATGGGGGTAAGATCATCTACAAAAACAATTTCAGAATTAGGATTTATGAGGTTGTATTGCAGAGGTGTCAGTGATGTAATGGGAGTACCAATATCCTTATATTGTTGTTGCTCTATTTTATTTGAGGTGCCAACAAGGGTAGTTGGTGACGAGGGAGGTGCATTTTGTCCCTGCTTCACGAAATCCTCGAGTTGAGATTTTGCCCGGGGACCTAGCTGACCTAACAATGATGCTTCTAATTTATGTGTCAATACCTCCAAGCTCTTTCGGTTTTCCTCAACTTTATGCTTACCAAAGAGATTGGCTTTAGAACCTATTGACTTGGCTTCCTAAGAAGGGGGAGTGCTTATTTTCTCTCTTTGTAGTACCCTCGGTAGTCTATTCCATCTGTTCTTTTGAAAACTGATAAAACCATCTTGTTGATCTAGGGGCAGGGTTTGGAATCTGTCCTATACCTCCTCATAAGACCTAACTCCCCTGAATATTTCGTCATACGAGGAGTTTTCATGCGCATACCATTTCATGTTGAACTAAGATAAGTGGTTCTCTATAATCCTACATGTATCGTGTCCTTTGAACTCGATGTCAACCAATTTGAAATGTTCTAGAGCAGCAACATCCACTTTGGAGTGACCAAAATCCAGTAATGAAAACATGCCAATCTGAATGGGGAAAGTCGGCCATACCTTTTTATGTGTTTCCTTTAGCTCTTTTTTTATACCTCATGTTACTATCTGGTAGGCCACTTCTCTACATACCAATTGGTCCAGTAAGAATCGTGGGATAGAATGGGAAGGAATCGAGCACCCAAAAACCTTGATGTATGAGAAGTTAATCTCAATAAACCAATATGCTAGCTTACCTAGGTTTCCCATAATCTTGTCTGAAATTTGAGGAGATGGGTGGCCATTCAGGGCTATATGAACAGGAACCACCACATTGTGACAGACTTCATAAAATAAATCTTTGGAGTTTTCTTCCCATAGCTTGGAATGATAGAAATGAATGGGCTCGACACTCGCTAGGGTCTAGCTCCAATTCATCAATGGGAAAGGTGTCATGAAACAGATGGCATCCATGATATATGTTGACATGTAGAAGGGGACAGGCTATCCTTTTGATTTTGTTGTTTTATATTTTGTAATCTCTTTGGCCAAGTTATTGGACAACATTTTGGCTCAATTGAAAGTGAACTATTTTCTAGTTCATGCATGATGGATACCCATTCCACCGAGAAGTGTGTAGGGATCTTCTTCCTAAATAATCAACATAGAATCATCGCTACATACACCATATGAGCATCCAAAGACATTGTGGCATATATACCATGAGGATCAGTTATGAATCTCTCTAGGTGCCCCCACCAAGACTTGATTATATCGGGATAGTTCTTGTCGTATTGGACGTGCTCCTTTTGCTCGAACTCTAGAATGAATGCAGCATTGAATGTATATCTAATATTACAAGAGATTTTATACATTAGCATATGTTCTGGTAGGAAAGAGATGATAACGACCTTTTGATTGTTTACGATGCTCCTAGTCTGGATGTCAACGTGCTCCAAGGCCCAACTTATCATGTTGTTATAAGGCATGAGCCTCGGCTATGTCATTATTTTTTGCAGCTCTAACTTCACTATATGTATGATTTAGGATTTCACTTCTTCGGTAGAGTCCTTGAGACAGTTTATGATTTCATGCTCTAAAATATCGAACACCTACATCCAAGTTTTAACAATGTATGTGGCTTGCGACGTTGTGTCTGACAGAACATCCACATTTCAGTTTGAATCCTCACCCTCCGCATCAGGCCTTTTCATCATTTTTTGTGGCACCATAACTTCTAAGGAGATATAGTGAAACTACCTATTGCAGAGAAAATTTTTGAATCCTTCAAACAGATAAAGCTTGCTAATTGCAAAAAGTGAAAATGAATTCAAAATCAAAGTGATTTTATTCAAAACAGAGTCATCTATTTTCGTATAAATTCACTGATGGAAAAATTATTAACGTTTGATGGGAAAGTCTACTCGACGATCCACAATCTGTGTTTGAATCATTATCCTTAAATATTCATAAATACCACCTGAATCTCGAATCCACGAAAAGATTAATCTTTGAATAATCACTTGTAAAACTTTAATTAATCATGTTTAATATGGTGCGTTAACTTCAAGTGTTTCGAGAGCTCGAAATTCAGGGAATTTCAATGTATATTGAGAGGGACTTCCTGAAACCCGAAATGCGAAGCAATTAATTATCTGGTAATTTATTTTAAGTCCTAATTAACTACATTTAACTTGAATTATTTCGGGAGTTCGGGCTTTGGAAATTTTATAATATCATCTAGGGGAAACATCTGAAACTCGAACTACGAAGTCATTGATTATCTTTTGATCATGTTTAACTTAGTTATTTAACATTTAATACTTCTGCATTTTGATATTTCGGTGATTCGTGAATTCATTCTTCATTAAAATCGCGAAGGATCATCTCTCGTAGTGATGAGTCATAGACTAGGTCATTATGACGTGTCGAGGAAAGGGAAGTGCCATGTTTCAACTTGGAAAATACTTGGAAGGTATACATGTCCTACGACTTGTTCCTTTAAAAAGGTTTAGGAAAAGAAACAAGCAGACACTTTCAAGTTTTGGAACTTTGGGGTTTTTATTGTTAAGACTTATTGCAACATCTGAATCGCGGAGCTTCAAAACGACCGTTATAGATTTACATCCTTAAAATTTAGGAGGCTCCAAAGCTCTTGCAAGATACCAGATATATAAAATATGCAGAACAAAAATAAATGCTAGAAATGGCAGAATAACAGTAAAATATCCAGCATAATCTTCACAATACACATAAATGATATACGAAATAGAAATAGAAAATCACTTTGATTCAGAAAGCAATGTTCACAGGCCTCTTCGAGGGGGAAACCTTCAATCAAGCAGCGCTCTATTACAATAATCTCCAAGATAGGGTTTTCATACCCTCGACCCTTATTTATACTAAATATGTCTATTAAGAGAAGCATCTAGAGGAAGATCCTTCTAGAAGCGGAAGCTTCTATTAGGTCTTCTTACATCCGCCTTATTCTATTTTATTGAAAGGCCTTATTAATATTGACCTTTATTACATCTGAATACATTGATCTACTTATGTATGGGTTAGGACCTTAACATGTCTGCCCCCTTAAAAACAACCTTGTCCTCAAGACTTGAGATGTGGAAACTGCTGCAGAATGGTAGTTGGTTCCCAAGTGGCATATACTGGAGTCATATATTTCCACTGTACTAGAACTTCCTTGATGGTTCTCTGACACAGGAGATGCTCCCGCTGGTCCAAAACTGCTTCTGGTTGTAGCCAAATGGATCCTTCTTCAGCTAACTCTGGAAGGTTGGTTTGAATTTGGCACCTGGTTCCAATCACCTTCTTCAAGCATGAAACACGAAAAACAGGATGTAGCTTCGACTGAATCGGTAGAGCTAACTGATACGCGACTTGTCCCACATGATTGAGAACTGTGTAAGGGCAATAAAATTTGGGTGCTAGATTCTGACACTGCTCGGCCTTGAGGGAAGTTTTCTTATATGGTTCTAGTTGCAGAAACACCTGATCCCCTTCCACAAATTGACGTTCGAAGTGACCTTGATCTGCTTGTTGCTTCATTCTATTCTGGGCCATGACCAAGTTCTCTTTAAGGGTATGAAGGATATCCTCTCGGACTGTAAGTGTTTGGTCAACCGCCTAGACCTTCGAGGTACCCGGTAAGTATGAGAGAATTGAAGGTGTCTTATGTCCATACACTGCTTCAAAAGGAGTCATGCGAGTGGATGTATGGTATGTAGTGTTGTACCACCATTCGGTGAGGGGTAACCATTGAGCCCACTGGTGTTGTTTTTCAGAGGCAAAGCATCTCGGATATGTTTCCAAAAACTTGTTGATGAATTTCGTTTGACCATCTGTCTGGGGATGATAAGCTGAGCTGAGATGCAATTGTGTGCCTTGTAGCTTAAACAGTTATTGCCAAAAATTGCTTGTGAAAGTTGGGTCTCGATCAGAAACAATAGATTTTGGCATGCCATGAAGCTTGAAGACCTGATCCATGAAAATTCGAGCCACCATGGATGCAGTAAATGGGTGGTGAAGAGCACAAAAATGAGCATACTTGGAAAGGCAATCCACCACCACCATTATGACTGATTTATTCCCTGATTTGGGTAAGCCTGTAATAAATTCCATAGAGATATCCTTCCAAATAGCAGGGGGAATTGGAAGCAGTTGGAGGGTGCCTGGAGATTTGACTGTTTCTCCCTTGTTGCATTGACATACCTCACATTCAACCACAAACTTACGAGTGTCCTGTTTCATACCATCCCAGAAAAAAGAACGTTTGACTCGGTCATATGTTTTGGTGAACCCTGAATGCCTCTTTTTGGGTGTAGCATGAAGCTCAGAAAGTACCGTGGATTTGAGCTTGGATTGTTTACTTAAATACAAGTGGCCTTTGTATCGAAGCTCATCCTAGAGCCAGGAGTACCCTGGGGGAGCCTGAGCCTTGTTCTTCAGTTGCTGGATCAGATGTGAACTTTTGGGGTCTTGAAGCCATTCCTGGTGCACCACTTGCAGCCAATCGAGTACAATGAAGGAAAGAGAAAAAAGGGATCCTTCATCTTCATATTTCCGGGACAGTGCATCCTCCACGACATTGTCTTTTCCCTTCTTGTAAATGATCTCATAATCATATCGAAAGAGCTTAGTGACCCGTTTTTGTTGCTCCTGGCAGGAAATGCGTTGTTCTAGAAAGTACTTGAGGCTTTGATGGTCGGTCTTAATTTGGAATTGTTTCCCCAAGAGATAAGGATGCCACAATTCAGCGGCATGTAGAATCGCCAACATTTCTTTTTCATAAATGGGTTTTCCCAGATTCTTTTCAGACAGTTGCTTGCTAGTGAAGGCCAAAGTTTGACCCTCTTGCATAATGATAGCACCAATTCCTTTCCCTGAGGTGTCACATTCCAACACAAATGTATTTTTGAAGTCGGGAAGGGCCAAAACCGGAGTGGTGCACATGGTCGTTTTCAGGGTTTGAAAAGCTTGAGCAGCTGCTAGGGTCCAAGTGAAAGAGTTCTTTTTTAGGAGAGCCATGAGAGGTGCTACAATCTTCACATAGTTCTTAACGAACTTGCGATAATACCATGTGAGGCCCAAAAATCCATGCAAGATTTTGAGAGTCTTTGGGTGCGTCCAGTCTTGCATAGCTTCAATCTTTTTCGGGTCCACCCTGATGCCATCCTTGCCCACCAGATGACCCAAGTATTCTACTTCGGATGCACCGAAAGCACATTTGGATTGTTTCAGGAAAAGCTGGTGCTGAGACAGTAGGCTGAGAACTTGATCCACATGAGTAAGATGGTCTATCCATGTCTTGCTATATATGAGGATATCATCAAAGAAAAATAAGACAAAATGACGGAGAAAAGGGCGGAATACATGCTTCATGAGGCACTGAAAGGTGGAGGGGGCGTTACACAAACCAAAGGGCATGACCAAAAACTCGTAGTGGCCCTCATGAGTGCGAAAGGACATCTTGGGAATGTCAGACTCTTTCATACGTATCTGGTGATAGCCCAAGCAAAGATCAAGTTTGGTGAAGAATTGGGCTCCACTCAATTCATCCAGGAGGTCATCAATGACAGGAATGGGAAATTTGTCTTTGATGGTGAGTTTTTTGAGAGAACGGAAGTCAGGACACATTCTCCAAGAACCTTCTTTCTTCAGTTCCATGACGACCAGAGAGGAGTAAGGGATCTTACTAGGACAGATGACTTCGACAGTAAGGAGTTCCTGGACCATTTTTTCAATTTCATTCTTTTGTGCAAAGGGGTGGCGATATGGATGTATATTGGGGGGAAGGCTTCCTGGGATAAGGGGAATGGAATTATCATGGACACCGCAGGAAGGAGGGAGTCCTTGGGGAGTGGAAAATACTATTTCATGTTTAGACAGGAGGTCTTGGAGGTCTTGGGGCACGGGGGGAATCTATGTGGCTTGTATGGCGTGGAGTTGGGCTATGACACCAGAATGACCTTTTTTGAACAATTTTTCCATGTGATGAGAACTGATGACTTCAGGAGAACCCGCAGTGATGCCTTGAAATTTATATTTGTGGCCTCCTTGGTCAAATTGCATGGTTAAGTTCTGAAAATCCATGAGAATGGGACCCAAGGATCTTAACCATTCAACACCCAACACAATGTCGCAACCGCCCATGTCAATAGAAAACATATGAGATTTGAGGTGGTAGTCACCTATTTGTAGACACACATTTTCATAGCACCCGCCACATTTCATAGAACCACCATTGGCAATCATGATTTGGAAATTGTTGACAGCATGGATGTAGCAATGGGTTTCTTGGGCAATGCAGCGATGAATAAAATTGTGGGTGCTGCCACTATCAACCAAGATGATGAACTTTTAGTGCTTGATGTAACCAATTAGCTTGAGGGTTTGGGGGGAAAAGAAGCTGGTGAGATCATTGAGGGAAATGATTGGTTCCACTTCGGGAGGGTTGCAGGGAGGGTTTATGTCAGAAATTTCTGGTGACTCGGGCATAGGGGGGGTGTCAACATATTCTTCCTGAATATCCTCAGAGATGGCCATAAAGATATTTTGTTCCTTACATTTGTGGCCTGGGAAATATTTGTCATCACAATTATAACAGAGGCCTTTGAGTTGGCATTCAGCCATTTCATCCCTTGTCAATTTTTGGATTTTTAATGGGGTGGAGGGAGTAGTGGTGTTTACTGGTTTAGGGCGCGGGATAAAGGAAGGCTTACGGTTTTGAGAGGAAACAATTTCTTGTGCTTCTTTATCTTTTTTGGTAGCCTCCACCCAAGTCGTAGGTCGAGCCATGAGGACATGGGCCCGAATCTCCTCCTTAAGGCCACTGATAAAACACTCTCGAAAGAAAGCATCAGTCATGCCCTCTGTTCGAAAAGCCAGATGCTCAAATGCAGCTATGAAGTCTTCTACTGTGCCTGATTGCTTCAATTTTGTCAAACGACCCAAATGGTTGGTGTTGGTGTCAAAGCGTTCATAAAGCTCAACAACAAATTGGGTCCACGCAATATACCCTTGACAGGAAGTTTTTCTCCATTGCCATCATTGCCAGCGTTCTTGATCTAGATGGAGAACACCATACCTGAGTTTGGCCAAGTCATCTGTAATGTTGTAGAGAGAGAAATAATGTTCCATTTGTGTGACCCAACCAGTGGGGTCCGAGCCATCAAATTTGGTTACATCCACCC
>ML797644.1:322440-334050 GCA_009831015.1 Picea engelmannii
ATGTTGCAGTGTTGAAATCCACAAATTATGAACCAGAGAGCATTTACTTAGAAACCCGAACACAGATGCTCGTCAATAGATCTCGTCGGTTTAATTTGTTTATGTTGTTTTTTATGTTCCCCAAGGGTTAGGTATTCAAGGGTTCTATAGACAAGGGTTTTCCCTGTGTTATAGCTCTCTGATATACGTGCGGGGTCCAACAATAGTACTCGGCCCAATATCTCAGGGCACTAACTGAGAAGGATAGACCGTACCCTTAGCCGTACTACCCGACTACCCAGGTACTAGAGAGTATCTTCCCGAGTGTTGTTCTCAGTGACACTATAGTAGTTCGACGGTCGATAGGTTTATCTAAAGAGGGCTTCAGGAAATCTAGGCCGATCCGTACACAGGTGTTGTCTGATGCGCTACCATCGAAGGGGTACCAATAGGGGTTACAAGGGTGGCCAACAGATGTGCGCTTAAGAACCACTTGTATTTCCTGCGTGTATGAATCCCTCGACCGCGGGTTTATGCGCGTAACGACAGATCTCTGTGGATTAAATATGTCGGAATACGTCTCTACCCTAAAAAAAAAAATACCCACAATTTCTGCCAAGGAAAGTGATCTGATACCACTTGCAAGATACCAGATATATAAAATATGCAGAACAGAAATAAAATGCTAGAAATGGCAGAATAACAGTAAAATATCCAGCATAATCTTCACAATACACATAAATGATATACGAAATAGAAATAGAAAATCACTTTGATTCAGAAAGCAATGTTCAGAGGCCTCTTCGAGGGGGCAACCTCCAGTCGAGCAGCGCTCTGTTACAATAATCTCCAAGCTAGGGTTTTCATACCCTCGACCCTTATTTATACTAAATATGTCTATTAAGAGAAACATCTAGAGGAAGATCCTTCTAGAAGCGAAAGCTTCTATTAGGTCTTCTTACATCTGCCTTATTCTATTTTATTGAAAGGCCTTATTAATATTGACCTTTATTACATCTGAATACATTGATCTACCTATGTGCAGGTTAGGATCTTAACAGCTCTAGAGGTATTAGGATCGTTCGATCAAAATGAAAAATTCTTCAATGGAAGATATCATGTGTGCCTTATTATTTACCAACCAGCAAAGGAATTTGATTGAAAATTAAAATGTCATTTATCAATTTTCCATTTTATTCAAATAGAATTATATTTTCATGAGATGAAAAGTATAGGGCTCAAAAGTTCAGAATTTTATGTGTTCCAACAAGAAGTTTCTCTACTTCTTCCTTGATTGCCGCTAGTTTTCGAGGATTGACCAGATGAAGTTTTTTCTGGACCAGTTTGACATTAGGATAAGTTGTGATTTCATGTTCAAAACTTCGTGGTTCGATGGATGGAAAATTTTTGTAAGAACAGAAAACAACGTCGTGGAACTCCTTGAACAACTCAGTGTAAATTTGAATCGCTTCAAGGGAGCAATCTACTCCAACAAAACAATTATCCACGACACCAGGGTTCAATAGATATCAGTAGGAATTGTTGTAGCAATGATTTCCATGTTACCCTCGGCGTAAATTTTGTGCATAGCTAGAGGATTAATAGGATAAGATCTATCTCCATTCATGGTCAAAACAAACTGTCCTTCCTCTATTCTCCTAAGATCGAGAAGAAAATAAGATCTATGATGTGGATCATCCAAAGGTATTTTGGCACCATTCATTGCCTATAGAATCGCCTCGTCAAAGGGAAAGACCAATTCTAAAGTATCTTTAGTGGCAAGAGATTACTGAGCCCAAACAGGCTTGAGAATGAGATCTAGCTCTGATGAGGGAGCTGGATTGGGGTTGGACAAGGGTTTCTAGACAATGTTGTATGCAACCTCAGCCACAAATAAAGACATGACCATGCCAAGGTGCCCTATCCATTTCATTGAAGACGATGGGGAAGTTAAATTTCACAGGTTGTGAAAGTAGCTCGTTTTAAAAGACAAAACTTGAAAAATTGTAGCCCTTGTCTTGTCAGGAATAGTTGATATAAACTTTATATAATTGGAAGGCGACAGACAATCAAAGGTTCCCATCAATGACAAAAACAAACTAGAACCTAAGTTGGTAGTGCCAGGTTGTGTGTTATCAATTATCAAGACTATGGAAGATCTTGATGAAGGGTCAGGACGAGAGAAAGACAACTAGTCAATGGTTACAATTCGACCCTCGTGCAGAAAGAAAAAGACCCAAAAATTAGTGGCAACCATCACATGCATCACATAATTTCAAATCCTTCCTAACAAAAGATTGTAGTCAAGAGACACATCGACTACTTCAACTTCGATGCACATAGTTTTACCTCCTAACTGCATGGGGGAAGAAGGAATTATTCTGTGTGGTCCAAACGATCGACCATCAAAATACGTAAGAAATGTAGGTGACAAAGACAACTCAGGATGGCCAATGGCCTTCCAACATGACAAAAACATCATGCAAGTTGAGTCATCCTCATCAAACACCATGTGAAAAATGTTTTGTGTCAACTATTTCTTGGTGTATGCCACTACTATCTGAAAGGAGACGTGGTGAGGAAGGTGAGTTCTATGGTCAATTGGATCGAAAATGATCGTTAATGGGTTAGTAGTATCTATCACTCCCAAGGAGGACAACAAAGATTTTCTCTATGAGGGGAAACTCTAGAGAACCTCTAGAGAAGACATCACACAAGGGGTTTGTTTTAGATCCTCCACGATGGATTAGTTCTAAATGGCCCTCAAATTTAGATTATGGGAATCCTTCTTAAATGCGCCTTTAGGGATGTGAGTCATTATCTCTCCCACAATCTTCTCAATTTGGAGAGGATTCAATCGGTTAGTGGCCTCTTTTCCCTTATCAACAGATTCCAATTTTTCGTAGTCTCGAGTCCTAGTCGATAAAAGAGAATCGGTGCTCATCATGTAAATGTTTGTGGTCAGGTTGTTAGGAGCCGGTGAAGGGGGTCCCTGACTACCCCCACCCACGCTCGTGGATGCATAAGCCTGGGCCATATTTTTTCCTTATGGAAAAGGGTTTTTCAACAAAGCAAGTTTTTGTTATTCTAGTAGCTTCTGGGATTCTACAAGTCGATGGCATAGGTGAGTCGGGTGGTCTTCTGTGAAAAGATTACATGGATACTTTGACTTCTTCTTCTCAGTTTTGGCTCTGCCAACATTGTTCGTAGCATTTTTATCCCCTTTATCCTTTTTTTCTGTGTTTCTTCTTTCCCTTGGTCTATTGGATGTCCTTGGGAGTTTTTACTACACACTGTGTACATCTAACATTTGGGTAGCAGGGGTAGCTGAACTAGGAGTTTGGCCGGACACAATATACTGTATCGATAATTGTTGTAACTAATTCAACAACATATATGTGGAATTCCTTTGTGATGAGCCCACCATGCCATCAACGTGGGGCCCAGAATTTTGTTTGGACTTATTGAGAGTACATAGTGGCATGTTGGGTAATATCTCGTAAAGCATGACAGACTGAGAGTAAATCAGTTCTAGTTGTTGGGCTCTCATAATATCCTCTTCCTCAAAAAATACCAAGGATGTTGCTACGAATTTGGACATGTAAGGAACCAAATACTTCAAGAACCACTCAAGAAATAAAGAAGGAGGTTCCTTAACCTTAATCAAGCTCTTTATTCACCACCATTCTCATATATGATCGAAGATATGGTCAGCCTTGGTTTTCTCGAAGTTGGCCAGCAACTCAGTGTCAACATCATATCTCATGGGCAAATGGAAATGGTTTTATAAAACCATCGCTAGTTCATTAAAGTAATATTACCTCGAGTCATCGAGCTCAATGTACCACTTCACAACACCCCCAATAAGAGTGCGTTGAAAAAGGCGCAACTGAACAGATTCATCTTTCAACGATTTTGATGAGCACCACAAGTGAAAGGTAGTCACATGATCACCTAGATATTCACCAGGATTTCCCTCAAATTTTGTAATATCTGAAGGTGACTTAGTTAGCATGGGGGGCCAGTGCGGATTGTGATAGATCAGGTCATTCAGTGATCTCGACAAGTCTGGAAAATTTAGTGTTTCCAGAAAGGGTAGTTTCGGTTGTGGATTATTTACAGGAAAAGAGGGTCTTGGATTTTGACTGGAACCAAGTGGCCAGGAAAAGTTGGACTGCTGGCCAGGGTTTTAGTAGGAACCATGGCCTTGACCAGCAAAAGGAAATTGTGTCTGTTGAGGCATCATTGTATGATTCCCGAAATTGGATGACATAGCCTGTGTAGGGATTTCTCCCTATGTTGTGTTCCAATGAACTTGGTTGGGGATTCCCCCATCCAATCTGCCCGGAATAGGAATAGAACCTTTCCCAAGATTCCATTGAGCATGGAAAGGGTTTCCTCCAACCGACATCCCTTGTGAGGGAAGTGATCCTTGCAAAGGATTCCAAATACCTTGTGTGGAGTATACTCCAGTCATCATTCCCTGTGAAGGAATGGTACCTTGCACCAGGTTATTTTGACCAAATTTGGGGTTTCCCCCAATCGAGAGAGAAACCAAAGAAAAAACATTGTTCCCAAATGCACCAAACAAATAGAACAACATAGATCCCACCAACATTGTGTAGGATGAAGGTCCCAAACTTCCTCCACTAAACAAGCTATAATTAGCATTAGGCCCAATTGGTTGTTACAATGTCCCACCGAGCGAAGGGGAAAGAGGAGGTATATGACCCCACCATAAGGAATATCATTAAAAGGGGTATTATTTCCCATGGTTGATCCTTGCATGGGAGCATTAGATATCCCTTCCTCCAGACCCATGGTCTGTAAAGTAGAGTAGGTAAGCCTTGAATTCGTGTCAAAGTTGGGCATCCCATATGATAAGGGAGAAACTGTCGCATTCTGAGTGAACATAATAGTGGTTGAAGTCATTAAAGGGATCATACCACCATCCTAAGTCATGGGTTTTGGGACAACTATGGTCCTGATAGGCGAAGGTGGGGTAGGAGGTACGATTCACTCTCCAGTAGTAGTCATAATGGGAGTATAGGTACTCTCGAACGAAGTAGTAGCATTTTCTTCCATTGTCACTTGCTGAACAAAATGGTGCTCCGAAGATTTCACCTCGGGAGGGATAATCTAAATTAAAATCAGTGTCGATAGGTCAGTTATCGAAGGATTTTTTGGCCTGAAACCTTCGATCTCAAGGTCAGAAATGATATATTTCCTGCATCTTGGTCTCTTCGAATGATCCTTCTTGATCAATTCTTCGCCTCAATGGTCGCGAAGGTGGATCCAAAGTAACCAATGACAGACCTTGAAGCCTTCGCGATCGTTGAAGTTGTTGATCTTCCACTTTGTGAAATTATCAATCGACACGGTAATTTTTGACTATTGTGGAACACAGATCACACACTAAAAGTTTCCTAAATATAAACCAAGTAGTCGACTAACTAGTGGGAAGGATGGTTACGCCAATTGACACTAAAGAAACTAACCAGTGTAAGTGAAAATCAAACACGGAAGCACCCTCTGGGTATAATCTACAAAGAGCGATCTGACGTCTTCCCTAGGTACCATGGTATACACCCACAATCACCTATGTAAGTCTGTAAAATATAGGAAACTAAGTTTCCATCTCGTAGTCAGTCACCAGGAGGGTACAGTCAGACAATTCATAATTAGAAGGATAACAAGTACGAATCCCTTCAAGGGTGCCAAAAGAAATTGGTCTAGAAGAAAAATAAAGATCTCGAATGCATTCGAGGTCCACAAATATATTTAGGAAAATGTGATCAGTATTGTTCCCAAAAAATACCCTCAATATATAATCCCCACTACGTTCGGTCTGACTTTGGAGAGGTTATCTCCTCTACCTTTCCTCATGCAACCTCATGTTTATCCCCTGTGTTAGAGGGGGCTCTCGGATAACTCTTACGACACTAGACTTATGACACTCCCTATCTCAGAATCCAGTGTTTTTTTTAAAATGGCCTTGAAGATTTTCCTCTTCACACCTAATTCAATGCCCTAAAACCCTAAACTAGTCAGTGAACCCTACAAACATAAAGTCTAATATATTTTAAATTAAGCGTTAATTTTAATGCTTTATTTACACAAAGGATGTGGTCGTGCAACTAATGGTGTTTTGAAGAGATGAATAAGGAAGAGAAATTTAAAGAATTTGAAAGAATAAGATACTTCGAACTTAAAAGAAAAGATTGTAAAACTCTTTGTAAGAATTCAACTTTCTAATCAATGTTTCAAGATCTTGTAAATGGAAATTTCCTAAAAAGTGTTTTCGTTTGACTAAGAAAAAATACTTGTGTTTTAGGAAATCAAAAAATAACTTTGAAAATAAGACTCTTTTCTTTTGCAAACAAACAACCTAGGTTACTTTACCAAACTAAATGCAAGAAAATAATTTTTTTTTTATTTTTTCCAACTACTTTAACAAGAAAAACTAAAGTAAAAAAATTTTTTGTTTTTCAAATCAAGAAAGAGGAAAAAGAGAAAATGGAAACCAAGATTGACAGAGACCCTAAGCCAACTACATAAATGAAGGGATTCAAACAAGAAACCAAAATAAGGATCTAAAACTTGAAAGCTCACTCTAAATCCCTAGGGAAAACAAAATAAAACTAAGACACAAGTTAACAACGAATCTTCAACCCAAGCTAAGGCCAAAAAACAGAGACTCTAGAAGGTTCAAGAAATCACTGAGAATCCTAAACTTCTATCAGGAAAGAGACAGAGCTCTCTTTGTTAAAAAAAAATTCAAGATACAAAGATGTGAGTTGTTGCACTAGCAACCTGCGTATGTACGTGGGTTGTCTATTGTTCAAGGAACATATGTACGTGGGTTGAGCCAAATTAGAGCACATACACCTCTGAGAATTTTCAAAAAATAAAATACTATGTAGAGTAACAAGGCAGGGAAAGTTGGTATTCACCTTCCAGGTGACCAGAAACCCTTAAAAGACTCAGAGAACTTGCCTGAAACTCAAAAGGAAATCAAGCAGCCAATTAAAAACCCAAAAGCCTCCCTCTAATAACCTAGAGAGACTCCCCAGTGGAGTCGCCAAATATGCTAGCAGGAAAATCCTCCTATAACTATACTAGGGTTCTAAGTATAGATATAGCAATGACTCCCTTAAAATTCAATCTAATTCCTAAACTACCCAAAAATTTCTAGAAAAGATGAATAGAAAGAAATAGTAAAATGGATCAGAAGCAGTACCTTTAGTCCAACGTTCGATGTAGACCACCTCCCACTTTGAAGCTTTCTTGGATGTTGGTCTCCTCCCAAAGATGACCTACATCAATGATTATGAAAAAAAGGCTACACATATTCTATTTTTATTCATGAATTAGGGTTAGATATAACTCATTATGCATAAACCAAATAAAAGACATAAAGATATCATTTGGGACAGGGAAAAATATTATTTTATTCAATATTCAAAGATTGGAAATTACAACCTTTGTAGGCTGACACTCTGCGAACCTGGTCCGGGATCCTCTTAACTTTTCTCCATGTGAACCTTCCAAATGCCTTCTCTCATAGTCTGTTGATTACTCCAATGGAAGGGAAGGGATTGTATGGGCGAAAATGGTAGAAATAAAAAAAGGTTACAAATACCTGGGAAAGGAGGGAAAGGGAAATTGGGCAAAGTTTCACCGTTCTAATGTTTTATTGTGGAATGAGACCCCAAGACCTCATTTTATATGACAAAAGGATAGTTATGCAGTTTTGGAACGGGCTATAGCAAGTGAAAAGGTTGGGAAACCTCCAAGATCCCATTAATTCCACCAAATTCCTTGCAACTTTTTAATTTTTTCAAATTTTGGAGGTATACATGGGATGTTTAGCTAGCGTATGTTATAGACTTATTCAACCACATTGTAATGACATTATTATTAGAATCAATGTTAAATTTGATGAAAATCTCTTTTCCTGCAAGCATAATTCGGCGTTTGTGCCTTCTTTTTCCTATGAGACTAATTCGGCAGTTGTGCCTTCTTCGTCCTACAAGTCATCTCCGACGTTTATGCCTTCTTCTGTTCTAGTTTCATCTTCATATGATAACAGTGAGGATGAAAATCCACCTCTTCCTTCTCACCTTACCCCAGATGAGTCCTTTGAACCTGAACTAGCACCAACTCCACCAATTCCTAGATGGGCCCGTTCAACACGAGACATCATTGGTGATCTTGTCGGTGATCCTTCAGATCAGCATCGAACATGTTCACAGTTCGAGAGAGCCTCTTCTATTTTGGCTCAATTTTTAGACACTCGTGATCCAGAGACATTTGCAGAAGATTCAAGTAATCTATATTGGGATACAACAATGAATGAAGAGTATTGTTCTTTAATGGAAAACGATACTTGGGATCTTGTACCCCTTCCAAAAGGAAGAAAACTTGTGAGATGTAACTGGGTCTACAAAACTAAGTATGCATCATATGGAAGTGTTGAAAGACACAAGGCTCGTTTAGTTGCCAAAGGATTTTCCCAAGTTGAAGGAATTGACTATAATGAAACCTTTTCCCCTATAGCCAAAATAAATTCCATCCTCCTTGTTCTTGCCCTTGCTGCCTCACATAAATCGGAGGTCCATCAGATGAATGTGAAATCCTCCTTCTTGCATAAATATTTGCAAGAATAAATATACATGGAAAAACGTCCTGGCTATGTCCAGAATGACTCTATCCTTGTTTGTCTCCTTAAGAAATCTCTTTATGGTATCAAGAAAGCTCCCCGAGCTTAGTATGCCAAAATGGGTAGCTTCCTTATTGCCATTGGATTCTCTAGATGCCATTCTGATCTTGATGTCTATACCAAGAAAGTAGGAATCCATCTCATAATCCTTGTCCTTTATGTTGATGACCTTATCCTTACTAGTAGTGACTCAAAACTTTTAAACCATGTGAAAACAAGCCTTAAGAAGAAATTTGAAATGACAGACTTAGGAGTTTTGCACTATTTCCTTGGCCTCCAAGTTTTGCAAACCAATGAAGGAATTTTTCTTTCCCAGTCTAAGTATTTTTGTGACCTTCTTCATTTCTTTCACATGGACGATTGTAAACCATCCCCTTCTCCCTTCCAGTCTGGATTCAAGCTTGTTTCCACCTGTACTTCTCCTGCAGTTGATGCAACCTAGTATCGTCAGTTAGTTGGTAGCCTCTTATACTTGACTCATACCCATCCTGATTGTTACACGTCAAAATTGCTCAACTGGATAAGTGTTGCATTGTCCCTATCAATCGTCGTAAGTGTCGCATATTCCCTACAAATTTTCCCAGTGTCGCAATTTGGTCACTAGTGTCGCAAACGATGTTCAGACATAATGCCATGATAATGACACTAAGGAGGCACTTATAACATCTCACATCACTGATTTGAAGGAGGAGAACTGGTTTACTGGAGTAAAATAACTCTTGACACCTGAAAGAAACCCTGAAAAAAAGGTTTGGAGGGGGAACGCTCCCCTACTTCAGTTGAAAAAGCACTAGCGCTCCCCTATAATGCTTCAAGGAGTGTTATAACGCTCCCCAACCCCTTTTGGAGGAACGTTGCTCATCTTGAGAGTGTTGGCACTTCCCCAAGGCTTACCAAGTAGTGCTACAACGCTCTGATGCCCCTTTTGAGGGAGCGCTCCCTATTCTGGGTCAGTTGTTGGTCCGTTGAGGAGAATAAGGGGGGGATCATTCTAGATTAGGAGGAAGTTGTGCTTGAATTATTGGTTTCATCAAGAGATCCTTGACCTAAGGAGAAGGTTCCCAACTTGTTCTAAATATAACTCAAGAGGTTAATCCCCTCTTAACCTATATAAACAGGCTCTATGATGGTGGAAAGGGGGAAGAATTGCTAGCATGAAACCTATGATCTCATAGGAAACACACAGTCAGCCAAAGGAGAAGTGATCAGTGAATCTGCTGTCAACCAGGTTGTGGATATTTTGAGCAAGGGTTAGACGAAGAGGACTTGATGAAGCTGTCGCATTTGCATCTATGATTGTAAGTTCTGTTGTCGTTGTTCTCATTAATATGACATGCTTGGCCTGTTTCTTTCTAGTTTGTGTCTGATGTTACATGAACTTGTCATTTATTGATAGATCTGTTTTCAAGCTAATATCAATAGAGTAGGAAGTGGTCGTATCTTGTTTTGTCCACAGAGCTCAGCAAGGAGCAAAGGATTGGAGCGCAACTCGGAGCATGCAGGGACAAACGTCGGTTAAGAGGTACTTATGTTATCCTTCCTTCTCTTGTATTAGTTTAGATAGATTTGAAAGGAAGTCAGTGTCCACGTTAAGCATTTTTTTGTCTAGGGTTAAGGTCAAGCCTTAGAGGCGATCTACCTGTACACAGGGAGATTTTCCTACAACAGAAACTGGCGACTCCACTAGGGAGATAGCCTCAAATCGAAACCTCTTGTTTGGATTTTTCTCCTCATTGACCTTGTTCTGTCCCTTGATTGTTTCAAACCTATTTCAACCCTCTTTGATTAGTTTCATGAGCTGATTGGCTCCTTACCTTATCACACTCAGCATACTTGTCAAGCTTGAATCTCAATTTTTGAAATTTTTTGACATTTCTGGGGTTTTTAGACCCTCGCACCCCTATCCTAGTGTTAACAAAGAGACAGTGCTCCTGAAGGCTTTTCATAGAGTGCTATAATGCTCCTTGCCCTTGGCAACAGAGCGCCAGCCTCTTTTTGGCCCAAAAACCCTCCAGAACTGCCTTTTTCAGGGTTTTCCTCTGTGTCTCTTTTGCTGAGTGATCTTGTGAGTCAATTTTTCTTCCTTTTCAGCCTTGACATCTGTCTTTTTGAAGAATAAACACCTTGTTGATTGGATCTTGTAGCCTTCTTCACCATTCTCATTGAGTTTCTCCCTGTTAAGTGAAACTCGAAACCCATGCATTGTTTTTCTCTTCTCATCAGCTGAGTAAAACCCTGGTGAAGGTCATCAAAGGCCTACAGACCTCTTTATCTTGATTTCAGTTGAGGTCATTGTTCTTCAACTCTTGCTTTTGGGTGTGAATTTTGCTTCTTTCTTTGATTGTTTCTTTTCTTTTGCTTTTCGTTTTGATTGCTACGAAGGGTGTATTGTTTGTGTGACTTTTTCTTATGCTAGTTTGGTTTTCATTCATACCAAGAAGATAATTAGCAAAGATAAGCATTGTGTTGTATTGATCATCATCCATACGCAAACAATAAAATATATCTTCGTGATTGATTGAGCATATTAGAAGGCACTTAAAAGTTTTTCATTACATCAGGATTTGATTGAGAAAAGAATTGTTTGAGGGCATTCTGTAGTTGTGCTTGTTAGTGAAAAGAACTCTCTCTCTCCCTTAGATAGACATTCATCAAAAGGAAATGACTGCTTATCATGTTCGATGCATTCTTTGTGTCTGATTCGTAATTCCATTTGTTTCACTTCCATACACCCCTTTTGCGTAAAGAACAACCATAAGAATCAATGCTAATTAAAAATTATCTAGAAATTTTTCTTTGCTAGGATCCTCCACCAACAGTAGAATAGGTGTAGTACTTTGGATTAGGCTGTGAGAAAAACTCTCCAAAGTTTTCAAAACAAACATTAGCATCCTGAGTTAGGGAGAGTA
>ML797644.1:359336-386298 GCA_009831015.1 Picea engelmannii
GCGGCTAAGTAGTTGGACCTTGTTTCTCTTTTCCCGGAGTTGGACTGAGTTATTCGAGCCGTGCAGGTGAGTGCAGGCCGAGGAGGAGTCTCAGTCGCAGCCTGAGAAGGAAAGGGCTGAGACCCTGTCGAATGCTTGAAGTGTCCAGAGCCCAGGAGAACTTCAACACTTGGAGAGTGGTTGAAGGTTGAAGGGGGAGCAGAGCGCACGAAGGACCTCTGAAGGTGTTTGAAGATGAAGCTCAGAAGGGATAGCCCTTTTGGTCCATTGAGAATTTGACTCCGCAGAGGCCGCACAGGGAAAGGTGGCGGAGCGGAGGACTCTTCAAAGAGGAAGAGAATAGGCGACTTGAAATAGTCGGGCAGTTTCACGAGATTCCGTGGATCGTCAGATCTAGAAGGAGCTGCTAGAGGTTTAATCCGCAGGCGCACGGAGGAACCATCTCCATCGCACTTCGGAAAATCGGGGGTTGCGGGATAAAAATCCTATGCACTTTGAAACCGCGTGAGGCGATTTCCCGAGTTGATCGAGGCCGTTGATCCTAGCACGGACAGGTGGCACAGATCGGGAGTCTCGGACTTTCGGCACTCGGGGTGTCCAAAAGCAAGAACCTTTGTATCTTGGATTCGCGATCCGCGAAATCCCGAGGTTGACGTGGCAGCGTGGGACCACGAAACTCACCGGAGGACAGGTGGCGTACAGTCGGAGTTTCGGGGTTCGGGGTTTGGTGGTGCGTGCAATTCGTGTTCGCATGAAACGCGAACTCCCGAAGTCCGAACTCCCGATATCCGAAAGGAAGAGCGTTGACTCTTCGGGCCCGCGAGAAATAGAAGGTCATGGTGGACGCAGACGGCTCGGTGAGGGGCAGGTTGCGTCACATATTCTTCCTGTAAACATGCCAACAATATCCCCCTTTAGCATTGATGGCAACCCTAAAAGGTTTCACTATTCTTCTTAGACCTCCAACTATAGCATACAAAAAACACCTTTTTCTCCCCCTTTGACATCAATGTCAAAGAAAACAAAGAGTGACTCTGTGCTCCCCCTGATCAAATATACTAAGATCACTCTCCCCATGATCAGATAAACTATTTTAAATTGATAACAGGGTCATGCCCAACTTCTGGCGTAGATACTCAAACTGAGATTTTGCAAGTGGTTTAGTGAAGATATCAACAATCTGATCTTTGGATGGAATATAATGAAAATAAAAAATAGTGTTCGTTACCTTCTCCCTCAAGAAGTGATACTTGATGGGTATATTCTTGGTATTGGAGTGAAATACAAGATTCTTTGACACACTAATTGCACTAGTATTATCACAATGAATTGGGATCGATGCATTATACTTTACCTCCAATTCTTCAAGTGTATGAATCATCCATAATACTTGGGTACAACAAGTGGTAGCTGCAATGTGTTCATCTTTTGTAGTCAATAAGTAAATGGAGCCTTGCTTCTTGCTCAACCATCCTACAAGAGAATCTCCTAAGAAGAATGCACCTCCACTTGTGATTTTCCTTTCATCCACGCAGTTAGCCCAATCAACATATGAATAGACTGATAGTTGAAAATTATGATTCCTAGGATACCATAGGCCATAGTTCATTGTTCCTTTCAAGTATTTGAATACTATTTTGACATCTACCAAATGACTTTGTTTAGGTGTATCCTAATACCTTCCTACCATTACAACAACATGCATTATGTCTGGACGGGATGATGTGATGTACAATAGGTTTCCTATCATAGACCTATATGAACTCTGGTCAACATTAGGTGAGTCATCATCCTTTCTTAACTTGCATCCAGTGACCATAGGTGTGCTCATGGGTGTAGAATCTTCCGTTTCAAACCTTTTCAACATTTCTCTTATATATTTCTCCTGAGAAAGAAATATTCCTTCAAACCTCTGAGTAATTTTCAGACCAAGAAAAAATGTCAGTTCCCCTATCATAGACATTTCAAATTTAGACTGCATGGCAGAAGAAAACCATTGTACCAATGAAGAATTATTTCTTCCGAAGATGATGTCATCTACATAGACCAACACAATGAGCAAATCATTACCCTTTGTTTTGATATATAGATTGTTGTCAATTGTGCATCTCTTGAACCCTTTGTCTTGAAGATACTTATCTAGTCTATAATACCATGCACGAGGAGCTTGTTTCAACCCATATAAGTCTTTCTTCAGCTTGCAAAAAAAGTTAGGGTTATCTGACAGTTGGAAACCCTTTGATTTTTCCATATAGACTTCTTATTTTAGATCTCCATTTAGAAAAGATGACTTGACATCCATTTTATAGACTTTAAACTGTTTATGAGAAGCATAGGAAAGAAACACTCTAATAGCTTCTAATCTTGCTATGAGCACAAATGTTTCATCAAAATCAAGTCCTTCTATTTGAGCATATCCTTTGCAGACCAATCTAACCTTATTTCTTACAATATTTTCTTGCTCATTCATCTTGTTTTTGTAGACACATTTGGATCCTATTATATTTTTATTTGTTGTCCTAGAAACGAGTCCCCAAATGTCATTCTTTTCAATCTGCTCCAGTACCTCATTCATTTATTTTAACCAATTTACATCTTTATTGGCTTCATTAAAGTTCTTAGGTTCCACCATGGATATGAAGGCTATATGTGATTGCTCGGTGTCTTTGATTATCCTTCTCCTGGTTTGTACACCTTTTTTTTTCTCACCAATTATCTGACTTTCAGGATGATTCTTTTGAGTAATTATGGAGGAAGGATTTGATGTTTATTGTTGTTCTGGCTCTTCTTGTCTAGGTGTATCTTCTCCACCTAATTCATCATCTTCTTGTGACTTTGATATTTTTTGTTCTTTATTTTCATTATTCTCATCATCTTTTTCATCTGGCTTAGTGCTTATTCTCTGTTGATATTTTACAAGAGCTTCTTCATCAATTAGAACATCAATACAGTCTACTAAATTATGCATTCTTTTGTTAAATCATCTGTATCCTTTACTGTTCATTGCATATCCTAAGAATATACCTTCATCAGCTCTATTGTCAAATTTTCCCAGATGATCATCATTATTCTTGATGTAGCATTTACTTCCAAATACTTTGAAATGCTTGATTGATGCAGATCAACCAAACCACAACTCATAGGGAGTTTTATCATTGTTCGGCCTTATATGTGCTTTGTTTAGAATATGAACAGCCGTGTGAATAGCCTCCACCCAGAAGGTTTGTGAAATGTCTCTTTCACTCATCATAGACCTTTCCATCTGTTGAAATGATCTATTTTTGTGTTCTACAACTCCATTTTATTGAGGAGTACTTGGAACAGTATATTCTCTTTTCATTCCATGTCTGTCACAGAATTCTTTGAAGTCTCCTAATAGAAACTCTCCTCCCATGTCTAAGCGAATTGCCTTTAACTTCCTTCCTGTTTGATTATAATATAACGCCTTAAACTTTTGAACTTCTCAAACACATCGGATTTTTCTCTCATAAAGGCAACCCACGTAAGTATGGAGAAGTCATCAATGACTAGAATAAAGTAATGTTCTTCTCCAGTACCTTCCTTTTGCAATTGTCCACACAGATCCATATGAACAATTTGAAGTGGTTTCTATGAAGATGTGAAATTCTTTGATTTGAATTGAGCACAAGTCAACTTCCCCATTTAATAGGATTCACATACAGATTTATTAGGCTTAGATATTCTTGGAAGGTCTTTCACAACACCTTCATTATTCAGTTTGAAAATATGATCAAAATTTAGGTGTCCAAGCCTTCTGTTCCATAACCAACTTTCAACAAATTTTCTTTAATGACATTTATCCTTGTATTCCTTCAGAACATATACATTGTTTTTGGTTCTAACCCCTTTTGAAATCATCTCTCATGTGTTTATTTTCTTTATTTTACAATTCTTGGAAGTGAAAGTGACTTCACATCCTCTTTCACATATCTGACTGACACTAAGAAGATTATGCTTTAAACCATCAACAAATAGTACATCTTTAGCTTTGATTCTTACATTACTTAAGCTTACTAGAACTTTACCTCTGATATTTCTTGGAGCATCATTTCCAAAGGTCACACTCCTTGATTTATTTTATTTGAGTGATAAGAAATTACTTTTGTCACCTGTCATATGAATGGATCATTCGTTGTCAATATACCATAGGTATGTTTGTATTTGAGCTAACAACACTAATCCACACTTGTTATCTTCATTCTTCTTCCAAACCTTGACATTTTTAGATATGTGATTTGAATCTGGCTTATAGTTATTTAAGCGACAGTCTGCAACTTTATGTCCATAATTATGGTAGATTTAACATTCTAGTTCATTGAATAAAGGATCATAACGATTGTTATGCTTAGCCTGCATATTTTTCCCAGCAATCACATGATTTGCAGTCTATGGTTGTTTGTTACGTGGTTGTCTCATTCTTTGTTGTGGAAAGTATTTATTCCTTGGTTGTCTTGATTGCTCATGTCTAAATCTTAAAGAACAATGTACATCTTTGTGGCCAAAGTTAGAGCAATAAAAACAATATTTGTAGAAAAAATCTTTGTACTTGGAAAATGGTTGTCTTCTTTGAGCAGGTCGATTTCTTCCATGTTGATGATTTCCTTGAGCAAAGGGTGTATTTTTTATTTTTTCTACAGATTCAGTTATGGTATCTTTTCCTTTACTCCCCCTTGATGGTTGATTCTCTTCCTTTGTTTATGTAGGTTTGTTGTTGTCAATGGTTGTAGATTTGACAAACTTGATGGATTATTTGCTTGGCTAACCACTATTTGATCCATATTCATAACCCAAACTAGTTTTCAACATTGAATTCCTTTTCTGATTCAGAATGGAGGCTAATCCTTCTAAGGCTTTAATACTTGTCAGATTCTGATGATATAAGGCTTGAAATTTCTCTAGATCTTTTCTAACAGTCACTACTTCAGCTTCCAATTTTTCACCTTTTGTTTCGGCTTCCTTAAATTATTGTTTGAGGATGTATTCAATATTATTATATTCTTATAACTTAACCTTCAACATATCAATTTATTCATATGGTTCCTTGCATGTTTTCTCATACCTGAGCAGTAACTATTTTTCTTTTCTTTTCTTTTCTCCGAGTCTATCAATCTCTTCCATGGCACTGACAAGTTCTCCTTCAAGATCTACTACTTCTTCACAATAAGCGAACTCACTTCATGTATCTTCAATGTTTAGATCTTCTAAATCTATTAGCATAATATTATTTATTGTATCTTCAATAGAAGAGTCACCGCTTTCATCATCTGAGGGATCATCATCATTGTTTACACAAAGGTTTTTCTTGTTAAAGTTATTCTCTTTATAGACCTTCTTGTGTTTATGATTGTCTTCATCATCATATGTCTGATCCTTTCTTTTGTGAGGACACTTAGATGAAAAAATTACCTATCTGACCATGGTGAAACATTTGAAGGGAATTTTACCTTTGTATTTGCCTGATCCTTTCTTCAGTCTTCTCACAAAATTTTCTTACTTCTCTAACTTTAAAAGATGTCTCTATTGTAGTGGATTTACCTTTGGTGATTATCATTTCATAAGAAGTTAGGGTTCCAAGAAGTTGATCTAGTGTCAACATTTTGAGATCAGTTATTTCCTCTATAGCAGAGACCTTTGAGTTAAATCTATCAAGAAGAGATCTTAATATTTTATGGACTAGAAAAGATTCAACTATCATTTCACCTAGGCATTTCATAGTGTTGACAACTTCTTCTATACATAAGAAGTACTTGCTGATAGTTTCGTCTTCATCCATCTTTAACTGCTCAAATTTCAGTCTGTGAGTCTGAAGTTTTGCGTCTTTCACCTTTTCATTACCTTCATAACTACTTATCAGCTTATCCAACATAAATTTTGTTGAATCACAGTGCATGAATTTGACAAACTCAACTTCAGAAAGTCCATTGAGGATGGCATTCATTGATTTTGCATTAAATATAAACTCCATCTTATCATCTTTTGAGGCCAAGACTACAAGATTCACATATCTTGTTTCAATGACATCCCAAACATCAGCACCCAGAGACATTAAATGTGTTTTCATCCTTATTTTCCAGAAGGAAAAGTTTGTTCCATCAAATAGAGGGGGTTTATTAGTTGAACTTTCATCATTACTAGTCGTGTTCAATCTTAAGGATCTACCTTTGATCAAAGGCACCAAATCAGATACCAATTGTAGGAAATATAACTGAGAGTGGGGTGTGAATCAGTTATGTATATAAGCTCGAAAATTTTCTTGTTATTGTCTTATTCTTTATAGATTATTATTTAATGTGTTGTTGATAACTTAAAGTTTATAGATATACAATTATCAATCACACAGAATACACAGAGACACTAATTTTCCTAAGGAAACCCATAAAGGGTGAAAACCTCTTCTTCTTAGGATGTCAATCAAGCTCCAACTTTCATGTACATCACCGTATTTGAGATCCAACTCAAATATGATTCTAAAACCTATGATAGCAAGCTACAACTTGTACAGAACACCAACTCTCAAATTTCTCTAGCACCAACTCCCAAGTTTCTCTAACACCCACTAGATGGAAGCACCAACTCCCAAAATATCTTCTATCACCCAATAGAAATTAGAGCACTGCAATCCTCCCTAGCACCACCCTACCACCCTGATTGAATCTTACAAAACTTTACTTACTTTCTCTGTCTCTTATACGGTCTGTTACAGCTCAATGTATCCTCTTCCTTCTTCAACTTTTATGCTCTATTATGCTTCTGCATTGTTCTTCTTTTATGCTCTACTCTTCTTCCTTTTGTGCTCAACACTACCTCATGTTCAACTTCTCTTATACCTTGTATTCTCTGTGTTGCCTCTACATTCTCTTCACTCCTCCACGGATCTCCCCTTTAGGTTATGCACTCAATCCACTCCTACCCACATGAATCACTATAAAAAAACACACTCTTTTCTCTGTTATGCATGTTTTTCTCACGCCCATTTCTCTACCAGATCATCATAACAACTCTTCATATTCTCTGGTGGTTATTCTGAATCTGTTCATCATCAATGGCCATTATCCAAATATTTCTTGGCTTCTCTGGCAGTCGCAACTCTTCGTCTTCTCTATCAATTACAACCAGTCATTTTTGTCTTCTTTGAATTCTAAGCCCCTTCCTTCACGTGACCATTGGCAGTGACCATACGCCTAACCAACAAGCGCTTCATGAATCGCGACTTCAGGAATCTTGCTATGAGACATGTCAATTCACCCAACTCCCAATATTGAAAGTGGAACCTAGTGATGTGTTAGCTCCTCCCTTAACCTTCATTGATGTGACCATGGTTGTGATATCATGTGACCATGCAATTGCAGGCACGGCCAAAGGAAGCTTGAGGGAAACCCTCTTTTCTCCCCATAGTTCACTAGAAAGCTCCACATATGCCTTTGGTGATACCGTGGTTTCGATTGCGGCCCGCTCAAGAAAAATTAAGACCTGAGCAAGTTCTGGCCCTGCAATTGAGCATGACCATTGATCTCCAATCCCTTGGTGATGCTACTCAATTAATGACTGTTATATGCCTTCCTTTCCTCCTTCCACGTGCAATTTCGGATATCCATGATTTGTTGACACACAACTTCCTTCCAAATCAACGGTTATAATTGATTTCGTGATCCGGGATTCTAGAGTTTCAACTCTCAGAGCCTTCTTTCCTCCATACGTCAATCTTCCAAAGTTGACAATCCACTGTCATGTATTCCTCTCAGATTAATGGTAGAGATCTCCTTCAGGTCTCCGGATTCCAGAGATTTCAAATCTAAACTTCTTTTTTCTTCTCACTGGATATCTTCTAAAATGGAAGATCTACTGACATCTATCCTCTTTAATCCAATGGATATCCTCCTCTCCAGGACTTCACCCTTCGACATTCTCAGATTTTAGTTTCTCCTCGCTTGGCTTCCCTCCGAGCATTTTCCCGAAGTATTTCCACTCGAATGTGTAATATTCTGACACATACCCCTCTTGGCGATCAACGGCTAGGGTCTTCTTCAGCTCTTCGATGTTCGGGACTCTGTCCCTCATGACTTCGGCTCTTCATCCCTTTGGCACTTCGGTCCTTCGCGAATTCGGTCCTTTGACACTTCGGCCTTCGAGATTTTATAGATTTTGTAATTTCTTGGTGGTAAAAGTCCCGAAGAAAATCTCCCTGAGTGATGTAACATTACACACATCACCTATTGACTTGGCACGGTCCGAGTGGTTTCCATGTGTCACTCGTTGATGTGGTCTGCCACATTTCCATGTTGACATGGTCTACCACATGTCCTTGATGACATGGTCAGCCACATGTCCTTGCTGATGTGTTCTGCCACATGTTCTTGAATCAGATGGTTGAGGCTTACTTCGGGTCTTTACCCAGAGTCTACAGATTTACGCCACATCTCTTCTGGATCAGATGACCCAGATCCACTTCAAATGATCCAACACTTGAGATTTACTCTGGATGATCTGATGGCTCAGATATATTTCAGATGATTGAATGATCGAGATTTACTTCTTCCCTCCGGGCTTCGGGGATTTCAAATCTCAAACTGAAAATATCGAAGTGATTTCTATGGAGCGTAACCTCCACACATCTTTAGACCTAAAACAAATGTTGTTCATTGATCAATATCTTATATCCATGACTCGATCTGTCTACGATAATTTTTTTCCTTGGATTAAATACAACGACTCCCCATATTTTCTTATCCTATCGTTCCATTTATTTCAATCCAACAACTCCCCATTTATTTCGGGTGATCAAGATCTCATATCTCATCCCTTTCTTATCCTATCCTTCCACTTAAATCAATCTGACGGCTGATGGAAATTCAGATGATCGAATTCTGAATCGTTTTGCCCTACTTATCCTATCCTTCCATTAATTCAATCTGATGGTTGTTGGTCCTATGGATCGGTGATCCAATGGCCATTGTCGCTCTTCCTCTTGAGCTTCTAATCTCTCTAACTTAGAAGGTTTTATAAGTGTTCACGGGTCTAGACATTTTCTCCTCCTGCGAGTCTGTATCTTGGACTTCATCTGCACTTCTAGAAACTGCTATCTCTTCTGAGCTTTCTCATCTTTTGCGCTCTCAAGGTTTGGTTCGTTGTTGTTCTTGCCATAAATGACAAGAACATTCTTCCTGTAAACATGCCAACATTTCTTCTAGTTGTAAGGCTTCCTGCAGAGCCTCTACTTGAGTTTGGAACTTCTATTGTATTAATAGGTATTTCAAATGTGGTAATAGTGAGTTCACAAATAAGTGCCTATTTTTCATGTCATTTATGGAATATTTCAGCTTACCTTTAAGACACTTAAACCTATAATAAATCTCCCAAACAGACTCACTTGGTTTTTTCCTAATTTCAATCACTTCATTCATATACTGATCTTCTGAGCTAGTCTTCTGAAATTCATTTATCAGTTGTTTCTTCATATCTACAATAGTCCTTGTTACTCCCGGTGGACTATTTACATATAGACTCATGTACCAGTCTAGTGCATGGTATCTTAGCATGATAGCTAACTGTGCAAGTTTTGTATCCTCATCTATGATGTGTTTTTCTTCCCATATCTTCTCACAGATGAATAAATTCTTTTTAGGGTCCTCTGATGCCTCTCCCTGAAATTTTGCTAACCTGATGGTGGGATCATGTCCTTCCATTTTGAATGGTTTTGAACTACTACCTCTGTGCGATGTAGAAATTTGACTAATACTTCCTGAACTTTCTCCCCCAAATGATTCTCCATGACTAGATCCTTGCCATGTCATTCTTCTTCCACTAAAATTTGGTTTTCTAAATGTTGGTGTCCTTTCTGGTGTACTAGTCACACATGGGTTTATGGGTTCTACACTAACATTAATCTATATTGGATTTTTGCCTTCTATTCCTGCCCTTGGATCTATTTTTTTCCTTTCATAAGTTACACACACGATTTCCTCAATCTTATTCATAGCCCGAATATCCTCTACCTCTTCTTCATCACTTTCCAAGCCATCTCTATCAGCTATGGATCTTTTCTTATTATTCATATTATATTATTAGGGTGCTCCACTGCGCGTCTTTCTAGTTGTTTCCATTAGCTTATTTATTTTGTCTTCCTCCATCATGATTGGTTCCATGGCCTCCTTCGTCTTTCCCTTATCCATATCTTCCTTCATTTCTCCACTTCTTGTCAGCAATTCCCCCATGCACGTAGGGAAATTTAGTTGTTTGATTCCATGGTCATCACATCATTGTTATACAATAAAATCTTGATTGAAGTGTACAGAGATCTAATATACCTACCTCTAGGTACTTTTAGAAAATCCTCTACTGCATTGTAAGACTTCATGGTATATACTACAAATTCAGTGATAAATCCTGCAACAATACTCTCTAACCATGAATCTACTGTGTGCGTAAATTTGTTGTTAACTTGTTGTAACTAAACGATCTCCACAAGATTCCACTCCAAGTATCTGATTTGATTTGTAGGGTAGTTTTATTTTAACCTCAATATCCACTCCTACAACACATGTAGGAAATCATAGAAAAATACCTCATGCAAGTCGCTAAACACGTGTTTGTCAAGATATTTGTGTGGTGTTAACTTAGGGTTTTTTTATCCTTCTGCGCAAACTCAAGTTCCTTTGTTTTCAACCATATTTCAATATCCACCTTCGTTGGATTCTATGTTCCAAACATTCCCTTCTATGCTTTCATTCTCCATGCGATTCTTTCATGGATCCCATCCACTCAATCCTATACAGTTCCAGTCGACAACGAAACCATTTGTTGGTTTATATTTCTCTCTTCTACTTCTTGGTCTGACCCAGGTTCAGATATGATCATGGTTCCAAAAAAACCCTCTAAAACTATCGGCCCTCTTAGTAAACCAGAAGGCAACAAGACACTCAGATTGTACTGTGCATTCTCACCCGAGATATCTCTATGGGTGATTTAAATTCTCAATTGCTTGCAGTCTAGGAATGAGTGGGCATTTGGGAGTGTATTCTACCTTCTTCATACATTCATCATATTATCTATTCATAATTTCTAGGATTCATTAAACTTTTAGGTCATGCACGCATTCTAACTTATTTAGCTTAACCATTCATTCATAAATCTCTCATTGACATAAGGTAACCATGATCAATCATTGATAGAAAGAAAACGTGCACTAAACATCAAATACAACACGATTTTTACCGTGTTTCACCCCCTCTTGGGCTACGTCCAAAAAGATTTTGCTTCTTTGTTCTTTTATTAGGTTTTCTACAAAATATGGCACTGCGCGCACTACTTATCCATTTATACAAGTACTATGATTTTAAGGAACCTCTGTGAGATGGACTAGATCACACCAGGCTCCTCAGCATGTGATCTAACCCTCAAGATCTAGCTACTTGACTCTTCTACAACTCAACATCTTTTACAACAATACCTCAACTACTATCATCGAATCACCAAACTAGAACCATCATTCATCTAACTCGACCTAGACCTCCTAGGTTCATATTTATACTAATTTACAATCTTATGGTTGTTACAATTTCTACCAAAACCCTAACCCTAGCATGGCTAGGTTTTCCTGCATGCGCGTCTTGCATGTTTTCCTTATTTGCATGTTGATTTTTCTCACACGTGTTGCTTTTCATGCCGGTTGTTCTTCTCCAAAATTAGTCCTTTCCTTCCAAAATTAGACCTTTCCTCAAAATAGGCCTACACCCAACAGTGCGCCCTAAGTGAATTTTTGGGAAAATTTTCCTTGTAAAATATTGTAAGTTCGTAGTCAATCTGGACCATTCATTATAAGGTCACAAATATGAGGGTAGAAGTTATGTTATGGTTTTTTCCCTAGAAAGAAACACTCTTTTCATGAGGGAATTGTATTTTGGCTATGTATGTGTGTGAATATTTTCTTCTGAGAGAGGAGATTGTGAGAGAAAGAAGAGGAAGTTACAACGGGTGTGTTGTAGGTTATATCTCTTCATTTTGTTGGATAATAATAAAGGAAGGACTTGGAAATTTATTTGGTGGATGTATCTCACACTGGGTGAACCACACACACACACACACACACACACATATATATATTAAATTATGTATCTTATATGTTTTATTTCCACATTTGTTTTATTTTATTGCTTCGTGATCCTGTTTTTCTAACATAAATTTTATGCCAAAACAGTAAATGAACTCATGAATTATTTCAATCCATTTAACATCTCCTTCATCCTAATAAATAAGAATAAGAAGGTAGAGTCACTAGCAATTTCTTCATCTTTATTCAATCCTAATGATTCACGGATTCAAAAATACATTCGAGGTCAAAAGGATTTCCATGCCTTCTGTTCTCGATAATCAAGATTATCTTCAAGTTTTTTAGAATGATGAGGATTTGGATGATTTTTTGGTTGATACAAGTGATGATGTAGAGAAATTTGAAGATCAATTTCATATACCTCTTTCAAATTATTGTATCCCAAATGATTGAAATAATTATTTCTATAACAACTTTCATAGTTTCTTATGTTCTTAGCATAGGCTCTACAATTTATATCATTGTGCCCAAAATTGTTATATGAATAAAATAAACCAAGAAAAATAGTTTGGTACCTGAGTGTGGGGGATATTCTAAGTGGTGTGGCTCTTCTATAATCTTCTTTTTGAGTTCTCTCCATTGTTGGTTGTTAATTTTGTGTTTCGAATCTTCTAAGTGATGCAACTCTTTTGTAATCTTCTTCTTGAGTTCTCTCCATTTCCTGAATGTTCTCCTTTTAATACTTGCATTACTCCTTCTTTATGAGACTAATAAATTTAGCATAATTTTTTTTTCTACTTCCTTTTCTTTCATCATGGAGCTCGAACCCTTCTTAGTATGCATTTGTTTGTATCCTAGTCTAGACTTGTCATAGTATGGCCTTTGAATGTTGATGATTTCATCCAATATTTTGGTTTTGTTCTATTGCATGTCCTTATTCTGAAGTTCCTTATTTAGTGAGACTATTTATTCTTCCAACCTCTCCTTCATTTTATCCTTTTCTTCCAATTGGTTTTTTAATTTTTTTTCACTCCTTTCAACTTCTTCTACCTGGCCTTTAAATTTATAATAATTTACTGGACTTCTTCAGAGATTTTGTTAGGGTTTTGATCACTTTCCTTTATATTTATAAATTCTTCCTTGAGGGACTTGTTTTTATTCTTTTCCCTTTTTAGATCACTCAAATCACTAATTAGTTCTTCCTCAATATCCACTTTTCCTTCTTCATAATCTTATTTGTCATTTTAAGGCTTTTGTTTTTGAATTTCCATTTCCATGAAGAGTACTCTTTCTAAGTCATTGCCACTATCACTATCTTCATCAAATGATGAACTATATTCTTTGGAGTAGAGGCTTATCTTGAAGACTTTTATTCTATTTCCCTTTCCGTTTCCCTTTTGGTATTTCTTTTCTTTCTTGGGAAATTTTTCTTCATCACTTTCTAAATTCTTAGCATAAGGACATTTAGCAGCAAAATGACCAATTTTACTACGATTAAAACATTTTAAAGGAATCTTACCTTTGTACTTTCCATTTCCTCTCTTCAAATTCCTTACGAAGTTGGCCATTTCTTCATCTTCATCTGAATCATCATTGCAGCTACAATTTGACTTTGACTTTTTCTTATTTTTTCTTGTCTTCTTGGATTCTTTGAAAGTTTCTTCCTTCCTGGATGGATTATCCTACTCTTTTCTCATTTCATACGTTGTAAGGATTCCATGTAACTCATCCATGTTTAATGTAGAAATATATTCTCTTTATTCTACGGATGAAATCTTAGGATCAAATCTCAATGGAAGAGACCTCAACACCTTTTGAATTATCGGTTCTTTAATTTCTTCTCCTATGCCTTTAATAATGTTCATTATTTCATCAACTCAAATAAAATAAGTTGCAATATCTTCATCTTCCTTTGTTTCCAGTTGTTCAAATTGATCCCTATAGTTTTGAAGCTTGGCCCCTTTGACTTTGGCATCCCCTTCATAAACATTTTCAAGTTTGTCCCAAAGATCCTTTGCAGGGTCACAATGCATAAGATTGACATATACTGAACTATCCAGACCACTCAAAATGGCATTTTTATCCTCTGAATTGTTTTCACTAAGCTTCTTTCCATCTCTATCTATTGGGGGAGTGGCAGGTGTCGTGTATCCATCAACTACTACTTTCCATACATCAAATCCCTATGCTTTCACAACATTTTCATCCTTCCACTCTAGAAGGAATAGTTCTAACCATCAAGAAATGGCGTTCCATTGTTAGTGCACTCCATGATATACCTTCCAATGATTAGTCTATTTATGAAGGACCTACTCTAATACCAATTGTTGGGTTATTCATTAATACTAAGAGGGGGGTTGAATCAGTATTAGGCACGTTTCACCACTTCTAATCATAATATAAAAGAAGTTAATATATCAATAGTTTATCACTTATGATTGCATTCAATATACCATAAACATATAACCATGAATACAATGTACACAATAATTTTACGTAGAAACCCAAATGGGAGAAAACCACAAAGTGCTTTCTCATATATCAAAATATTACATTCATAGGAAGCACCAACTTCCAAAATTATCCAACACCAACTGGAAGGAGGCACAAACCCCCTGAATTATAAGCTCCAACCTGAATGAAGCCAAAACTCCCTATATTCTCCAGCTCCAACTAGAAGGAGGCTCTAACCCCCTAGTTTATAGGCACCAACCTGAAGGAAGCTACAACTCCCTTTCCTTTCCCCTTACATCCTTTCTTGAATATAAATGAGAGAATCAACTTGTTACTACTAATTTCCTTGACACAGATACATAATCATCATCAAATATGATACAAATCCAAACACCACTTAAAATGTATGCCAAGATCTCCAAGAATATCATCCAAATCATGTGCTCAAAATCACAATTATATGCATCAAACCATGTGCCAAGATATTCCTCATGCATGTCTCAATATCGTCTTCTAAAATAGGGTGTTCTAAAAACCATTCTTTAATCTATAGCTCCGAGCACTCACTCCTTCGCACAACTTTTCTACCTCACTTGTGCTAAGAAATCACATCCTTTATTGGTTATTAAATGAGATATTTTTTCTATGTATTTATACCCTTCCAAGTAACTTCTTTACTTTATCTTTAAGACAACCTGTAACTTCTTGTTTCCAACAAATTTTCTCCTTTTCCTAATTTTGAGGTTGACTTATAACTTCTTGTTGCAATTGTTTAGTGGATTTTTAACCATACATCAAGGCTTCATATTTAAGATGGTATCACTTCTCAACCATGAGGAACCATGTGGAATACCATCTATCATTGGAAATGACATGATGAGGAATATCAATCTATGATGGTTTTGAATGCATTTGCAATGTCCTTCAAGTTATTTTTATTCAATTAAATTTAGGCTTCATGACCATGCCTTTGAGTCTTCTTAACCACTTAACCATATTTCCAAGGCTTCTTATAGACTTCTTCATAGCATCTTCCCATGAGGGCCATGCTTAAATCTATGCCGCAAGGGGACCACTTTGGATACTTATTCAAATATGCCCATCATTCTAGAGGCTTCTATAATTTTTCAGGGTTGACATCAAGGACAACCAATTTTCCAACACGTATGATGACTTGAAGGAGTATGATAAATCAATATTTCAATATATCATACCAGTGAAAGAAGGAAAACATCCGGTTAGGAAAAAATGAAGGATTTTGAATCCTAAATAAAAAAACCTGGTAAAAATTGAGTTGGAAAATTTGAAGAAGGTCGAAATAAATTTTTATTATTGTACATTCTGAATGTATTTCAAACCCTTTATGGTAAGAAAGAAAAGTTGGGATATTCATATTTGTTTTTATTTTAGATATTTGAACAAGGAAAGCATCAAAGATAATTATCCCCTCCCTAACATGGAAATGCTCTTGCAATGAGTGACTGGTTCAGCTTTGATGTTTATGTTATATGGTTTCTCTCTATATAATCAAGTACTATTTGTAGAGGAAGAGATTCCTAAAACTTCTTTAATCACACCTTGGGAGACATATTCATATGTACATATTCCCTTTGACTTTGAAAATTGTTGGACCCACTTTTCATAGGGAAATGGATCATTCCTTCAAAGATATAATTGGAAAATTTATGGTTAATTATCAAGATGATCTTACTATTCATTCTAGAGTAAGAGAAAAGCACATAAAGCATTTAAGGAAAGTATTTGAGCGATGTAGATTATATGGATTATCTCTAAATCCCAAGAAATGTTTGTTTGTAGTTTCATAGGGAAAACTCTTGGGACATATAGTCAGTGAAGAAAGAATCTACATCGATCCAGAGATATTCAAAGCTATCAAGGAATTGAGCCCTACAATGTTTAGGAAAGGAGTACAATAATTTTTTGGGAAGATAAACTTCGTAAGGAGATTTTTCATAGATTATGCCACTATTGTGAAACCAACAAATTTATTGTTGAAGAAGGATCATAAATTTGAATGGATGCAAGAAATTCAAAGAGGGTTCACTAAGATCACGCATGAAATTACTTTAGCTCCATTTCTTGTTAGTCCAAACTTTGATCAATATTTTATCATATATTCTTTTTCTTCAAAAGAGACCATTGCTTCTATTTTAACACAACTAAATCTCAAAGGAGAAGAAATTCCAATAAGTTTTATGAGTAAAAATTTACATGATTATGAGTTGAGATATTCATAAATAGAGAAGTAAGTTCTTTCTTTGGTTAAAGAAGTGGCACACTTCAGAACTTATATCTTGTCATCTCATGTTTTATCATATGTTCCAACATCTCCAGTGAAAATTCTCTCTAATGAACAATTAAGAGAAGGGAAATGGGTAAATTGGCTTGCAAAAATTCAAGAATATGACATTGAGATCAAGACATTGAAAGCAGTGAAAATACAAGGGTTGTGCAAACTTATGGCAGGGATTGATTCACTAAATAGGGTTATATCAATTTCAATAGGATATTATTCCTCCATGAAAGAATTCTATAAGGATATCATTTTATATTTAAAATATGGCCAATTCCCAAATGGAATGTATCCAAAAGAAATAAGGGCATTAAAGTTGAAATAAAACCAATATGTACTTGTTTCTGAAATACTTTTTTTGAAGAAATTTTGATGGGATGCTTCTAAGATGTATTGATTGAATGAAATCCCAGAAGGTGCTTGTTGAATTTCATGAATAAATTTGTGGAGGACATTTTGCGCCTCCAACTACAACACATAGAATTATGAGAGTATGCTATTATTGGCCAACCATTTTTAAAGATTCATATGCAATGATCAGAAAATGTATTTCTTGCAAACGATTTTCTAGAAAAATGAAAGTAGCAACAATGTCATTACATTTTGTAACAGTTGAAGAACCTTTTGTATAGTGGGGAATTGATGTCATTGGCATAATTAATCTTAAGTCCAACAAATGCCATTCTTATATTCTTACTGAAACTGACTATTTTAGAAAGGTGTAAGAAGTTGTATCCCTCTAGAAGATTCATTCTGAAGAACTCATAAATTTCCTGAAAGAGAATATTTTATCAAGATTTGGAGTTCCAAAGAAGTTTGTCACAGACAATGGATCAATATTTATCGGATCAAATTTTACCAAATTTTGTGGGGAATTTGGTATTATGATGGGACAATATTCAAACTATTATCCCCATGGAAATGGTTTTGCTTAATATACAAAAAAAACATTGATCCAAATCATTAAGAAAACAATTGATGTGTGTTAGGAAAAGGATTGAATGCAGAGGACAATTGATTCAAGAGAAGTGGTGGTGTTGAAAGACACCATAGTACCGAAGCACAAGTCTCTCAAGGAGTGAGAGAATATATACCAAGATGATTTGACAATCTAAGATGATAATTTTATCATAGACCTACCTGAATGATTATCTATAAATAGGTTTGGTCATGGGCCAAACTCAAAAGACTCGGGTGAAGGCAATTGCACCTGTCCATAAAATGTGGATCAAGAATCCATAAGTGGGCATGTTCAATCGAGGGTTTAGTTGGTCTTCAACCCAAAGAATTTTTTTACCCAAACAATCCAAAAATATGAGGTTACAAAGGAACCACATGTTCCAACACCCCATCATAAACTCATCTTGGAGGAAAATAAATTCTGCAACATTCCCCCATGAATTTGTTCCAACTACAAAAGATGATCATAAGATGATAAAACAACACTCATAAAGAATATTGATCACCATAAAAATGGATCAAGGATAAAGAGAAGTCATCCATTTCAAAATGGTTTCAAAATACGTTGTCAAAACATGGTCCCAGTCGATCAGTCAACTAGACTACAAGACAACATCAGCTAGTCGATGATTTGACTAGACAAGAATGCAAAAATACAAGCATAATGTCAATATGACAGTCTCTATATCCAAATAGTCTCTATATCAGGTATAATAAACATAAGTACAACTCATAGTATAACATGTTTTAGCCGATCTCAACAAATCCAAGAACATCAGTTGGGTTTACACATCAATAAATTCAATTACTCCCCTCTTTTAACAAAATGGACGGATAAAAAAATATACATCAAAAAATCAGTCGATGTACAATAACAAGTTGAAGCTCAGTAAAAAAACTACACAGTTAAAATACCTCTAGTCGACTGTCAAGTTGGGTAGAATTCTAGTCGACCAATATCCCAGTAGAACTCCATTCAACTGTCAAGTCGTGTCAAATCCAGTCAATTTTAGTATGGGGTGGAACTCAATATGAAATAAAGAACACAGTGTTGCAGATAGAAGAGGAACACAAATTTTTGAAAAAGAGAAGTGGTGTCTAAAGACACCATTACAAAACTTAAGCACAACACACTATGATCAAAACATCACAGTTCATATTGCACATCTTGATATGCATGATCATAGGAAATCTCAAATCACTTCAAAAAAATAATGACCGAAAGGGACTTCTTTTATAGCATCACGATCCAAACGATTCCCAAATAATCTGCAATATCTTGTCCACATACAACAATCGACAGTTAGAGTTGGTCCCACAAAATATACTCTGGAAAGTCTTCTCTTCGGAACTGAACTCGACTGAAAATCTGTCTAACTCGTAGTCGAATGCATGGCTGGTATGTCCACCTCCTTACTATCTTCGACTATTGGTCGACTTTCTGACGAAAAATCATGTTGACTAATCGACCTATTGTGTCTAGATGTAGATCAACCTCTCAACCAAATGAACCCAGAAGATGTGTGATGAACCATCAATGCTTGATGTTCCAACACCCCCCCATAATTGAAGCTTCCTGAATCCCAAGCAAAGTGCGGAGCTTGATGAATATGGATTCAACTAAAGGTTTGGTGAAGATATCAACAACTTGATCTTTAGTACAACAATATTCAAGAGAAACAATGTCATCATGAACTAGTTGTTGTAAATAGTGAGCATGGAGCTCAACATGCTTCATCTTACTATGAACAATAGGATTGCCAACATCATGTATGGAAATTTTATTATAAAATAACATTGTATTTGAGGCCTGAAAAGGAAATCCAAGCTCGCCCAAAAGTCGACGAATCCAAATGGTTTCAGTACATGCCTCAACAACACCATGATATTCAGCTATGGTAGTCGATAGAGAGACTATCTTTTGTTTCTTACATGACCACACCAAATGTCCAGTGCTATATAAAAACACATACCCAGAAGTGGACTTCTAATCACCTTCGTCACCAACCTAGTCAAAGTCGATGAAGTTGAATGCATAATCTGAACTACGACAATATTTGATACCAAAATGAGTGGTACCCTTCATATTTTGAATGATGCATTTGACTTATTTCTAGTGGTTTTCTCTTGGATCCTGCATGAATCGAGAAACCACACTAACAACAAGGGAGATATCAGGATGACTATGAGTAAGATAAATAATATTTCCGACCAATTGTCGATAGAGTGTAGCATCGACAACGGGTGTTTGAAATGTTGTTGACAATCCTATTGCTCACAGTAAGATGAAGCGTGTTGAGCTCCATGCTCACTATTTATGAAAACTAGTTCATGATGACGTTGTTTCCCTTGAATATTGTTTTGCTTAAGATCAAGTTACTGATATCTTCACTAAACCTTTACTTGAATCCATATTCATCAAGATCTGTCCTTTTTTGGTCTTCAGGAAGATTGAATTATGAGGGGGTGTTCCAGTGATGTAATTTCACCTCTTGAACCTTCAAAGTTGTGTGTTGATGGGGGGGGTTGGAACATCAAGAATTGATGGTTCATCACACATATTTTGGGTCCAGTTGGTTGAGAGGTCAAATTACATTTGGAAATAGTCGGTTAAGTAGTCGACATGCCTATCGTTGGGATAGTCGATTAACAGTCAAAGATAGTCGAGTGATGGATCGACCATCCCTGCATTCGACTATGAGTTGGAAAGATAGTTTGTCAGGTCAACTCCCGACGAGCGGACTTTCCAAAGCATATTTTGTGGGACTCTTTAGGGCCTGCAGACTATTGAAAAAAAAATTGAGACAACTATTGAGAATATGATTGATGTTGTTTCTTCTTCCACCATTGCTACTAGTCCAGTTGTTTGTGAGATGACCGCTAATGTTGTTGAGCTCCCAAATCTCACACATTTCTTCTCCACCCCATGCTTCTATATGTAATAAATATGTTGTCAATTTCTTCTTTGAAAATAATAATTGTGTTATTTCACCCATCTTTGAAAAACACACTATAGGTATAGGATCTCAATTTCTCAACAATATGAAATATACCGGAGGATGACTTGGGAAGAATGGACACAATATTTTTTCTCCTATTGTTCCTATGATGTTTCCACCAAGAAAAGGTCTTGGATAGGATGATATTATTTCCTCCTTGACTACACCTTTTCCAACAAAGCAATCTCCTAAACCATTTGATGAAGTGGTTGTTCATACTGATTTTCCAACAAAACAATCTCCTAAACTGATTCATGAAGTGGTTGTTCCTGAAATACTTGATTCTAAGAATATTGTTTTTGATGACGTTGCCATTGATATATTGGGTTATACTCTTAAGAGTACACTAAACTATGAGCATATATCTCTTGATCATCCAACACATACCTTTGTTCCTTATCATCATCCTTTCCATTGAAGAAATGGAAATCATGCTTTCACATCCTTGCAAAAGAGATATGAAAGATGGAACAGTGGACCCATACTGACTACCGAGATAGACTATGGTTGGATTGATGAGTGTTCACAGGAGAATTTAACCATATGTTTACTTATTTCCTACTGTTTTTTTTCATCAGTTATATGGATGTACCACGCTCCTCTTCTTTGTTGATGTTTTGCAGTGGTCGACTAGGAATCGACCTGACTTGACAATTGATTGGAGTTTGACTGGGATATTGTTCGACTAGGATTCAACCCGACTTGACAGTCGACTAGATGTATTTTTACTGTGTAGTTTTAAATTGAGCTTTGAATTTCTATTGTCTGTCGAGTGATGTTTTAATGCATATTTTTTTATCCCTTTGTTGTGTTAATAGGGGGGAATAATTGAATTTCTTGATGTGTAAACCCAAATGACGTGCTTCGATTTGTTGAGACTGACCTAACCATGTTCAACTGTACACAGTGAGTTGTATTTATGTTCATTATAATCGATACAAAGATTTTTTGGATGCAGATAATGTCTATCTTATGTTATGGTAAAGTTCCCCTTGCAGATAGGTGAAACCCCCCTTGGATCAAGACCCCTGTTGATCCAAGACATAAGAAAACAAAATGGTGAACCAATTTCCTCTTAGACCTATTTGAACAATTAGAATGTGAAGGAAGAGATAGATGACTTACCTTTTTACGATGGTTGTCCTCGCTGCTCTAGCCTTTGACCTTGATGCTCGAGCTCCTAGGTGAAAGAAAAGACACATTCACTTATGAATCAACTTTCCAATGAATATGTTCTTTCCTCAATCTGATTTCTGAGCTAAAATTTATAGCTTTTTGGATTTTGCCATTTTACTTAATTATGCACTATTTCATTGGTACAATATTGCTAAAAGACAATATTTCGCCATCTATAACAGAAAATAGGTCAGGAATAAGGTTTTTTTTTACATTATATGCAAATAGGATTTATGATTGTGAACACACATCAATTTTCAGATTCAGGATATGATGCTCTAGTCAATTTTTGTATAAATATGGAATTGGTGGCTTTGCACTTTTTACATTTTCTCCAGATAGAATTTTTATTCAAAATTGTTTATCTCTTAATCAAACAAAAACTAGGAAAAACTCTCTCAAGAAAACGTTGTCTAGATTGATATGTAGATAAACTATCGATACAACAAATTTTTCTGGATGGGTGATCTGTGGTCCTTTTTCCTTCCCTAAATAATTCAAAAATCTCCAAAAGGTGCCCTAGAATAGTGGATTGTGCCCTGTTTCAAAATATCCACTCAAAACCTTTTAGAATTTTCACAGAATCCCAACTAGTTATCTCCAAGCTTTCCTTTGGACTCCCTATACAATTTTCATTTTTATATGGGCCTCGGTTACTAAGCACAACCAAAATATCCAAAAACCACTAACTGTCATTTTGCAAAGAATTCAAGTAGAATTGGCCCATGGCCCTCACTAACACTTTTGTATCCCTTGTCACTGCTCCTTAAATTTCATCTCATTCCAAATTCATTTTCTCTTATTATGGCCAAAACAAGTTTTTACTTCCATAATTTTTTTCTTTTATAAAAAATATCATCTTTACTGATGTGGCAATCTAGCTGAGATGACATGCATGTGGAGGATGATGTATACCTATCATCCTTTGACTTGTCCATGTAATCATCCTCCTTCCCCTTCATTGAAGATTAAATTATTTCATTTTCATAGACAATATACAATTTCCTTTGTATTGGCGATCAACAATTTTCTTTGCATCGATGATTGACGATTTTCATTGTTTTTTTTATCAACGATTTTATTTGCATTACATTTTCCCACTTTGTTGAACTCTAGAAAGCTCCATTGGTGGTTGGGGAATTCCTTTTCACATTGTTGAACTCTTTGAAATTAGATATTTTTTACCAAATCCATGTTGGATTTGGATTCTTGATCTCAAGATCAAATATAATCTCACCCATCCATCCACTATACTTTGCCAAATTTAGGTCAATGAATTTTTATTGTTGATCACTAAATTGAATGAGACTTGGGTCATCAATTCCCCAAAATTCACTGAACTCCGAAATTGTTTGGTGATTTCCACTTTTCTCCGTCAGCAATTGATGATTTTCTTTTTTAGCAAACTAAATTGTGTTCATACTTCGCCAAAATTTGTTCAACTCTAAAAATCCATCGACAATCTACAAAATGTCACTACTTCATAAAATTTCACCCAACCCCAAAAAATACATCAATGATTGGGAATTTCCTTAATTAGTGATCTACAAAGAGTTACTACTTCATAGAATTTCACCGAACCCTAAAAATCCATCAACAATTGATGATTTCCTCCATTGGTGATCTACAGAAATGTCATTATTTCATAGAATTTCATTGAAACCCAAAAACTCCATCGACGATTGACGATTTCCTTCACCAACGATTTATGAAAAATTCACTACTTCATAAAATTTTATTGAACCCCTAAAACTCCATCGGTGATCTAGGAAAATATCACTAGTTCATAGAATTTCTCCGAACTCTAAAAACTTAGAAGTTTTTTATCGAATCTAAGATGAATTTGGGTTGTCAATCTCAAAATCAAATTGAATCTTGATCGTTGATTCATCAAACCATATGTTATGACCCATGCCTTCCACCACCATGGAACTAACAATGTGAACCATGTCATTCCACGTCACGAGTATGGTCCACATCATCATCTGTATGAAATTTTTCAAAAATTTCAAAAAATTATAATTTTCGAAAATTTCATATTTTTTCTAAATTTTTTTTAACTAATACAAACTTAATATTGATCGTTGATCACCAAGTCGAATGTGATATAGGCCATTGATTTTACTAATTCCTCAGTCACTATGAAACCACAAACTTCGACCTTCCAAGACAAATTTAACTCTGCAACTTGTACATCGATGCCATTAGTCCTCTCTTCAACCATTCTGAGTGCAAATTCGACCTAAAGTTTCTTAGAAATTTGGGGATTTCACTCAAGTTTCATAAATTTCACCAAATTTGTCATAGATGAAAACTCTACAATAGCGAATTTGTCAAATTTGTGTTGGTATTTGGCCCATACAAGTTTGGTGTTGAACCAAAAGCTCTGATACCACTCTATAGTGATTCCCACTACTAGACCCAACAAAAACATTTCTAATAGTCATCAAGTTAAATATGTGTAGCATGATAAAAGCACCCATACATCTAATAGAATTATTTAAAAGTATGAATGCAATCTAATAAATATACATACAAGAAATTATAATTACTCAAACTCAAAGAAAGCACACAACAAATAAATCCCACAATTAACTGTAATACATTAAGCATTTAGAATGCATTTAGTAACGTTATGAAAGAATCCAAATATAAATATATACAACAACATATGATTCACTCAAGAATAGAGTATATGTAGAGCAAATAAAACCCATAAATAATAACAATTTAACATAAATAACCACTTATATTTTTAACCAAATGTGCAACCAACTACAAAAGATGGACATTCCATCCAACCATAGATTTGATGCTCCAAATATCAGCAAAAAATCAGCCTGAAACTAGGGCTACAAATCCACAAGAAGGGGTCTCTCTATTGTCTATTCACAACCCAGAACAAGTTAATTTTCCTATAGTTATCACAATTAACCAACACTCTTCTCCTCAACTTGCACAACCCAAGGAATGAGATCCCCCTTCTCTGAAAGCAGCCCCTCTTACCTCCCCACTTCCCTTGAGGGATTCAACACAGGTTGGCTAGGAATGTCTTTTGTTGGGGACTCCAAGGATGCTAGTTGCTATAGGAAAACTTACAAGAACAAGCTCTCTGCTCTAGAGTAATTTTTCACACAACAAATCTCTTCTACAGGCCTAACAACCTACTTCTTCAAGCATTTACAACTCCAACAAGTGGATCTCATACCTCACTACAATTGTCTTCAAGTTCCAGTACTCACTCCTATCTAGATGGTAGAGCATCTTCAACACAAATAATGTTACACCCAAACTAGATGATAGAGTGTCTTCAACAAAAATAATGTTACACCCAAACAAAAATGTTACACCCAAACTAGATGGTAGAGCGTCTTCAACACAAATAATGTTACACCCAAACTAAAATGTTACACCCAAACTAGATGTAGAGTGTCTTCAACACAAATAATGTATATACATTTTTTAAATAATTCATTTAGTAATAAAAGAAAACACATACTTTTCATAAAAGCCTATTACAACCAAAGCAGACCCGTTTGATAAAATCGTGGCACCATTTCTAATGATTGCCAATTTTTTTAATGTATACATAAGTTGCAATCCGAGAAGCTCTAACTTCTCGTTTGCGAAAAGTGTAAAACATCACTTAGGGGTCTTGCTGGTCTTCTTGACTGCTCTATAGTAACAAATAAGTGATTAACAATTTTTACTTTAAAATATGGTTTAAAAAAAAACAATTTTTATTTAAAAATAAGTCAGATGTTTGTGTACTAGAGGAGGTGAAAACCACTCGTTTGGGTTCATATAATGTGGAATATGAAAACCATGTCTCATCCATCTTTTTGAAAGCTGTAGAAAGAAAATAAAATATATTTAGGACATCATCTCGGAGTATTGATTACGTCTTCACTTTCCCAAGGAGGTTACTAACTATGCGTTACCTTTACTCTTCTTCAAAATTGATTGATTAAGACTGCACGAGAACTGCTTTAATAATTGGTTGCTGAGTATGTCAGCAACCTATCCCGGTCTTGATGTTACGTAGAAGAATATTGCTCCATATGGTTTTAGGGTTTAATAATGAGAAGCAATACTACGACAACATGCTTTTATTTTAAATTATTTGTAAAAATTAATTTGGAAATATGTTCTTTTAAGGTGAGTAATGTTGATACTTAGGTTAAATTTAACTTGGAGGTATTACCTTTAAATCATGTTTCATGTATGGAATTAAGGTTAAATATTATTAGAAATCACAAGAACATTTGAGGTAGTCGGGTAATGACCACAAGGGATAGTGGTTTTTTGGCAAATATTATATTTTGGTTTTGGAGTAAGATCTAAAACAATTTTATTTTTTGATTGGCTAAGAAATCATCTTCCTTGAACATAAGGAAACATGTTATGGATATAATACCTATAGGCATTTAGCAACAGTGAAAGACAACCCTTTAGGAAGAGCTAGCAGGTCATCTTAAGGGGTATGATTTTCCTAAATAATGGTGACGAGTGAGTCCACATTCCTAGATAGTAGCCCATTATGGTTTTCCTCAATGTTGACATGTGTTGATGTCATTAGTTAACATATTTTATATAATATAAGCAAGGTAAAAATCTATATGTCATTAAACTTGTATTAATGAGACATAATTTAGACGAAAAAATTGTGAATTTCAAAAGTGTCATTACCAACATTTTCGCAATACAAAATTGGGTTCCAAAAGTGGCAATATTGGTTTTCAAAAGTATAATTTTTTATTAAAAAATGTGAATTTTGAATAATTTGGAACCCAAAAATTGTAATTTTCAATTCCAAAAATGAGAATTTTGAAATAAAAATATGTCAATTTGTTAAGGTCCTAAACCGCACATAGGTAGATCAATGTATTCGGATGTAATAAAGGTCAATATTAATAAGACCTTTCAATAAAATAGAATAAGGCGGATGTAAGAAGACCTAATAGAAGCTTCTGCTTCTAGAAGGATCTTCCT
>ML797645.1:16584-42768 GCA_009831015.1 Picea engelmannii
GTGAGTCTAAAGAGTAGTTTTGTATGTTGCTAGAATTATTTTTGTAAGGATCCTGTAGTAGAGTTGAATTATTATTATGTGAAGAGTCTGATAGAAAACACATGGAACCTTGGAATGCATTACTAGTAAAATGTATGAGCATACTGCATTATTCATGATGAATTATGAGTCCCCTGGTCCATGTAGGTTGTTGTTTGAATGGAAATAATATAAAGTTGTTGTTATTCCTTTCATTTTTTGTGTTGATTATGGGTTTAATGGATAAATATAGAAATGTTGAATGTTGTTAATATCGTAATCAAATGTAAAGAATTGTGTGAATGTCATCGTGAGTGGCTTTCTGGTGTATTTTAACCCTCCATCTCTGACACAATAGCATATGGTTTGTGTTATTCTTATGGTATATCAGGTGAGACATTCTTTGGTCCTAGTTTGAAAATTTATATGTCAATTCCTTGGGGTTTTGTTGGTCAACTCTAGACAAACCATGGGTCATCAACCCCCTAGCATTAGGAAGGATGCGAGAAAGGAAGCCAACAAATGGTTATGTTGCTGGGACATGAAGGTTTTGCATTGCATGATGAAGGGAGAGAAAATGAGTTTACTTGACGAGACAATTGGGTTTTGATCACCAACATGAAACATTTAAAGCCGAGGGACATCTACACTGACTTGAATGAAAATTTCTTTGTTGAGTTTCGATGTTTATTGCATGAATGGTTGAAGAGGTTGACTGCTAAAAATACGTATTTGAGAGATAAAAATCCACTGGTATGGGACCAGAATATAGTTGATAGGCCAATGTGATTGGATAATAAGTGGGATTGATTAATAAAAATTTTGTTTTATTAGGTGAAGGAAGGATACTTTATTTAGTGTTTTGTAGAATACAATGATTATTTCAACAACGCTGAAAGAAAATTTATTGAAGGTCCTAAAAAATTGGATGCTATAAGAAATTTCATTGTGGATCAAGATGTTTTTCACGGAGAAAGGATTGATGCACATGCAACCCGATAGGATGGCTAAAGTAGACTCCCCTCACATTAGGGGAAGATAAAAAGAAGGGAGAGAGAGAGAGAGAGAGAGAGAGAGAGAGAGAGAGAGTATATGGATCTGCTGAGAGGATCCAAAAATCCTAAGGTGAGTTGAATGAAATAATGGAAGTAGAGGAGTAGAGGAGATATTTGAAAGATAGGAAAGAAGAGTTGAGCTAAGGAGGAAAGAAAAATAGAGGAGAAGAAAGAAGATAGAAATGGGTGCAAGATGAGGGGTCATACCTGGAATGAAGAGGAAAGAGACCACATTTGGAGAAAGTACGAGAGAGAGTACTATACCAGAGAGGACCACATACAAGAACATGCCAAAAAAGAGGAACAAATTTAGGAGTAGGGTATCCAGTGAGGATACCAAAAGTAGTGGTAGTACTAGGGGCAGAGAAGAAGAAGTATGACCCATTTGGTTGTTGTGAGATGTTGCAACTTTAGAGGAATCTGAGGCACAAAGTATAGGCATGGAAGTAGGAGAGGATGATGAAGGTCATCCACTAATAGGCGAAGAGGATTTAGCGATAGTGGATGGTCTTGTGTGGTTATAGGTAGGTAAATATCTAGGTTACCTCACAAGAAATGATTGGATAAGATGGAGGTAACCCCACTTTGAACCAACTCCCTTGCGCATTTGTAACCAAGAAGAAAGAATAACAAACAATGTGATGATATGAGTAGAAGAAGGAGTTGGAGAAGAAAGGAGAGAATGTACAAGTGAAGAATATGATGAAGTCATTAATAGTTCAAAAAGGAGAGTATCAATACCGATATCCACAACAATGAGAATTCAGTCAGGAGGAAACAATCCTAGATTGAAAATGGAAAACTAAGGTACAACTCTGAGGCTACATGTGTTCCATGGGATGGGTAAGGACGATGTAGAGAAACAATGGTTTACAATTGAAGTTATATGGTCTATGAATAGGATCGTAGACAAAGAACTAAATATTACACAAAATGAGACCACTTTCAGGGATAGAGCCTTGACATGGTACATGAAGTACAAGGAAATTGCACTGGCATGAAATATGAGGTCCCTCACAAAAATTAAGAAAGATTTTCTTAACGATATTTAGAAGGCTAATTCAAAATCTCAACGCATTACATAGATTAAGGATTTCAAGATGCAATTGGGAAAGACTATATGGGACTATTACCAATGGTTCAATACTTTCTTAGATAAGTTGACGTTCTAGATCTAGGATGTTCAACAAAGAGAATGGTTCATTGTTGGGCTACTTCCCCATATCTGAGTTTCTCTTACCCAATATAATGTGATTCCTCAAGAAGAGGTAGTGGATATCGTGATGTGCCTAAAGGCCCTAGTAGGTGGATAAAAATCACCAAGATTGGTGCAGGTGCAATCCCAACTTTCAAACTGGATAATGTTGTTGCAATATATGGTGAAGGTGAAGGTGATGCATGAGAACATATGGTGTACTACATGCCAATAGAAAGGTCACCATAGGGATGAATGTCCTACATTGGGAAATTATTTGGTGATGGGTGTGCCAAATCCATTTCCTATTGGGACTCAGACATAATGGTGTGAGGTTTGTAGATAGTGGGGACATATCTGACCATGCTTCCCAACAGTAGATAAGAATCATAAAAATCACCATAATACATTCTGTGAATTATGCAAATTCATGGGGTGCAATGTGAACAACTATAGATCCCTTCAGTTGATGAAGGACCACACCCATGATTTCTTTCTGGTTTAGGAAGAGTAGAAAGGTTGTAACCATGGAGGCACTGAGAGAGGAAGATACCAAGGGGGTCCTAGGGGTGGATATGGACATGATCGAGAATGAGGATATGGAGGAGGTGGAGAAATACCACCCACTTGTTTTAACTATGGTGGGGTAGGCCATTTATATGTATTTTGCATCAAACTAGGTGCTCTCTATGGGTACTACTATAGTAATGATCATGCCATATAGGATTGTCACAACTTGTTGAAAAGATAGGAAGAGAGGAATGCACACTGTCACATGGTAATTTTAGATTCATGCAGGAATCAAAATAATGATGAGGAATTTAAAATTTGGGTGATAATATAAGTCAAAGAGAATATAGGTATGTATTTAGAGCACGAAGAAATTTTAGGATACTCTTTAGAAAAGACTAACATTCAAACCCTTTCTTGTCACCTCGATTGACATGGATAATGCAAAAATTTCTTTAGCACCAATTCCCACTCCAACGGTGTAGATGTACAACACTAGCTTAATTACCAAATTGTGGCAATGGCACCAAACACTTAGTTTGGCTCGTTTGCAACTTCAACAAAAACACCAAGTAGAACTCGCAACACACAATCAAAATCGTGCACACTATCAACATGAGGTATAGGTTCACCAAGCCTTGCAATAATTATATCACACTGAAGTCTCAGTGTACATAAATACAAGGGCTCAACATGCTGAAAGTTGTACCGCCTTCATGGATCTCTTGGGCCCAGTCAATGAGTTGTACATGAACATACCTAACACTTCATAGGAGGCCCTATAAATTCACCCGATCACAAAATCCTCACCGTAAAGGCTCATCTTCATGTTTTGGATTTGAAGAACATTACGCTCCGCTCATGGCTCTAATGGTCCACAATAGAAAATATGGAGTTGCAACAAAATATTGGGCTGGCCGAGGAATCCCTCGACATTGGCCAAGCCAACTCAAATATTTTTCAGGGTTTCTCAAATATTTTTTTAGCCTCTGGAAGCATGTTGGAACCACTTGTAGAACATGACGATAATTATCTTTGTTGATGACATGGTTCGCATGGTTGAAGTAAAGGATGTCCAACAAAAGAACAACTTAGCTTCCCTACCCCCTCGCAAGCACCAAGATGGAATAACAACCATCTTGAGAAATACCAAGGAAATCATTGTTGCACGGGAGAAGCAGCAAAATATTTGTAGGTGTTCCAACGACGCGGCCCATAAGTCCCAAGTTTTCTATACTTAGTCGGGAGCTCGCAACCACCCCCATGCTTGAGCAAATAAAGTAAAACATGAAATATCCCCAAGTCACCACAACTGATACATATGAAATGGTTCAACTCACTCAACAACTCCATGCCACCGTCAACGAATATGACAATTGGTTCCAGGAGTTCGTTAAGGAATTCATGAAGACAGCTCATTGCATCACATCAATCTCACCATGAGAAATAACGTTAGCTTGAGGACTATCTAAGTAATAGTGTTGGGGGATTATTGGCACCCAAATTTTTGGGGTAAATATTGTGCACCCGAATAAAAATATTTTTGTGCTCACTCCATTTTTGCATGCACATCGACAGATGAAATAAGGAATGTACACTAGTCATATATCTATAATGTGTTCCAAGAATTTAAAAGAGACTCCATGCACACCAAATCAAGAAGAAGATCTTCAAGAATCTTCCCTAATGAGTAACTCAAACAACATGAGATTTTGTGGATCAATTAAGGGATGATATGGCGAGTTAGTTAATAGTGTCATGACTCTAAAGAGGTTACCTGGGATGCATGTGGGTGGTAAAAGCGTGAAAAAATGGTAGTCAACTGAGTGAGTAGAGGTGAAAGTGACAGAGCATCACAACATAGAAGGAAAGGATAAGGAGCAGCGAAAACACATAGAGGATTTTGGAGAGTCTGAGGTGTGCAGTAAAGAAGAGAAAGAATCAACATTGCTTGTTTTTGCATGAGTCATGTTGTGAGTCTGAAGAGTAGTTTTGTATGTAGCTGGAACCGTTTTTTAAAGGAGTCTATAATAGAGTTAGCTTAATTTTATGTGTATATTTTGATAGAAAGTGCATGGAGCCTTGTAATGCATTATTGATAGAATATATGAGAGCACATGGCGCTATTCCTAATGAATTATGAGTCTGTTGGTCCATGTATGCCATTGTTTGAATGGAAATAATATAAAGATTCTATTAATGGATGAATATGGTAATGTTGTATGTTGTTAATATCGTAATGAACTGTAAGGAATTCTATGAGTGCCATCCTGTGTGGCTTTCTAATGCATTTTAACCCTTCATCTTCGACACAACTCTAGATGGTCTCTGCGATTATCTTGGAGTCTTGGGTGAGACCGTATTTATTCCTAAACGGAGGATTGATATGCCAACGCATTTGGGTTTTGTTGGTCTACTTTAGATGAACCCTAGTTCATCAATCCCCTAGCATTTGGAAGGATGCATGCAAGTGAGCCAATATTTTGTTGAGAAATTAGGCATAGATATACTATCTACTACATTCTCTAGATCTAGAATACACTATTAGTATAAGGGGATCAACAAATTTATTGGAAAAAACAAAAAAGAGGAAAGTTCATTGTAGAATAAAACAATATGTTCAAACAATATAATGCATTTAACCCAAAAAAAAATGAGATGATGTGTGTTGGAATGTAGAAGAAGACAAAGAGATGACAACCAAATATGAGATTGTAGTTAATGGATGCACCCAAACATGAGAACCCTAGAAATGACCATTGAAAAGAAAAGAAAAATAATAAGTAACCCAAAGTAGATACTTTAGAGAGATCGTACTTTATCAGTTTCAATGTTTCTCCCTTTTGTTGTAAGCATTTTACCACGCACTTGTTTTTTGGAGTAAGCACTATGCATTTGAGTGATGTTCTTAACATAATGAATTTATTTTTATGGAGATGATCCTATTTGAGATTCTTGAGCAATGAAAAGATATATATTGATAGTGAGAAACAAAAACCCTAGATCCTTGTAGAAGGATTGCAAGATTGCAATAGAGGAACGTTCAGGATTGACAGTGAAATTATGGAGTTAGTATCAAATATGAAATATGAATCTTCCAATAGCCGGTATAGGAGGGATCGATTTGACTATGCAAAGATGGATTATTACATCTTAACACAATCTTGAAGGTGTCAATAACAGTTTCTATGAATTATACCTAGTTTCCAATAGCCGGTATAGGAGGGATCGATTTGACTATGGAGAGATGACTTGTTCCATATTAACAGTCTTGAAGGTGTTAATAACAGTTTCTATGGCTTATACATAATTTTAAAATCCAAGTGTACTATTCTGAATGAGAAATAATTTTTTCCAGTGTCATATGATACATACTCTTGTAAATGATAAAAACCCTAAAGGTTATGTTGTGTACTTTTCTAAGAAAACACATAGTAGTCTTGGCATGTCCAGTAAAAATTGTTATACATTCATGCCTATCTTAGTGGAGCTATCCATGGCTTCCCTTTGAATCTACTTCTCAGAAGTTGTCAATCTTGGGGATTTGAAGTGCCATAAAATAGTATGAAAATCCACTGAAAATAAAATCAATGTAGCATCTACGGATCTGAAAAATATGACTGTATTGAGTGAATCAATCTACAACTGGAGATGGGATACTTATTGTCAAATTTTCAAATGAAGTTAAGTTAAAAATGGTAAACAAAGTGGGGTGAGAGGGTGGGACACTAAAGAAATATTAGAGCTTTGAGAAGAACAAACCTCAATAGAACCTTGGCCAATGGATCTAGTTGAACCTTGGCCTTGGGAACATAATAGGGACGTGCCTAGGCTTATAAAATCGAAGTCGTCTTCAACATTCGTCACAAGGGATGGCACCTCAGTGATCTAGTTTCATTTTTTTCGATGTTGAAGAAGTCTACCTCTTGTTTTGTATATTGTGTGCTATTTTTTGAACCGTACATCTTGTTTTGTATATTGTGTGCCATTTTTTAACCCTACCTCTTGTTTTGTATATTGTTTGTTTTGTATATTGTGTGCTATGATTTTAGTGGGTGTAAGTACAGCCTTGATGAAATATTTGATAGTTGTGAAAGGCATGTTCATTCGGGAGATTTCTCTACCGCTGGCTATGAAGTGACCCAGTATTTGTACGCGGAAACTGATACGTTGGGGAGGCTGATAGAGAAATCGGTTTGGATTGGATTTATTGCAGTCTGCACAAACGTTGAAGAGATATGCAAGTCCACGTGTAGGGAATAGAGCATTCTCCCTGTGAATGGACGAGCTAGGAGTGAAAGTGTTGCGGTTGGTGAATAAGAGCGATGTTGTTCCCAAAGTTCCTAGACTTGTTTTCAATGAAAGTTCATGTGGATGGCTGAATAAACTGTTCGATTGTCTTCCTTGGACATATTTTCACGTGGGTGTGAAAATTGTTTTGGACAACAACAACATCTGTAATCTTGATCCTGCTTATACCCACAGTTTGAAGGTTTATCTTCAACTGATTGACGACTATGTGGGAGAGGGTAGACATTTCAAATCCTCAGGGCTAAGAGAGCCTGCTCCTGTTGCAATGACTTATTGATTGGAGACCTTGGCATTCCCCTTATTGGTGGAAGTACCAGTACCAACAACAGCAGGAAGATCAAATTAATAAATATGGACAAGGACAATAACTAGTAATAGGACCGACTGAATCACCTGAAACCTGTGAGCTACTAAGATGACTGACTGAATTAGATCTTTTGTCTATTATTTTATTTTAATTTTCTGTACTTTATTATCACAATGGTCAATCAAGTGATCAGGATGAAAAAATATGGTAAATCAGAATGTAAGAGACCTAATTTCTTATATAATAGACTTGTTAAGAATTTCGATTGCATAATAGACTCAGGCTTGTTAAGGTATATCGATGTCGATTCATTATTCACTTGCAATGGCATAAGATGTAATGGTGCAGGTGATGAGAAAACAATATTATAAATTCAACTCATTACATTAAAATAGTAAAATCATAGCATTGTAGAGTGAGGAACATAAAGTTAACCCCTAAGATTACCCAACAAGGGAATAGCTGCAAGGCAGCTAGACCCTGCCTATATTTTAGCATCATAAGTATCAACGTTATAAATTGTTATATTGAAGCATCAATATTGGTTATGGTTATTGATAATATGGTTATAAATTATCAGTTGTGTATGACCTTGTTCATTTAATAGCTATCTTAAAAATAGCTACTCAATCAATTTTAATTGTGATGAGCGAAGATAATATATTTATTTTTATTTTTCTTTATAATAAAATATTTTAATTATTATTAATTAAATGTAATTTGAATAATTTATATAATAAAAAGTATTACAAAGTTTGAGTAGACATAATTGTCTTTAAAATTAATTTTCATTTATCATTAAAGAAAACTGAAGCACATACTTATGTGACAAATTAACTAGACAAACGATTCATCTAAATTCTTTTGGAGGTATGTACGTCTTTGCTCATACACAAATACTCTTTCTTATGGTGAACAAGTGTATAATGATTCATCTGAATTCTTTTGGAGGTATGAACGTCTTTGCTCATACACAAATACTCTTTCTTATGGTGAACAAGTGTATATTTTTCTTTCTAGATCGTTAAACAAATTCTAGGAATGAAATATTTTTCATTTTCAAATTAGGAAAGCAAAGTAAAGTAATATCAATAATATCTTTATTATATTTTGAAAGAAATCTGGTTATTAAAACAAATTTTGATGAAATAATGGAATGACTGAAATTCGATAAGATACTTACAGCCAACAGTGGATAATAATTATGTGTATAGACTCAAACAAACATATTGATGCTAAATTTGGTGGATTGTTTGTAAGGGTAGTTTTTTATATTAAAAATGCATGACTACCTCCAAAATGATGATTTTGGTGGATTGTTTGTTTGGGTCAATTTTTTTATGTTTATATTAAAAATTATATAAAATATAAAAAATATTATTTGCATTAAATAATATTCATTTTTTTTTAATGAATTGTTAGAATTGTAAATGTTGAAAACACAATTCAGATATCATAATTAACAATCTGACAGATAAAAAATACAGGGATTTTACGTGGTTCCAAACACAGGGATTTCATGTTGTTCACCCAAATGTTGGGCTACGTCCACGGGATTTCACGTCTTGCAAGTTCTCACTCTGTCTCTCTCTCTCTTCCTCTATGGGCTTACATGTATTTATACATTCACACAAGAAATTGATTATTAAATGCAATGCCTATCCATATTCTAACTTGGTCTATTTTAGTTACAACCAACACAGAATAATAAGATCCAAATCCATCATTAGAAGAAGTCATTGTCACCAAATCCCAACAATCTCCACCTTGACAACAATTACCCTGATACCTTGCTCCTTCCTTTTGTTCATCACTTTTTCTGCAAACCAAGAGAAGCCAAGCACCACTGCAACTTCTCTAATAAAAATTGTTTCATGATCTCGCGTGTGTGAATTGCATGAGTTTGGATTTCTTGAGGGGTCACTCCACCTCCAACATGTCTTCCACAATTTTTTTGTGAGACATATTTAGTGATAGATCTCCTTCTATCCAAGACACCTGTATTACAATATACATTACAATTACCATAGACCATCTCAATGTAACCATTATAGGTGACATTTGTGCTTCTCAAACGTTGAAGCACTCATTTAACAGCAACACCTGAATCTGTCACGTATCTGACAACGTCATTAGCATGTGAAACATTTGGTCTTAACCATTTCATCACATACAACATGTCTCCTACTGAACCTACATGATAAATAATCTTTTCTTCTTTATAGACAGGCCCTATGCTTGAAGAAAAATTATAATGGAAAACAAGAAGGATAAAAACGGGTTTTACAATGTTCATACTGAACTCCAACCATAGCTTACCATTACCATCTTTGTGCACTTCCATGTCCATAATTTGTTTTCCTGCTCCTTGATCCCTCAAATGAATTGTCCTGTCCACTTAGTCATTTTCTTACTGATTTTATCCATGATTCATCTTGCATCGAGCATATCATCAGGAAATAACATCAAGACTATGAAATAGTCATTCCTACCCTTTGAAAAATTATGACTCACTATGAAGGATTCAAACATCTTGTATATATTCCTGGGTACCAATAGGCCATACAATGAATTATCTAGCGTGCAAACAAATTTACCGTTGCGATATTGAATCAACCCTTTTGGTTATTCCATACATACTATATCTCTGTCAATGATGACCTAGTGAGAAGTAGAATCCCACACACAACATCCCTTTATACCATCGTCATAACTTGCAAAGATATAAAACAAGTAGGAATTCGGTAACAAAGATTTTAAGTCTGGAAATGATTTACTGCTTACCAGTACCTGCAGTTATTTCTTTCTCTTATGACCTTTATGCTTCTTCCATAAACAAGAAGATACATCTGTCACTTCAGATGCTGCTTCAATACTCCCTTCCAGCTTATAAAGGTTATCAACCTTTTTTGCCTTCATCACTACTAAATTACCTTTCGACAATGTGAGTGTTCCACCTTGACCTGTATACTTATATCCACAAGAATCCAACACTCCCAATGAAATCAAATTTGATTTAAGTTCAGGTACATATATAACATCCGTTGATTCCCTAACAATACCATCAAACATCCTAATTCTAATACTTCCAACCCCAACAGTTTTACAGAGAATACCATTTCCCATAAACACTACACCCTCATCAACACATTGGTAAGAAATGAACAAATTTCTATTTGAGCACATGTGGTGGGAGGCACCTGAATATAACTTCCATTCTTCTTGATATTGTAAATTACTAGAAACGGATAAAACTTGATCAGTCATACTTGAATTTGTTACAGCCAAATTTGCTTCCTTCGTAGAGTTTTCCTCAAATTCCTTTCTCTTCCAACAATCTTTCTTGAGATGTCATGTTTTTCCACCGTACCGACATTTTGCTTTACCCTTTCTGTGTCTTCACTTAGATCGATAAAAACTTCTCTCATTATTCTCTTTAGTTCGACCTCTGACCAGTATCGCCTCTGAAGTTGAGGTTTCTTGACTAGATTTTCTCCTCATCTCCTCAGCCAACAAAGCTCCCACAACAAAGTCATAATCTAAAACATCTGTTGAGATAAAGCTAATAGAGGTGACTAGATTATCCCAAGACTCAGGCAACGAACACAATAGTGTAATAGCCTTATCTTAATCTTCCAATTTAACTTCCATACTAGTCAATTGAACTATAAGGGTATTGAAGGTATTTAAATGGTCAACAACTTGTGTACCTTCTTTCATCCTCAAACTGTACAACTGTCTCTTCAAGTAGATTCTACTCATCAAGGACTTTGTCATATATAGACTTTCCAACTTTCTCCATAATCCTGATGTTGTATCCTCTCCCACGATATTAAACAAAGCATCATCTGCCAGACATAAACAAATGGCACTAAGAGATTTTGGATCCATATCTTCCCATTCCTCATTTGTCATGGTTGTTGGTTTATTTGACTTGTATGCCAATGCTTTTTGCAACCCTTGTTGCACCAGTAAATCCCACATCTTAAGCTTACATAGCTCAAAGTTGTTTTTAACATGAAAAACTCCTAATACCCAAATCACTGCTTATAATAACCAAAGCCTTTTAAATGTGGAGGATTAATAGTATTAACCCAAAATGTTTAATAAAAGGTTTAATTAAAGAATCATTTTTACCACCTTGACTTTTTATTAAAAATAAAATTCACCCTTTTAATAAAAAAGAAAAAATGTTTACAAAACATCCACCCACGTGACTTTACTTTAATCCCTCCACCTTTTTTCATGCAATTATTTTATTACAAATAAAATAAACCTTCATACTTTAATCCCCTTTTAAAATACCATACCTTAAATTTGAATAAATTAAAGGAGATTGTGGCTTTTATTTTAAAGGGAGTCGCCGCACCTCACGATATACCTAGAGTGTGGTGCTCTTAAAAAGTCTCTACATTGTACGACACTCATGGATTGCGGCGATTCCAGGTTTTCGAACGTGCGTGAAGTATGACTAGTATGATGTCGCACCCTTCCAGAGGAGAAATCTGCAACAATGTTGAACTCGACACACCTCACATAGATTTCATTCCTGTGGCTCCTCTGAGAATTTGATGCTCCTCCAACCAGCTTTGATATCACTTGTTAGAATTGCAAATGCGGAAAACACAACTAACATATAATAATTAACAATCACACAGATAAGAAACACATGGATTTCACGTGGTTCACCCAAACATTGGGCTACGTCCACCAAGCATAGGCATCAGTTGTCTTATTATTCAAATCATGGAGATTACAACGGAGTTGCAAGTTCTCACTCTATCTCTCTCTTTGCCTCTACGAGCTTACATGTATTTATACATTCACAGAAGAAACTGATTATTAAATGCAATCCCTATCCATATTCTAACTTGGTCTATTTTAGTTACAACCAACCCAAAATAATAGGATCCAAATCCATCATTAGAAGAATTCCTTGTCACCAAAACCCAACATGAATTGCAATATTTTTATATAACATTAACTTTTTATTTTAAAATAATAAAAAATAATCAAACATACATAGATAATATGAAAAAAAATTAAATTACTTTAAAGTATGATTATAATTAACAATTTTATATAACATATAATTGTAATTAATAATGAATCAGTAACAAACAAAATAAATCTCTTGGACATCCATATCTTAAGCTTCCTCTAGAGAAACAACTTAAATTGATTTTAAAAATAGCAAGCCTTGATAACATAATATAATACTTACACAAACATGATTATGCAGCCCACTTGACGCACTTGACACATCTTACACATGCAACCATTAGTTGTCTGCATGAAATGTGATCCATTTGTCGATTACAATTACCTTCTTGAAACGTGGATTTGCAAAAACCATAGGCTCTCAACGTCTCGTCCTAGTTCATTTGCAACCCCTTCTCAAAACCAGTTATAATTACGTTTCTTCTTGTGCTTGAAGGTGCAAATACTTTAGTGAGACAATGGTTGAAGTTACTTATAATGTCTAGGGACAATATTTTCTCTCTGTCTCAATGGTTAAAAGCTTGAAATGTGGATTTGCAAAGGGAGAGGTTGTTATCCTGTTGTCTGCATACAGATGCTCTTTGTAGTTCATTTGCAACCCCCTTCTCAAAACCATTTATAATTATGTTTCTTTTATTCTTGAAGTTTCAAATACTTTAGTGAGACAATGGTTGCTTGAAGTTGCAAATACTTTAGTGATACAATGGTTGAATCTACCGTCTGCGAACAATATTTTCTCTGCATCTCAATTGTTGCATAGATTTCATTTGATACGAAATGCAATAAGAGATGTCGTTTTTCTCTCTCATAATAAATACTAGATTGTCGTCTTGAGAATTTTTAGATCTTTGGTCGAACTAATGTAACAATAAGGAAGTTGAAGTTATTGATAAATTGTAGCTTTAGCTAATAGTCCATCTACATTGGAAAAAGTAAAGGTGAGGGATTCTGTCAATCTAGAGGTAGATTCATTCAATGTAATAAGAAGCACGCCTTCTTTGGTAATTTGAAGTTGACCATTAACATTGGTTTTTCATAAAAATGCCTAGATTCGTTTGTAGATAATGAAGAAAAATAATTAGAATGTCAAAGTCCCAAGTTTGAGGATAAAAGTATACCTCTGGTGCTCTGTTTTTCTCCTACACCACTCAAACCCAAATCTAATCTGATAAAGAGAAAGTTACTTGGAATTCCTCTTGAAGAATTTTACATTCTCTTTGATTCTGATCTACACTATTTGATTGGTTTAGATATTGTAAAGGTCAGGCACCAGCGTATGAAGAGAAAATTCCTCCTGGAATGTCTAACAACTATGTGAATTAGGATTTGAATCGATAGTTTAATTGACAATAGGCTCCATTTGCAACCATGGTTGAATAAAATGAAAAATTGATACATAAATTGAATAGTGCATGTTTAGTAAGGTTTTGATGATGCTAATCATGAAGCATTTGTTCTTTCTGATGATCATGATCCTGATTCATAGCTTCCTAATCGAGATCCATAGCTAGCTTCCTGATCGAGATCCATAACTAGAAGCACTAAAGTAAAAATACATATAAGAATACCTAGGTGGAGTAATTCCATACCCAGTAGTAGCATTTCTGGGTCCGGTTAAAAATGCATGAGCAATTAAATGTCTAGGATGAGCAAAACCTATATAGCCACCACCACCCTTAGCACCCCTTCTAGGTTTAGCTCTTGTTTGAGAGCCATATTATGCCTTTACAAATTGAGACCCAACTTATGATGCGTATGAGCCAGTCCCTTATGATCAAGACCCGACAATAGATCTATAACCAGTAGTGGGTCAAGAATCTGTGCAATCTGAGAGAGAGTCCCACTCGACACTAACTAATGAAAGAAAATGGACTATATCAACCCTCGAAAGAATCTTTGGACTTGGTAAGGTACAAAAATTTTCCTCTCCAACAACCTCTTGGAATGCTAGGTCATCAAGTCAAAGAATCAGTCCAAGGATTGCATAGGCTAAGCCCAAGACCATGCTTCCATGAAGGCTTCAACCAGGTAAATTGTTGGCTATTTCACTTCAATAATAATGTTAATAACCCAAATTCCTAGATTTTTTTTTGTTAATCGTCGCCCTTGAAATATTCCAAAGAACCTATACAAGTAATGTCTTTGGTGTGGAAGTAAGATTAATCATTTGATTTTGTCAATATAAAAGGATTTATAAAGTGAAACTTTGTAAATTTGTAAACTGAAGCATTGATACAAGTAATGTCTTTGGTGTGGAAGTAAGATTAATCATTTGATTCTGTCAATATAAAAGGATTTATAAAGAGAAGCTTGGTAAATTTGTAAACTAAATTTTCCTCCATGAACTTGCATTAATTCTGTGTTATGAAACATTATTAGAGGAAAATATACATTAAAATCATATACATGTATCGTTATTGTAGTAGAAATATCTTGAAAATACATACATTAGACATTTTTTTTCGTGAGATGAGGACTGTGAATACCGTTGAATGAGCTTCAGGGTTCTGAAAAGATTGAGAGGCTAGGCATGTCAAAATATATTAGTATAGATAGAAAGAAGAATGCCTACTCCTTCGATCTACACCCAAAGCTGCAAGTTATCAAACGAAACTCTATGATGACACCTTCGTTTGCATGCACATTCATGAACTACTGGAATTTGGCCCACCATGGTATAATTCTTTGGATTTTTCTCATCATACAATCAAAAGCAATGGAGAAAATTAGTCTCTTTATATTCAGCTAATTAGTGTGATATATAATTGATTGATAATATAGATTCAGGGTTTAGGTTAACAAATTGTTGTTGATAACGGTGGATATTTAGTTAGGTGGGTGAACCCTTTAACTAGAGATTTGGTAATAAATTCATGTAAAAATCACACAGAGGAACCCATACTGAACTGTATCAACTCACTCCCCCCAAAATTTTAAATGTACACATACCTATTGATTTGTCTCTTAAATTATTCCATTGGAATTTTCCTACCCTGATGATGTCAGTTGAAGGAAATTCAATTTTGGGCTGGAGGAGGGACATCCTTAACGTTGGTGTAGTTCATAGGAGAAATTGTTTGAGCTTGTTATTGGTTTCAAGAGAAAATATAGTACGCTAACATTTGATCATTGTGCATGCATATGTAAAGCCACGATGAAGGATAAGGTTTTTCGATGTAAGTGTGCATGCAAATCTCCACAGATTGTCACGGTACATGCATCAACTGCAATGACCATCCATTTCACAGTGTAAGTGGCTATTTTTAAAAGTTTGAATGATTTGTGATGTATAACAAATAGTGATAAAAATTTTAATACATGAGGATTAATTAACTAGCATCATAACCATGACCAAATCATAAAATCAAATAATCAAATTGAAAAATATAAAAATTATTTATTATTTACAAAATAATAAAAACAATAAATTTGTTTTTCATAACATCGAGAAATATTTCACAGGACTCAAAAATGCACAAGTTAATAATTTTTCAACCATGATTGACCACAAATCTTGTTTATATTATCACACCACACATCACATTAAATATGAAATAATATGTTATGAAACGTTTAAATTGGAGGAGATATAACCAAAGTTAATATGAATGATTTACATAAAATATGTCAAGATAAATAGATTAGAATATGTAAAATTTCCTAACGTATTATGAGAATTATAAAGCTGGATTCCATTAAATCGTTACACACCTACAACTAAAATATTTATTAATTATTTGGAATTATTACCATAATTCAACCAAAAAGCTATAACATTTATTAGAATTGATGAAAACGAAGTCCTCAACCAGACAAGTTCCCTTCACCAAAACTAATCAAATCTATTATACCACAAATGGCCTAGAAAATAGGGACACAATCCCTTGCAAGTTTTATTTTCCAATAAAATTAGACATGCAGAGTCTAAGTGCTCTCATCAGCAAGGCTAATCTAACCCTTCCTTTATTCTCAAGGTTCAATAGGCCTTTCCATTCAAACTAACACAACCCAAATTTTAATGGCTCCTTAAGCATATGAGCCCTCTCAACATTATTACAAATAAAATAGCCTTCAAGCACAACGAAGAAATTTCTCTAACACTGAACACATCAAACACATAAGAAAATAGCCTTCAATCACAATGAAGCAATTTCTCTAACACACCAAACACATAAGAAAAAAAATTGAACATTCATTCTTCACCTCAAACGACTTCTTACTATCTACAATCAAAATACTCACATTTCAGCCAAAAATAGAAAATTAGTTTTTTATCTATAGTTTTTCCTTCTTCTTATTCTTCCCTAAATTGTCTTTAATTTTACTTCTCTCCTTTAATTTCCTCCTCTTCCTCAGATTTATTACCCTCACCAAAAACATTTAGGCTCGTAATATTACCTTCACTTCTTTGATCCTTAAAAAAGGATAATACAACTACTTTTGAAATTTTTTAGTTGATAGCCTTATGCAATTATGCAACTGCATCTACAAAATCATTTCAAAGGTCATAGCATGAAGACTCAAAAAAGGTCCTTTGAAAACAAATTTTAGGTGAGAAATTTGAGATTTTGGAAGGGTAACAAATCAATGAGGTGATGGGATGGAAAATGAAATTGTACACTTGATTGAGGCTTTACCTGAGAATCATCCTTATTTACTTACTTTTTATCATAAATTTGTTATATGGGTGATGTGGTGAATTACCTTTACATCCTTTGTTTTTGTAATCAATGGGGCAACATTCGCTTTCTTCACACTAGGTAGGTATCTCGAATAAGTATACCCCCTATAAACTCTCCTATTCCTGCTAATAGTAGAAGGGATGAGTAAATTATTCAAAGAGGCATCAGAAAATGGTAGCTTCAAAGGGATTTGCCTTGGTCTCATGTTCAGTATCACATATCTTATGTTCATGGACGATGTACTAATATTCTATGAAGATTTTAGAAGGATAATCAAGAAGATTAAAATATTGTTCACTCACTCTACAAAATTCCACATTAATCTAGAAAAATCCACATTGTCCATGTGGGAAATTATAGAGCTAGAGAACGGGTGTTTATCCCAATTGTTTCCTTACCAAGTGATTGATATGGATCAAGGAATTAAGTACTCAAAATTCCACTTGAAACCAAATTTGTATAAAAAGTGTGATTGGAAATGGTTGGTTTCCAAAGTAGAAAAATAGATAAACCATTGGTGCAACCAATGGCTATCAGGAGCGAGCACATTTGTACTTTTTAAAGAAGTACTAGAATTCCTACTAGCATATTGGATTTCATTGGAGGAAATTGTGTTATTAATTTATCTAGTTAGGATATAACAAAAAGAGAGGTCTTATGCTAGCTTCCTAGAAAAATTTGTCATCTCCAAAAGAAAATGGAGGATGGGGCCTAAGAACATTATTCCTATTCTCTGAGACCTTAGTTGCAAAAAAAGTATGGAGGCTAGTACAGGGACAAGGCTTGTGGGTCCAGGTAATGAAAGCCAAGTTTTTGTCCCGATACATAATGAAAGAATGTGTTAGGAACATGGTAAAATAGGTGCATAGTGCATCAATGGTCTATAAATCTATGAAGTCATATTTCCATTTGGTTGGTCACTAGATGATCTAGAAGGTGGGTGGAGGGGATAAATTTCATATTTGGCTTGATGGGAATAGGATGTAAAGGTATTCATAATTTTCTTTCTTATGTGATATAGGTTTTAAGAAACAAAGATATATTTTCACTAATATATATTGTGATAAGAGAGATCTATAAATTGGTAAAAAAAATGGCTTTCCTCAAAGGAGATAGGTTTGGGAGAAGAATTGAAGTATGGAAATAATACATAGATGATTTCAAATATAGTAATGTCAGAATAGGGAAATAAGATGACCAACTGTTATGGTCTCTCAATACTATAGGGAATTATGTACCCAAACTAAGATATAGAGCCCTTGTTGAGGAAGGTTTGGAGGGAAAACACATTTGGTGGCATAAAACCATCTAGAAGCTAAGGTGCCCCTCCAAAATTAATTATTTTATGTGGTTTTGGCACAGGGGCGGACCTAGGGTTCAACACTTCAAAAACACACCAACAAAACCCTAACTATCGCCCTTTCAGATACACCTACGAAGAAGACGAAGTCTCACTCGAGCTAGAGGCAGGGGTGGTTGCAGGACTCCAGTTTCTGCAACCTTAGCTAGGACACAAATATGTGATTACAATACTCTAACAAAGCACTTAGAAATTTTCATTCATTAGTGCTTAACCCTTGTCTACAGCGCATATAAACCCTAATTACAGCGCAACACAGTATTCAACAAGATTCAACACATTCAAGTACTAAGCATATCAACATAGATCAGATCTAGCATCCCATTCACATCATTAGGCACTAAGTTATCATATTCATCTAAGCATACATCATTGCACTAATCATTAATCATATGAACCATAAAACAACCATAATGCACAAAGAAACCACAACACAGGATATACGTGGTTCACCCCCAGCCTGGGGCTACGTCCACCAACTCTTGTTCTCTTTATTGTCTTCTGTCTATATTCTACATGCACAGAGACACAAGGTCCTACTTTGCATAGGACAAGAGATTTGTGTGCACCTCTCTAGATCCTCCTTCCCCTTGCTAGGTTACAACACAAAGCCTTCACACACTCTCTTACACTCACTTGCACTTAGAATTGCAAGTCTCACACAGTATGCAGAACGCATTTACAACTATCACTTGCACTTAGAACATTGGCCTTCACTTGCTCTTTTGCACTTAGCATCACACCCTCTTTCACAGCTAATTACATTGCCTAGATTTCTATTTATACATTACAAAAGGGCCTAAACATGGGTAAACCCATGGGTCGACATCCCCATACCGGTTACATAAGCCCAAAACCCAAAAATCCCTAAAAAGGAGCTAAGATACCGCGATCTCCGCTTCGACTTGCACTCCGCCTTCGACAACCTATCAAAGTCCCAAAATAGGTAAAACCTAACCAAAAATCTCCAAAACTTGTTCAAGGGCCGACAGGCCCCCAACACTCACCCGTGACTCATCCCGAGTCACCTTGATCTGGGTAGCTCTGCCTCAAAATCCTCGAGCCTGGCTCGAGTTTCTTCGACCTGCTGCTTCACCAAGGCCTCTTGCTCGACGAATTCTTGAATAACCTCCTTGTTCACAGGTCCCTCTAAGCGTTGTTCTACTGAAGTGACTACTTGTTCTATCTCTGCTCCTCGGCCTTCAATCTCCTCAAATAGTTGGAAAGCTTTGTCTTGGACTGGTTGAAGCCTCTGAGTCACTTCCGTGACTTTGCTCTATATGGTGTGGACCTATTATTAAGCAGTGCATTGTTCCTGGGATATTTTCATTCTTTCAAATGCTGACAAGAGCTTCAACTGCACCTGTATTTTCGTTGCTTCTTGCTTTACCTCTTGGAGTTGTGACTCCAGTGTCTTCAGTTCAAGGTCCTCATTAAGTCACTCATAAGTCTGTGCACTTCTACTGCTAAGTTGTTTACATTCCAAAGATAATTCTTTGATCCTCTCAACTGCCCTCCGGGCAGTGGCTTCTCTTTGTTCTTGCAAGTCCTGTAGAGTACTTGGTACTGTTTGTAGCTCTAGATCTGTTATTCTCTGTTGAACCTGCTGGATGGCTTCAGTAAGATGTGCTACTTGATGCTCCACTCGGTATTTCGCCTTTTCCTCTATGCCCATCACAGAGTGAAGTTCTCTTTTGACTGCTTCTTTTAATCCAACCTTCTCTACAAGCATTTGTTCTTTCTCATGTTGGATCTGTGCTTTCTCCTTTTTGAACTTTGCTTGGAGGTCATCCTTTTCCTGCTGCGCAACTCGACGTTTCTCTATCACTTCCTCTTGGGCTTGCTTCAGGGCCACTGTGGCCTATTATGTTTCTTCATGTGCATGATGAAGGCGAGCTTCGATTGCATCGACTAGTCTGCAGAGTTGGGTAGGATCATATACCAACTTTGTTTATTCTGATGGCGGGGGTGCAGTGGACACTACTCGACTAGGGTGAAGGGCCTAGTGTACCCCTCGCAGTTCTTCTTCAATTTTATCATACATGGTCACTTGCTTAGCTTCATTTCTCTACAAAATATCTTCCAAGACATCTGATACAGTTGCAATGATGAAGTCAAAGTCATTGAGCGTGAGCACAGTCTGCAGCTTGGTCTTACTAGATTTTGACTTCTTCCGCGATGCAGGTTTCGTGGGAGAAACCTTTCTTTTGTGAGATGGATTTGCGTCATCAGGGGGATTTTGTGGCGGTCTTACTTTTCCTTTCTTATGTTGATCTTCTTTTCCATTGTTCTCTTCTTTATCTACTTCGTCATCACCTCCTCCTCTTGGTGATTCTAAAGAAGTTTATTCTAATGCACTGCTCAGCTGCTGGAGTTCTTATGTCTTCTTCCTTCTCCTAGTTCCAGGTGTATCATGCCCTTAATGAGTGACCACCGGGCTTCCGATTAGTTCGGGATAAGACAGTTATGTGGGGTCAACAGGGATAAGGATCTCTGCAAGCCACTCCTTAGTTATTTCTTCTAGGTCCTCCTATGTGAGTTTGTAATAACTTTGTAGTACTTCTTTGTGTTCGTCTCTACGCGTAGTGATGTAGATAAAATGTTTGTCAGGGTGGAACATCACAATTGGCCTCAACCTGTGCAGGGTGTTTGGCGTTATACGAGGGACAGCCTCAATAGCCCTCTTTAGATGCAGGTAGTAGGTGTGGAACACCGTGTTTGATTTCCATTGTTTTCCCATATCGCTCGAATACCAGAGCGAAGTGAACTTCGTGGCTAATGGTTCAAATGTCTCTATTTCAGGGAAGGTCACACCTTTCGGCATCACCCAAGCTATGAACATGATGAGGATCAACATAGAACTAAAATTGAACTCATAGCCCTGATCCTGAGCTTTGTGGAAGTCTTGCTCTAACTGGTTCACTAAGTACTTTTCCCAGTTCATCTGTAGCCCCTCCACGCATTTTCCTGCGAGGTCAACAACAAACCCTGTGACCTGCATGGGTCTGTTCTTCAGGACTAGCTTACCAGCAATCAACTGGCAAGAAAGGTGCACTATTCCATTCTGGATGGAGGCTACCTTGTAGCCTTGCTTCCCCTTCTCCACATCGTCGTATGTATCTTTAATCTCCTACGCTAGGGCACGGTCTGCAGCCTTTCTTGGGTAAAAGTCTTGCAGGACTGGTCCCTGCATGCTCAATCTGGTGATCTGATGGATCAACGTCGGATCGATGGTGATGTGTCTGTCTAGCCATAGGTAGCCACGATGGAAGCTCGACAGCTGGATATTAACGCACGCATAAACCTCCTACTTCCTTACAAAATGGGGTATTTTCATTACGTTCAGGATGGTGGATTGCGCGAGCTCCATAGTCCATGGTTGGGGGATTATCCTCGACTTCTTCCCCTTCATCGTAGTCAATTACCTGTGAGGTGCGATCATGCTGAAGTTCTTGCAATCAACTAGGTTAAAGTCGTTGGTCTTTACTTTCATGATATTATCCATCTGAGGCTTGCCTGTGCATATCCCCTTCAGGAGGTATGCAGTAACCAAGGTGTATTCGAAGTCCCTGTGACACTATCACGATTCATTGCATCAACCAGAGGCAGGATGTAGTCAGGAAGGATGGATTGGATTAACTTCGCGTTCGCCAAGTCATCTCGATGCTTGGTTCTCTTCTCGGTCGCAACTCAGGATGGTTAGGATCTGCGAGTAGTTGACGAGGAGGCTTGCACTCCTCGCTTCAATGAAGCTTGAAGTTTGACAGACATTACCTTCTCAGCCATAAGTTCGATGATAAATTCTTCCACATAATTTTTTGTGGTGCTAGGTTCGTCCGACATGCACGCTCAAGATCGGATAACTCAAGACGATGAAAAAATGCTCAATGCAATAAAACATGTAGCGAAGTCTCAGTAAGCACAACACAGTAACAATGAGTTCTCTTGTTGGCTCGGATACAATTCGCGACAGTGTGCTCGGGGCAATAGTCGATAGAATAAGTAGACAACGATGTAACGAATCCCTCCAATGAACAAGAAGCCTCCATCAATGCAGTTATGTCCGTTATGGCGCGGTCCCAATGGTTCGATGGAGAGCTTGTTGATCATAACTGTTGTTCTAACCATTCAGGAACGTCAATCTAACGGTTATAATGCCTCCAACGGTCATATCGCTCTGCCATGGCGAAGTGCCATTCTGAGATGCTTTGATATTCTTGCGAAGTTCAAATTCTGGAGACCTTCCTTATGCGAAGTCTTCTCTGGAACTTCCTGAAATTTCTCCAACTTTGCTTTCTTCTTGCTAATTTTTCTAGCCTTCTTCCCTTTGATCTGCGTCTCGGTATTCGTCTTTCCATTATGATTCTTATCTCCTCTTGGCATAGTAACTTCGCGATGTTGGTGGTCTTTACTAGGGTTCAAGGTAAATACTTATTCTATATTTGGGGTAGGTGCTCTACTCCCTTGTACAGACATGTGTTTCAAATCTTCTTATGTTATTTCAACTTCGACATCCAGATTTCTGGTCCTCAGTAGCTTCGACTGGTTTTATTGTTCTTATAGTAAGTGTGCTATTATATTAGCCATTAAGTCTCTTTATTCTTGTTTTTTTTGTTCTATAGCTTCCTCTTCTTTTCTTTGGGTCTGATCTTTCTCAATCCAAGGCTTTCCTAGTAACATCACAAATGGGGCGTTGTTCTCAATAAATTTAACAACCTCCAATTCTTCTTCTGTCGAAGCACCATGAGCACTCATAGATGTCTGGGTAAGTCTTCCATATAGGATTGTTATCTTTCCTCTAAATAATCCTATTCCTCCCAATGAAGGAATCATAGCAGGCTTTCCTAAGATTTCTGAAGTTCTTTCTATCATAATATTCACCTGTTTTTCCTCATCCAGAACACAGTCTATGTCAAAGTCTCTTATTCTTGTTTCTATGCACTCTTTTTCTTTTAAGATCTCTGATAAGTTGATATCTCTGTGGTCATTCAGGGTTTCTTTCATTTGTAGTAATACCGTCTCTGATTCTTTCTGGGGTTCTACCATGGTCTCCATTTCTTGGCCTTTCTTAGGGTTTTCTTGTCTCATATTCATTCTTTCAACCTTAGCAATCATTCCAGGGAAACCCAGAATGCCATGGTCCACTTGTGTTGGGGGTGGAGCTCTTATGGAACTCGCACCACTTCCCCATGTCCATTTTTGGCTTCGTGGTGTTGTCCTTTGCTTACAGCTTTGGCGGGTTGTCCTGGGTCGCCCCACCTTGTCTTGGTCCTTCGTTCTGTGTTTTGGGGGTACCTTTCCCTTGATTCTGATTCGCAGACCCAAAGTCTCACTTCTTCTGTTTGAACTTCTACTCAATCTTGACAACATATTGGTATGCCGCACCAAGTGAGGAGATGTCGAGCAATTCCATTTCCTCCTAAATGTATCTATGCAGAAAAATGCGGTACTTTAACACCAAATGTTTCTCTGAATCTTTGATACCCAACTTTGTGCGTAGGGTATGAAACAGATTCGTCATCTCATGCACATCTTGGTCCCTTTGTTGTCGTAGTGTAGTCCATTGTATGTATTTGTCCTCATAGCTCCCCACGGGATAATATTGTTCCTTGATGGCATCTCGGAAAGAATTCCAAGTGGGTGCGACCGAGAACAGAGAGGGTTCCCCCTCACCTCGTTCCTCTGAGTAGGTTTCCCACCAGTCCTTGACATGGGGGGCAACTTTGAGGAGTGAAAAAATAATCCTTTCTCGGTCGAAAAAGTCATGAAACGAGAAATAACCTTCTAACAGATTCAACCATCTATCTACGACATCTGCATCTATTTAGCCCTAAAATATGGGAATGTCAAAGTTTACGTGTACCTTAAAAGGAGTGGCGCCTTCAGAGTGGGCTTTGGATGTAGATGCGCTGCTAGTGGGCATCCGTTGAAGGATCTGGGCAAAGTTTTCCATTATCACATTCCTTTGTTTCTCAAGGGCCTCCTCAAGCAACATTTTGATAGGATCTCCTGCTCCCTCATCTTTCTTTTCTTCCCCCATGGGCGGTCGTCGGGGTTTGCAAGGCTGATCTTGCAAAGGTTCAACTAGATCGAGCCTTAACTCCTTATACCCCGACCTCGTTGGGGACATGCAAAGAAGGATCGAGAATGAGCAAACTGCTCTGATACCACTGATTCAGATTTATGTAGGAAAATAATGAAATACAAAAATACACATAAACATAGAGATGCAGCGGAAATAAGACTTCATTTCATTAATAACAAATGATTGAAATACACTTACAGACAGAATGGAAATGAACTAGCTAGGGCGTTGGTAGCTTATCTCTGAGAAAAGATGTGGAGGCTACTGGCCTCTGAACTGTGTTACAATGAGGCTCGAAGGCCTATTATTATTGAGAAACAATGGAAAACCCTAAACATCCAAAGACCTAACCCTAGGAGATGAAATGCCCAGACTATGGGCCTCGTTTCGGTAAATTGGTACATCAACTTCCCCGGGACATAACTTTGGCATACGATCTTCGTTTGATGCACTCAATACCTCGTTAAAAAGATCTATCCGAGGAATACAAATTTTGGGTGAGAAACATCGAACTTTGTTTCATGTTGCTCCTTGTTTTCTTAAAAAGCGTCGTTTAAGGCCTCAAAATGACTCCGGAAGTTCAGCACCCGAAAAACTACTAAAAAAAGTAAATTGTACGGAAACTAAAAAACTGAAAGAAACAATGGTGGTGTCCAAGTGGAATAGGTGGGTGGCCACCAATATCCACCTGGATTAAAGTTTTTGTGTAAAACAAAATGGAACTAAAACTTACATGGAACAATAAGCCCATGGAAATCAAAAGCTAAGAGGATTGTATAGATTGTTTCCAGAGGTATTTATTGGAATATCCGAGAAATACATTATATGCTATTGTAGATATCGTCCAACTCATCTCTTTATTACTTTTTTAAAAGCCATGAATTTTGATTCTATGAGTGGTTAGTGGCCACTATTATCATGCATTGGTTTCAATGAACAAAATGAACAAAATAGTCATCCATATATATAATGCTAGCAGAAAACTAACCAAACTAAAGACAAAGATACTTGTATTTTTTCAAAATTATTTTTATTTTATAAAAGTAATTTATTCAAAATTTTGTGTTTAACTCCAAATGAACTTTGAAATGTTTTTTTTTTTTATCATTTTATATTTTTCTTTTTTACATATTATTTCAATTTTAAAGTTAAAAGTTTTAACATAACTTATAATAAAAAGATGATTTTTTAATAAAATTCATTATTAAAGGTAATTTTTTAATTACTTTATTATTAAAAAAAAAATTTATCATGGAAACATCTAGATCACAATTTTAAACAAAACTTCATTAAAACGTTACTATTAAAAAATAATTTCTTATCAAAACATTCAAGATCACAATTTTAAACAAAACTTCATTGTTAAAAAGCACAATTTTTTAATCAAAAACTTATTTATTAAAAGATTAATTTCCTATCAAAACTAACTTAACTGTTGAAGAACATAATTTTAAACGAAACTTCATCATCCAAGAATACAATTTTAAACAAAAATTTCTTTGATAGGAAATACAACTAGCACAACTGATAACTTGTTGCTGGTGAACGCTGAAAGGCTTACCGATTGTAAGATGAAACAAAGAATATGAAGAATATAAAACGACGGAAGAATATGAAATAATTGATTATAATTAACTTTAAAATTAAAATAAACCAGTTG
>ML797645.1:42818-75332 GCA_009831015.1 Picea engelmannii
ACTGAGAGGATTCTCGTCACTCACCTTCTTGCTCGTGAATGCAGTGCAGATCAATAAGCTATGAAGATATTATGGAAGAACAATTATTTTTGTTCAATGGTCCATTAATTGCATCCCTTCTCTAATGCAGGTCGGTCATGAAAGCTGCCTGGAGTCGAACAAAACCTGCTACTAAATAGAACTTTCATCAGAATACTCCCAAAGTTGGTTGTTGGTCTCGGTCAACACGCTGCTTTTGGTCTCTTGGTAGTAATAGTCGTCTTTGATAGTATACTGCCACATAAAACTGGGTGACGGAGGCACATCACTATACTGCAACTCCTGCAAAGACAGCAAGATTATCATCTCTCGATTCTCCATCATTATGAGTTCTTTGCTCTGTGATATTCCCGGTGGTCTCGCGATAAAATCCTTGACTGAGTTCATCACCGACGATACCACCATGAATCCCATACAGCTGATGAGAGTCACCCAGTATATGAGATTGTATATTGGTATTCTCGGCTCTGTAATTTTCATGGTTCTTATCTATATTCAATGGAGAGGATTCATAATGCACGTCGGTATTGCAGTGTTGGTTAATAACCCTAAACTCTTCCAAGTGCAAGACCCTAAACTGCTCAAGTGTTGTTTCCTGCTTTGGATCGACAACAAGAAAATTGTATGTGGGTTAGTACCATGAATAGTCGGTGCGGGTATTAACGTAATGCGCGAGAGCAATGGCCTGAGCTTGGAGGTGTGGGAGGAGGACTTGGAATGATCCTAGCCAGAGGGTTGAAGATTAAGATGGGCTCTGGAGTTGTAGAGTAAGATTGCAGCGTTATCAAAAGCCTGTGCGGCCTGCTCGGTTGTAACAAACGTGTCCGGCTGTAACAAACAAACGTGCCCAGCCCGAAACGATGGAGCGGTAGAGTAAGATCGCAACGTTATCAAAAGCCCGTGCGGCCTGCTCGGTTGTAACAAATGTGCCCAGCCACCGAAACGATTGATTGTAAATATGCAGTTGTCATAAGTAAACATGTCACACATGTAAATTTAATACTGTAAAATGATAAAAAGTTAATAGTGGAGTAAATTTGTAATTTCAATTAACTTTGTTAATTATTTGAACGTGACAATTAGATAGTCACACGGTATTTTTTTAATCATATTAAGTAAATGTTAAAAAGTAAACAGGTTAACTGAAGCTTTTAAAAATGTTAGAAAGTTATGAACATGAGATCTCGTTCATTGATTTGGAAGGAGAACTAAGAATACGAGATCTCGTTCAATTGATGGTTTTGAAATTTATATTTAAAAGATCATTAAATGTGCCCATTGTCAATAGGTGTACACCTTTGGACTTAAAAATTCAAAACATCTAAATATAATGATGTAAAAGAAGTACAAATTCCAACCCCAAATCAAACCAAATAATTTGTCACCGTACAATTCTTCAAATAATTAGTCACCGTACAAAGTCTTCCACATTGAATGGCGACTAGAGATACTCCACGGGTAAAAAAATGTTGGGAAGGTCCATGAAATTAACGTAAGACTAGGTCAGACATTCCAGATTACCATATAAAATTGGAAATTTTCAACTGTTTTACTTTTAATTTATTTTCGTTTTCAAGTGACTTGACTAAGTTTAATTGTGTATGGATAAAAAATTAAACAATTAAAGTCTTCCTATGATTATTCTGGTTGTCTGTGATTTGACGTACTCACGGTTGAACATTTTTTTGTGAAATTTTTCTCCTCATGCGACCATTTCAAATTTAACATAGTCAAATTCATAAGTCTATCCTGCTTGCTGCTGCAAATGAATTTCCTGTGTCATATCGATACACGCGGTATTCAACTCTGATCTGTCTTATATAATGCTATTCGGCGTATCGTAATATGCATATCGGGATTTGCGTTGCACAGAAGAGAAGATCTTGGATACAACTTGCAGAGAAGAGAACATATTGGGATCTGCGTTGCACATAAGAGAACATTTTGATAAGCTTTTGTTAAAGTTGTTAATTTGTACGGCCTCTCATCACTTGACGACTTTGAAAATCAGAAATTATGTATCGAATCCTACATCACCTGTATTCAATACTACGAAGGATGAGGGTGCTCCCTTCGTCCTCGACAACTTCGAGCTGCCCCACCAGATAGCGCTTGCGGATATGTGGAAAGATACTCAAGGAACACACTCTTGGAATGGGTTATTAGATCCCATGAATCCTGTTTTGAAAGCGGAGATACTGCGATATGGTGAATTTGCAGAGTTATGCTATGATTCATTTGATAGTAAACTTGCCACCAATGATTTTGGTGGGTGTAAGTACAACCTTGATGAACTGTTTGATAGTTGTGAAAGGCCGGTTCATTCGGGAGTTTTCTCTACCGCTGGCTATGAAGTGACCCAGTATTTGTACGCGGAAACTGATACGTTGGGGAGGCCGATAGAGCAATCTGTTTGGATTGGCTTTATTGCAGTCTGCACAAACGCTGAAGAGATACGAAGACTAGGGAGGCGGGATATTATAGTAGCATGGAGAGGAACGGAAACAAGCCAAGAATGGATACAGAATGTCAGAGACATTTTAGTTCCTGCTCGATTATCATTTAGTCGTTTGAAGCACAAGGGCGTCAGAGCCGGATTAGCAACTACTGCTCGTTTGAAGGGCAAGGGCAAGGGCGTTCTAGACCCAAGTACTACTCGTATAGACGACAAGGGCGTCCGGGTCGAGAAGGGGTTTTTAAGCTGCTACATCTCTAAAGGACAGGATTCAAGATGTGCCAGAGATACTGTTCTTTCAGAAATTCTAAGACTGGTGGATGAATACAAGAACGAAAGTTTGAGTGTAACTTTGACTGGGCACAGCCTAGGAGCTGCTCTGGCAACGTTAAGTTCATATGACATTAAAAAAATCCTTAACTCAAATTTACCGGCATTCGCAAGTCCGCGCGTAGGGAATAGAGCATTCTCCCTGCGAATGGAGGAGCTAGGAGTGAAGGTGTTGCGGTTGGTGAATAAGAGCGATGTTGTTCCCAAAGTTCCTGGACTTGTTTTCAACTAAAATTCATGTGGATGGCTGAGTAAACTATTCTATTGGCTTCCTTGGACATATTTTCATGTGGGTGTGAAAATTGTTTTGGACAACAACGACATCCGTAATCTTGATCCTGCTTATGCCCACAGTTTAAAGGTTTATCTTCAACTGATTGATGACTATGTGGGAGAGGGTAGACCTTTCAAATCCTCAGGGCGAAGAGAGGAATTTTAACAATTGTATGGTTGCATGTGTAAGATGCGTTAAGTGCACTCTATAGAACAGTTTTCTATTTACAATGTTTGAGTAGACATAACTATTTTTAAAATTAATTTTCATTTATTATTAAAAAAATAATTTTCATTTATTATTAAAAAAAACTGAAGCACGTACTTATGTTACAAATTAACTACACAAACGATTCATCTGAAATTATACTTATGTGACAAATTAAGTACACAAACGATTCATGTGAAATTATTTTTTGGAGGTAAGAACGTCTTTGCTCATACACAAATACTCGTTGTTATGGTGAACAAGTGTATATTCTTGTTTGTAAATCGTTAAACAAATTCTAGGGATGAAATCTTTTGCATCTTCAAATTAGGAAAGCAAAGTAATATCAATAATTTTTTTATTATATTTTGAAAGAAATATGGTTATTAAAACAAATTTTGATGAAAGAATTGAATGACTTCAATTTGATAAGATGCTTACAGCCAACAGCGGATAATAATTATGTGTATAGACTCAAACAAACATAAACATATTGATGCTGAATTTGGTGGATTGTTTGTAAGGGTAGTTTTTTATATTTATATTAAAAATGCATGACTACCTCCAAAATCGGATAATAATTATGTGTATAGACTCAAACAAACATATTGATGCTGAATTTGGTGGATTGTTTGTAAGGGTAGTTTTTTATATTTATATTAAAAATGCATGACTACCTCCAAAATGATGATTTTGGTGGATAATAATTATGTGTATAGACTCAAACAAACACATTGATGCTGAATTTGGTGGATTCTTTGTAAGGGTAGTTTTTTATATTTATATTAAAAATGTATAAAAAATATTAGTTACATTAAATAGTATTTATTTATTTTTAATGAATTGCAATATTTTTAAATAACATTAATTTTTTATTTCAAAATAATAAAAATAGGAAAACATATATAGATAATATGAAAAAAAAAACCTTTACTTTAAAGTATGATTATAATTAACAATTTTATATAACATATAATTATAATTAATAATGAATCAGTAACAAACAAAATAAATTTCTTCGACATTCATATCTTAAGCTTCCTCTAGAGAAACCACTTAAATTGATTTAAAAAATAACAAGCCTTGATAACATAATATACTATCTAGATAAGCATGATTATGCATTCATAGAGTGCACTTAACACATCTTACACATGCAACCATACAATTGTCTGCGATCCATTTGTCGATTACAATTACCATCTTGAAACGTGGATTTGCAAAAGCCAAAGGCTCTCAACGCCTTGTCCTATTTCATTTGCAACCCCTTCTCAAAACTTTTGGAATGTGACAACCAATTCACGGTTGTTTTCAACAAGAAAGTATTCTTGGGTTTTAGTTAAAACTAAATAGCAGGAATAGGGGTAGCATTCAATGTATTCAATTTTATGTAACTGAAGGAGGAGTTGTATAAATGTGATTCCTTAGAGGCATTTGAGAGCAAGGGGGCTTCAAGCCCTCTCCCGGGCTTCATGGTTGCCTAAGGCTGGATGTAATCTCCTGGTTCCTGATAATAGAATGATATTTCCATTGTCCCGTGGATGTTTCCCTCACCCTGAGGGTTTTACCACATAAATAGTTTGTCTCCTATGTGACTGTTTTCTATGCATGTTTGTGCTGTAAATTAATTTTTTGTGGGTTCTAGAATACAACAAGTGGTATCAGAGATTCGAGGTGAGAGATTTCTCTGTCGGTGTGTGAAGTTGCAGAACGAGATTTCTATGCGGTAGTTTCACAGAGGCGGATCTAGATTCAGAGTTTTTCCTCGGCATGTGGAGGACGTCAGGGTTCATGTCTAAGAATCGACGGGTGCATACTCTACGATCAATTATGAGTCGATTGGAACAGGCATACTATGGCACCATTGTTTAATAATATATGCACATTCTAGACCGCGATAAGTGTAATTGGCTGAAGGAAAAGATTGAGACAGTGGATCCACAAAGAGTGGATGATTCGTGGGATAATTTTTTCCACAATTTTTGTTGGGCTAGCATCAATGTCCCCGGGCATCTTCGAGCAAACGATCTAGGAGATTTGGAGGTTGATTTGATGTCTGATCTGATGGAGTTTCTCCTAGCTATGGATATGCATGTAGTGATGTTGCCTATGGCAACAAAATTGATAGTGGTTACATGCAATCAAGTAGTGGTTATGGGCCTCCTTTTGGTGGAGCTAGTGCAGGAGGTTATGCAGAAGGATACGAGGATGCACATGTATATTTCTTTTTCTAAATTACTATGAAAGACAAGACTATCGGTCATGCAAGAGGTTTTGGGTTTGTGGTCTTTGGTGACCCTTCTGTTGCAGATCGAGTTATTCAGGAGAAACAAACTATTGACGACAGAACCAAGAAGTTCTGGATAGAGCGAGCCACAGAGGCGACATGGAGGTTGGTCATGAATTGGAAGGTCGTGGAGGGACACACTAGTGGCCTGCGTGTGGCTACGTTTGATATATGTGGTGGATTGGTGGTTGATGTACTGCCAATCTGCAAAGAAAATCATGGATATGTAACTGAATCTTGATATCTGTTGTTCAAATTCTTGCATCTCTGTCATATCTGAGGCTAGATCATTGTTGTTTGGAAGGATGCACAGGAGGACAAGAGGAGTCCTGATCTGTGCGTTGGAGAGAAGGCTTTGTGAATCCAGTGCAAAGGAGAATCTGTTTGAAATAGAACCATTGTTGCAGTGGCAGACATGATCAACGCAAATCTCAGCACAAAGGCGAGATGGATTGGACACCATGGATGGATAGAGCCAGGCAAATTGAAGGTCAAGCATTGATTAAGGTTGTGAGATCGAGGCCCGTTGTATCCATTGAGGATGCATGGCTTATTTGGGTATGCCCAGTGCCTACAACGAGTCTATTTCTTGAAAGATGATATGTATAGGAAAATTATAATAGTGCTGGTATCGATGGAATTTCAGGAATTATATAATGCAAGTGCCTTGGGAATTATATAATGTGCCTTGGCCATATTTATTCCATTAAATCTCTCTATTCATTTTCACTTGTATTTAAAGGTTGATTTTATTTATTCCATATGTAGAACCCACACCTTTTAATAAGAGGGCTCGATTCCGATAAATACGTGAGATCTGCATTGATTTGGTGTCGGAAACTAAGTTAGTCCAATGCAATTTGATAGTGTTGGGAGGTTCATTGGGTTTTCATAATCTAGTGGAGAATGGACAGAGTAAGTATCGATCCATCATGGAGGAGAAAAAAGATTCCAAATGAAGATTGGACACTAAATGTGTCAGTGCTGCAAGATTGATTCGAGCCTGCTAGTGCACCCTTATCGATTGGGTGCATTTATTCACTAATCAAGGTGTCCGGATGGTAAATGGAAATGGAGTGACAGTAAAGTCATTGTGAATTATTTATTTATTTTGGAGTTGTAAGCAATTACATGTAATTGGGCATATGGATGTAAGACTTGAATAGGCATGCGTACCCCTTGTATTTCGTTGGTAAAGTCTAGACATGGGCTTAGGTGATAGGGGGTTTCTTTCGCGTCGGTCTATGATATTGCATGTAACAAAGATTGTTCAAAGGCTTGGGGAACTCTACGAAAATCGGCCTGGAGGTGAGCGGTGAACACTTACTTGGCCAGCTTGGCTGGATTTTGTCAATGGGATGTTCGTGTTAAGGTGGAGCATAGAGACTCCATTGAAAGTTTCCTTGAGCTGGTGACAAGCTCACTTGGATGGCTTCGTCTGTTTTTTGGCGAAGGTCTCGAATACAGAGTTTGAGGTGGAGCACTGAAGGTGCTCAAGATCGTGATAGGAGAGTTGTTTGCAAAGCTCAAGTAATTATTGTATGGTCTGAAACTCGAGCAGACAAGTTTGTACAAGATGTTGAATCCTTCATGGTGAGCCAAGTTTTACAAGAAATTACTGTAACCGTTGTGTTTATGGTACTTACTATCTTGGTTTTTAGATTGTTGACAGTATGCTTATAGCAAGCAGTAGCATGGCTAAGACCAACAGGTTGTTTCAGTTGACTTGGACGTTAGAGACGAAGGATCTGGGAGCAGCAAAACAATCTTGAGCATAGAAATTCACAAAGATGAGATTGATGGTAAGGTGTGGGTTATCAAAACTTGAGTACATGGTAACGGTACTCAATAAATTCAGTATGAATGATGTGAAACTAAAATATTTTTTGGCTTTCCATTATAAGCTTTCTTCAGGATTGTGTCCAAGTGATGAAGAAGAAAAGGATTATATGTCTCATGTATAGTGTGCTAGTAGAAAGATTAATGATTGCGATGAAAGGATGAGATATTTCACGTGAAGTTGGTGTTGTCAGTGGTAACATGACAAACCCAGGTGGAGCGGTGAAATGGGCGCTTTGGTTCTGAAAGCACCGGTATCACCTATCTTCATCTTGCAAGAAGGTGATGAATGGACAATGACATGAAATCAATTTAATTGTTGTCAAGGTGGAGATTGTTGGAATGTGACAACAATTCACGATTGTTTTCAACAAGAAAGTATTCTTGGGTTTAGTTAAAACTAATTAGCAAGAATAGGGGCAGCATTCAATGTATTCAATTTATGTAACTGAAGGAGGAGTTGTATAAATGTGAATGCCTTAGAGGCATTTGAGAGCAAGGGGTCTTCAAGCCCTCTCTTGGGCTTCCCAGTTGCCTAAGGCTAGATGTAATCTCCTGGTTCCTGATAATAGAATGATGTTGCCATTGTCCGGTGGATGTTTCCCTCACCCTGAGATTTTTACCACGTAAATAGCTTGTCTCCTGTGTGACTTATTCTGTGCATGTTTGTGTTGTAAATTAATTTTCTATGGCTTCTAGAATACAACAAAAACCAGTTATAATTACGTTTCTTCTTGTGCTTGAAGGTGCAAATACTTTAGTGAGACAATGGTTGAAGCTACTTATAATGTCTAGGGACAATATTTGCTCTCCATCTCAATGGTTGAAATCTTGAAACGTGGATTTTCAAAGGAAGAGGTTGGTAGCCTCTTGTCTGCATACAAACGCTCTTTATAGTTGATTTGCAACCCCCTTATCAAAACCATTTATAATTAGGTTTCTTTGTTTTCTTGAAGTTGTGAATACTTTTGTGAGACAATGGTTGAAGCTACTGTGTAGGGATTGTTTTATCTGTGTGGCACAAATTTCATTTGATACAAAGTGCAGTAAGAGATGTCATTTTTTTCTCTCATAATAAATACTAGATTGCCATCTTGAGAATTTTTAGATCATTGGTCGAACTAATGTAACTAGAAGGAAGTTGAATTTATTGATAAATTGTCGCTTCAGCTAATAGTCCATCTACATTGGAAAAAGTAAAGATGAGGGATTTTTTCAATCTAGAGGTAGATTCATTCTATGTAACAAGAAGCACGCCTTCTTTGGTACTTTGAAGTTGACCATTAACATTGTTTTTTCATAAAAATGCCTAGATTCGTTTGTAGATAATGAAGAAAAAGAAGTAGAATGCCAGAGTCCCAAGTCTGAGGAGAAAAATATACCTCTGTTCTATGTTGTGCTCGTGCACCACTCAAACCCAAATCGAATCTGATAAAGAGAAAGTTACTTGGAATTCTTGTTGAAGAATTTTACATTCTCTTTGATTTTGATCTATACTATTTGATTGGTTTAGATCTTGCAAAGATCAGTCACCAGCGTATGAAGAGAAAATTCCTCCCAGAATGTCTAACAACTATGTGAATTAGGATTTGAATCGAGAGTTTAATTGACAATAGGTTCCATTTGCAACCATGGTTGAATAAAATGGAAAATTGATACAAAAATTGAATAGTGCATGTTTAGTAAGGTCTTGATGATCGTAATCGTGATGCATTTGTTCTTTCTGATGATCATGATCCTAATTCATATCTTTTTTGTCGAGATACATAGCTAGCTTCCTGATAGAGATCCATAGCTAGAAGCACCAAAGTAAGAATACATATAAGAATACATAAGTGCAGTAATTTCATACCCAGTAGTAGCATTTCCTGGTCTAGTTAAAAATGCATGAGCAATTCAAAATGTAGGATGAGCAGAACCTATATAGCCACCACCACCCTTAGCACCCCTTCTAGGTTTAGCTCTTGTTTGAGATCCTTTTCCAGATTGAGACCCAACTTATGATGCGTATGAGCCAGTCCCTTATGATCAAGACCCGACAGTAGATCCATAACCAGTAGTCGATCAATAATTTGTGCATTCTGAGAGATAGATCCACTCGACATTAACTAATGAAAGCAACTGGACTAGATCAACCCTCTAAAGAATCTTTGGACTTGGTAAGGTACAAAAATTTTCCTCTCCAGAATCTTTGGACTTGGTAAGGTACACAAATTTTCCTCTCCAACAACCTCTTGGAATGTTAGGTCATCAAGTGAAAGAATCAGTCCAAGGATTGCACAGGCTAAGCCCAAGCCCATGCTTCCACGAATGCTTCAACCAGGTAAGTTGTTGGCTATTTCACTTCAATAATAATGTTAATAACCCAAATATTCCGTTGAGTAAGCTTTAGAGTTCTGAAAATATTCAGAGGCCAAGCGTGTCAAAAGATATTGGTATAGATAGAAAGAAGAACGCCTACTCCTTCGATCTACACCCCAGAGCTGCAAGTTATCAAACGAAACCCTGTGATGACACCTTTGTTTGCGTGCACATTCATGAACTCCTCGAAGTTGGCCCGTCGTGGTATAATTCTTTGGATTTTTCTCATCTTACCATCAAAAGCAACGAAGTAAATTAGTCTCTTTATATTCAGCTATGAAAAAATCTTCTGTATGATATATAATTGATTGATAATATAGCTTCAGGGTTTATCTTAACAAATTGTTGTTGATAATGTTGGATATTTAGTTAGGTCGGTGAACACTTTAACTAGAGCTTTGGTAATAAACCCATTTAAAAATCACACAGAGGAACCCATACTGAACTGTATCAACTCACTTCCCCCGAAATTGTAAATGTACACATACCTATTGATTTGTTTTGTTGTTAAATTCTTCCATTGGACTTATCCTACCCTGATATCAGTTGAAGGAAATTCAATCATGGGCTTTAGGAGGGACATCCTTAATGTTGGTGTAATTCATAGAAGAATTTTTTTGAGCTTGTTGTTGGTTTCGAGAGAAATTATCGTACACTAACGTTTGTTGATTGTGCATACAAATGTAAGGCGCGCGATGAAGGATAAGGTTCTAGGTGAGAGTGTGCATGCAAATCTCCACGGATTGCCATAGTACATGCATCGAGTGCAACTACCATCCACTACACAGTTTACGTGGATATTTTTAAAATTTTGAAATTTTAAATGATTTGTGAATCCACTGCACAGTTTATGTGGATATTTTTAAAATTTTGAAATTTTAAATGATTTGTGATGTCTAACAAATAGGGATAAAAATTTCAACACAAGGTTAATTAACTAGGATCACAACCCTAACCCAAATTAACTAGGATCATAAAATTCAAATTATCAAATTGAAAAATATAAGAATTATTTATTGTTTGCAAAATAATAAAAACAATAAATTAGTTTTTCATAACATTGAGAAATATTTCACATAACTCCCAAATGCACAAGTTAACAAGATGTCAACGATGATTGACCCCCACGCTAAAGCTAACCTCCCTAAAAATCTGGTTTATATCCTCACACCACACACCACATTAAATATGAAATAATATGCTATGAAACATTTAAATGGGAGGAGATATAACCAAAGCTAATCTGAGTGATTTACATAAAATATGTTAAGATAAATAGATTAGAATAACTCAAATTTCCTAACATATGAGAGTTATGAAAGATGGATACAATTAAATCTTTACACACTTAAAAAAATAAATTATTAATTATTTGGAATTATTACCATAATTCAACCAAAAAAATATAATATTTATTAGAATCTATAAAAATGGATCCTCAACGAGGCAAGTTCCTTTCACCACAACTAATCAAAGCTATGATACCACAAATGATCTAGAAAATAGGGACACAATCCCTTGCAAGTTCTTTTTTCCAATAAAATTAGACATGCAGAGTCTAAGTGCTCTCACCACCAAGGCTACTCTAAACCTTCCTTTATTTTCAAGGTTCAATAAGTCTTTTTCAAGGTTCAATAGGTCTTTCCATTCAAACTAACACAACCCAGATTTTAATGGCTCCTTAAGTATATGAGCCCTCTCCACATTATTACAAAGAAAATAGCCTTCAAGCACAACGAAGAAATTTTTCTAACACTTAACACATCAAACACATAAGAAAATAGCCTTCAAGCACAATGAAGCAATTTCTCTAACACTTAAAAAATCAAACATATAAGAAAGAAAATTGAACATTCATTCTTCACCTCAAACGACTTCTTACTATCTACAATCAAAATACTAACATTTCAGCCAAAAACATAAAATTAGTCTTTTACTTATAGTTTTTTCTTCTTCTTATTCTTCCCTAAGTTGTCTTTTGTTTTACTTCTCTCCTTTAATTTCCTTCTCTTCCTCGGATTTATTACCCTCACCAAAAATATTTAGGCTCATAATATTACCTTCACTTCTTTGATCCTAAAAAAGGATAATACAACTACTTTTGAAATCCAAGTATTTGTCCCCATACATAATTCAAGAATATATTAGGAACATGGTAAAATAGGTACATAGTGCATCAATGGTCTATGAATCTATGAAATCATATTTCCATTTGGTTGGTCACTAGATGATCTAGAAGGTAGGTGGAGGGGATAAAGTTCATATTTGGCTTGATGGGAATAATATATAACTTCTAAACTATCAACTTCTTTAAAAAAAACATAATCTATAAATGTACGTGATGGATACAAAAGTATGACGTGACCTGCGCTTTTCTCTCACTATAATTAAACATATGATGTAACGGGTATTTAACCTCAAGTAACGGATCAATATGCCAACTACTTTTTTTTCAACAGAAAAATATATGCCAACCTATTCTCCATCAATATATATTTGAATATGAAAAATGCGTCTTATCTTCATAATTTTCATCAAAATTTCCAAGCGCATGCAATTTGTATTCTTTCAAATTTTCTTTCGAGATAATAATTTTTTTTCGAGATTTACAAGTATTCCACCAATTTGTAGCAGAAGGTTCCAACCCTTTCGGTACTAAACATGCCAGACCTTAGAGCGAAGCCAAGGTTTCCAATTCGGTCACCTTCCATCCCCGATTTGCCAACGCGTTGCTCAGTTCCGTCATAGGTGTATCGTAAGTAGCCGGTCATCTCGGATAGTTTCCGTATATTAGCTTTTCCATATAATTAATTAGACTTGTTCGACAGAATCAGATTTACCATACGAGAATGATAAGGAATTACGCACATCAAATATACAAATATGGAATAATTTACCATACGAGAATGATAACTAAGGAATTACGCTATTTTTTTTTAAGTTTCTGCATGTTACTTCCTCATCCAAAAAATTACACATCTTCTTAGGTGTCAACAACACACCATTGAAATTGAAATGTATTCACCATAAGATCGTTTTACCCCTAACTTTATTTATAATAAACAAAATTACAATGTCATATGCGTCAAGGCATTAAAAAAAAGTGTTATGTAGCGAGATTGGAACATAGCCTTTGTATACTTGCCTTATATATCATAGAGCTAAATCAAAAAGAAAATTGTTTATTACACTTGTTATCACATATAGTTGTCGAGGGCAGCAGGTCGTCCAAGTTCGTGGTTTGCACATGAAGCGTCAAAGCGCAGCGTTCAGAGCAGTTGATGCCGGATTGGAAATATTAGCAGGGCGAGCGGGCAGTTTTAATCTTTCAACGGCGGAGATTCCAGAAGCGGTTCATATCAGCGGCTCACAGGCATTCGGAAGTCCAAAATTGCACAAAGTATAACGCCAGAGAAAAAGGTCTGAAGTCCTAAGGCCCGGAGCAAGCATGAGTCGTTGATATTGAGGGGGATAGGTGGCATCCGATCCAAGTGTTCAGGGATATGAGACTCGAGAGTTTTGAAATGGGAAGTGCATGAAATTCCCGAAGAGCTGAAGCTCGGACTCTCGAAGAAATTGTGGACCGTTGGTCTCAAAATCAGCAGGGAGTCGTTGATCTTAGTGACAATTCCTCCAGATGCCACGTGTCATCAGATTCGTCACTTCGGGGGTTTTTTAAATGAGAAACGTGCCAAGTTCTCGAAGAGCCGAAGCCCGAACTCCCGAAATAATACGATTCATCCAAAGAAAGAAGACACGTGGAGGAAGATCCTTCACTTCGAAATTCGGTGCTCCGGAAGATTGTGGAAGTCAAGCATTCAAAAATCCCGAAGGGCTGAAGCTTGAAGCCCCAAAGTGTCGAAGGCTCGAAGTGAATCTGGACCGTCGATCTGCGGGCTGCCACATGTCATCAAATCATGCGTTTCGTGAATTTTACTTCGGAGGATTCCGTGAGTTGTGCATCGAAAACTATCGAAGGGCCGAAACCCGAAGTCCCGAAGTGTCGAAGCCCCCGAAGTGCCAAAGGCCCGAAATGAATCTGGATCGTTGATCTGCGAGGGCCACGCGTCATCAGATCCTTAGCTCCAGAGGATTTACTTGAAGGAAGATCCAGGGCACATATGGCATGGATCTGTGAACTCCAGATAAAGGTCCAAAGTGATTCTCATCCATTCAATTCAAACGGACATGGATCATTAGATCGCCAACTACGGGTAAAAGCATGGAGGAGGATGAGGTTTGAGATTTGTTTTTTCTGGAGTCGAGAGCCCCGAAGTAATTCTCAGTCATCAATCTCAGGGGGCCACACGTCGTCAGATCCATAGTTCCGGGTGAAAGCACTGAAGGCAGAGAAAGTTTGAGATTTGAAAGGTTCGAAGCCCAAATAGCGAAACAAATCACGACCGTCCATTTGAGAGGGTGTAGATTTGACCCATTGATCTAAAAGCACAAGAGTTGAGCTGTCAATCAAAGGGCATGATCGTAGATCACAATACGAGTGGTCACGCTCCATTGCGGGGTCGGAGGGTGCTCGAACTTTAAAATTTGGAGGGCAGGCCGCAATCAGAACCATTGTTTTGTGAAAGGGACATGTAGTGTCTCATTCTAAATTGCAGGGAGGAAAGTAGTTTGGTTTCAAACCTTTCGTGGTCGTGCCCGCAATCACAGGATTGCGTAAGGTCATAGCCCTAGGTCACATCTAGGAAGGAGCCAAAGGAAAAGGAGATAGCACCCGAGCCCTGGAGCACCAAGTTCGTGCTAGCTGTCAGCATTGATACATGGCATCCGTCTAGCACTGACACATGGCACTCATTTCAAGTGTTTTAGACATGCTTTAAGACTATTTTCGAGTGACACATGTCACCTCTCAGTCTACAACATATCAACATGATGATGTCATGCCTCCACGTAAGATCATCCTCCGAGATTTGTTATTGTTTAGCGCCAAAAGTAGTGCACCATCCCAAGGCACACTTTTGGTAGAACGTAAAGTTGGTGGGCGATTAAGCTTGGAAGTGCCGCTAAATCTAGCAGGTGCGCCCAGATCTCAGTTCAGGACCAGATCTATGGCCACAGTCCATTGTGGGGACACAACATACTCGGGTAATAATTTTCTTGAGCGGTCCCATAATTGAAACCATGGTAAGGCAAAAGTGCTACGTGGCGAAAGGTGATGGATTACGGGCCCAAACGCGGTCTGAGCCCAAACCACCTTTGAGAAGCCTCGCAATCACATGTTTATATGGCGTCCTATCCGAGAAAAGTACGTGGCTGCCCCCTGAGCTTTAAGTCTCGTTGAGTCCCGGACGAAAATGAGTTAATGGAAGGTAGGTTTTGTGGTTGAAACCTCGACTCACCCCATAAATGGAAGGCCTGGAGGATTTGGAGTTGTTAGCCCATGGTACCCCTGCGATCAGATTTTCCTGCCAACCCATGTCGATCTGAGCTCGTGTCTCACAAAGGGGTAAATGAACAGTCTGACAAAACATTGCTCAGATGTAATTCTTTGAATGTAGTGATCAGATCACACTCATGATAGTCGAGGAATGATTTGAGTATAAATAAGTAGTTTTGATATTTCGTCAACTGGTTGAGAAGAGCTCCCTATTTTGTAATATTTTGATGCCAGAAGCTGTTCTCTGGTGATGTATAAAATTTGAGACTTTCACATTAATAAAATTTAGTTTCTCTCATCTCTTTGTAAAACAATGTGCTAAAACACTTGGGCATGGAGGATCCAGTCAAGGGTTGTGATGTTGTTGTAATGTAGGTTTGATTACAGTAGTGTCATGACCAGTTTTAGTCATATTCTTTATTGTCTTATTCCCTCTTACGCTGAATGGCTCGAGCATGGAGGATCCATTCAAGTTGTTGTAGTTGCATTGTGATGTAGGTTTGATCATGATGTTGTTATGACTGTGTTGTTTGTACATATTTCAGTGTCTGAAGCTTGAGTTCAAGAGAAGTCTTGATCTTGATTTTTTCTTCACCAAGCTTCTTGAAATCTAATGCCCAAAGAAATCATGTTCACTTGTCCTACTAAGTGTTCCCTCTGCTCATACTAAAACTCTATTCACTGAATGATGTTAATGTGGCCCTCACTTCCTTGTGCATTTCTTGTCCAGTTCTGTGTTGAAATCATTCTTGTATTGATTTTTCTCCATTTGACCTCCACTAATATAAATCAAACATCCACCAAACACTCTAATGGGTACTGGGCTTATCCTCCCGCAATCTGAGGGTGACTCTCAGTGATAACATTCTTGGCACCGCTATCGGGGACGAATTGAAAAATTTTCCCTGGGTAAGAACAACAAAGAAGTTCTGATTCAGAAGGTGCATCAGAAATCAGTACCTTGAAGATTACAACTTGCACCTGGCGACTCCACTATTTCAGTTGTGGCTCCTAAAGGCAAACACACGAGGTCTACTTCACAACTGCCTCTGTCTACACCTGAAGCTGACCCGAAAAAGATTATCCATAAAGGAAAGCCTTCTCAATAACGCTTTTAGTTGTTGTCCCAAATTAAAATCTCCCTAGGAGAACGACAATGACCAGAACTGGTCTTTGATGGTGAACAAAGACCAGACACATTCAGACTGCATATTTTTCACCCGACGAATCCATGATTAAAGAATCTAGTGGTGACTCCACAATTTTAAGAGATCGTATTTTCAGATGGAAGTCATCTTGGCTCAAAGGTTTGCTCCTTTTAATTTCTCTGTTGTTCCTAGTTTTCCAAATGTTGTTCCTACTATGGATGAGTAGGGTGATTTTTTGTCGAGATTTAGAGAACATAGAGATGACAACCCTGTAGAGAATCTCCTTAAGTTTCATGAACTCATGTATAAATGCAGAATACATCATGAGGATGTATTAATGAAAATGTTCATTTTCTCATTAGCGGGAGATGCTCGTGAGTGGTATCACTCCTTGCCCCCTACTAGCATCTCCTTCGTGGAACAGTTTCATGCATCTTTCAATATGCATTGTCGAAAGTTTTATTCCTCTGAGTTAATTTGTCATAACTGTTGTGAGGAATATAAAGACTGTGTTCAACGTACAGTTGTTTCTTATGAAGGCTGTGAGAATGAAGGAGATTCCTTGGATGAGTTGAAAAAGCTGGTAAAATCACTTTCTGCAGAAATAGAGAAATTAAAGGCAGATTTTGCTTGTTGCTCTCATGAAGGAAATGCAGAGGATATTCCGGTTCATGAGACAGATGTTTTTTGCAGCCCTGCTTATGATGAAAAAGTGATTTCTAGTACTGACCAAGAACAAACAACTTTTGACAAATATCCCAGTGTAGATGACGAAGAGCATAACTTTTCCATGGTTCTTGTATATGATGATTATAAATCTAGTCCTTGGGGGAGACATGAAGGAGAAATGGAAGAGATAAATGTGCAGTTTATCTCATGTCTGGATCCTGTAAATGAGCAAATATCTGTAACAACCCCAAACGTTACGACTAATACCGAAGCATAAAGTGGATATTATTTATTTATTTATTTAGGCAAGAAGGTGACGACGACAACAGTTGAACCACACAACCCAACCATGAACACACGACTGTAGGGAAAGAAACAGACAGCTACAACTCTAAACACTAGCACAAGAGAAATTGGGCAAAACATGCGTAAGAAACAGAGAGAAACGACTACCCACCTGACACACACCGACAACACCTACAGGCTAAGGGATAACATCCACAATATGACACAATGATTTTGCTGACCCTTAACTAGAACCTCTATGGTTTGTAACCAAACAAACTAACGCGTTAAATCCAAGCGCCATCAACAACTACAATGAACAACGCCCTCAATGAGAAGCACTGACTTTGACCAAGTCATCATTCACCTCTATTTGATAGGGTGCACCATGATCCCCTCGTCCGGAATCATGCCACGCCAGGTTATAGGTGTGACAATACCCTGGTGCACAAGACCTATCCGGACCAAGGAATTAAGATAAATCCAACTCGCACGGAGTACAACTTAACCATCCCTACACATGATGAAAAACCCTGGCACCCAACCGACAAGTCAAGAAGAAGACTATGACATTCTTACAACACAACAACTTCCTTGCGCAACAAAACCAATCTGTACATAATAAAAGATTATTATTAAACAATCACTTGTTGCAACTAAAATCCAATCCCAAGATCAGATGAGTATCTATCACTATCCTTTAAAACTGACACTACAAGAATTTAATTACTGTCTTTAAATATAAATTTTGTTGACCGTTAATGACCTTGTGGTCTTTTAATTAAAACCTGTTAACATGCTATCAATATGTTATTACTAAAAAATGTCGCTAATCAAACATGTTATCAATAAAATCATGGTCACTATGGTATTAATAAAATCTGTCTCTCTTTTATCCATAATATCTATTTAAGCAATCAATTATATAGCTGTCCTTGAACAATATTTCCATGATATATAAAAATGAATTTACGCTATATGCATAAAAATGGTTTTACACTATGAACATGATTTACACTATATAAATAAAAAGAATGAGTTTACACTATGAAACAAAATTACACTATATAAAATAAAAAGGGGGTTCACACTATAAAAATAAAGATGAAAATAGAAAGAGTATATCTTATGTATCGTTGTTATAATAAAGGAAATTCGTTATTAATAAACAAGACTTCGCCAACAAAATTCCATTGTTGTTCAAGCACTGAGATAAAATGCCTCCACCAGATTCGCTGTTAAATTAAAACGTTGTCTGTGGATACCCGTCTTGTATTAAAGAAAAGTAATAGCATTGTTGTCTACAGGAAAGCAGGTAAAAGAAAATTTAAATGGAAAAAACCGCACCACAAAAGAGTTGTCGACTTTTTATGCTCTTCCAAGCATTGGTATGCTACCTAACATTTAAAGTTAACTCTGACTATCTTTCACCAAACACCGAGGTTCAAAACGTAGGTAATTTTCCAATTTAACGTAGGAATTGACACAGTCAACATGCCATCCATAATGTTTGATGATAACGCTGTGACCCAACATTAATAAATATGACGTATATATAAAAACACATAGCACTAACTAAAATACCTGACATTTAATATACCAGATCATAGAGGGAACAATGACGTTGCTAAGTTATGAGGGATATTGTTGGGCAAAACAAAATAATCGTTGTGTGGTTAAATTCATAAATCGTTGTCACCAAGTTTTAAACAAACTCAGGTGTATAATTCCAGGGTATCGATGAACGCAGGTTGTCTAATATTTTAAAAACAATTTCGCTGCAGAAATAAAAACGATTGTCCAAAAAAATACGTTGTGTAAACAGTCAAATTGAAAGAGAGTTTAACTCCAAAAAATCTACATTAAAAGGGCCACGACGACTGGTTTTATCGCAAGGGTTCCTAAACACCTAGGTGTAAATAACAGGTTCATTGGTGTTGGTGTCAGAACAAGAACACAGCCAAACGATGTATCTCTCGTTGCTTAAACGCACACTGAAAGTGTTGGTTATACAAAGCTAAAAACACAGACTAGAAAGGGATGATCTTAGGATGAAGATGTTCTAAACTTTCAATGCTAAGGGTCTTAATTTTATGTGTCTGTTGGGTACATAAGAACCCATTAAATGGGCTACTGAAAATACTGTCAAAAACTGATAACGCTGCCAATAAATAAAATGTAGATATAAAACCAACTGAAAATGCCGACAAAAATGATAACTGATAATGCTAACAACGTGAAATAAAATTTGCAGTCTAGATGGGTAAGATCGCAGTCTAAAGCATGGCAAGGTCGTAGTCCGATGAGTGGGAGAAATGTTGACTGTAAAATGGTAAAACATAGAGTTAAAAATTTGGGGACGTAGAGTTAAAAACGCAGGGGTAATCAATGGTTCACGGATCAGATTGATAATAATGGTAGAATTTCTCAATGCAAGAAGGCACAAATACCCTCAATCAGACAAGAACAATCGACAAGGGTAGACGGTTGGGCAGAAACATCCTTCACTCATCGTCCACACATAGAAAAGTAGGGCTTTAGGATCTATAGGTCTATTAACACCAAAGTGATGACCGTCGATCTGGCTAATGGTTGACTACTCAAGCGTGGAATGATGATCTAGGGATGAGGACTAAGTAAATAAAATCTCTTCAAAATAAATAAAAAACCAATAGGACAGTCACAACATTCAGGGATCGAGAGCCAAGGGAATCAAGTCAAGTAGCGAGTTTAAGGCTAAGGGGAAAATTAAGTTCTCAATTAAAGTGCTAATTCCAACACCTTCTTTACATAGTTAAAAGTACATAAATGAAAGCGTAAAGTCTATAATAATCTACCATGCAGAATACAAGCAAGCGTACTGTATCCCAAGTTTCCTGCTCTGAGTCGTTGTCTCCTGTGCTCTGTGCGTCTCCCGCTTGCCGAATGATGACACTTCACCTATACTTCCCAGCCAATGCTAGGGGTCATATTCTTCCCCCTTATCCCCCTGAGCCGCAAAGGGGCCACACACACTAAACTAGAGAACAACTAGCTCCCAACGCACCTCGCAAGGCCGAGCTACCATTCCTCACCAAACTGGGTATCCCAACTCCCACAACATAAGCCAGTCAAGTCTAAAATTCTGCAGCATAACGTTACACATAACAGAAGAGATCCATCCTCCTCCTCCTCCTCCCTCCTTTATAGAGAATTTATAAGTCATTTATTTCCCAAATTCCCATTTAATTTAATGTTCAAAAATTTAATCCAGAAAAATCATCCTCGTACATCTGTCGCCCATCCCCTTCGTTGCACCAGAAATTAATTTCATTACTTATTTAATTACTCCTATTTTCCTCACCCGGCTAAAAGCATTCCTAGAATCTCTCCTAGGTGTCCCCATATTCCCTTACACATTTTAATGCCTTACCCCCTTACTAATTTAATCTAATAAAAAAATCACTGCATGATATTTTTAGGTGAGATTATTATTTGGTGAAATGAAAAATCCATATCTCTAAAAATACACACTAAAAAATTATGGAAAATTTATATTCATAATTCTTAAACTGTTCTCTTCAAAAAGGTATTTTTAGATTTTAATTTTAAGTAAAAATTAAGATAGATACATGGTGGAGGAAAACATGTGTTTAAAACATGTAACTTTTTCAGATTGGTCAACTTAAAAAATTCTAGAAATTATAATATTCATGTGTTAAATTAAAAACTATAGTCATCACAAAATAGAGTCTCTGTAGATTGCTGCAATATATTTCATTTGTCAAAACCAAAAGTTTAATAATGGATACATTGTTGTGGGAAAAAATAACTCATTATCTTTTCCTTCATTTTTAAGGAGCATACTATCAAACAATTGCCAAATTGACATATCAAACCTCAATAAAAAAAAATTGAAAAATAGTCAGTAGAAAGCTAACAAAATTCTTCACAATTTTTGTTTTTATAGTACAATAAAATTCTAAATAAAAAAATTACTTTTGTTTACCGAAAGTTGAAGAACCTCTTAAAATTAAAAAAAAATTGTCATAAAACAAGCAAAAGTGTTACCCATCTTCATGATTTTACCCCTAGTTGAGTTCAATTTAGAAATTTCTTAAAGGCAAGATTCCTTGCCAAGTTAGCCATTCTGTTTTTTCCTTATGTTTCCATTTTTCTTTATGTTTCCCCTTTTTCCCTTAGTTTCCTAATTCTTTTAAATTTCCCTCTTTCCCTTTTTATCTAAAACTCTAATTAGCAAGTGTAGGAAACTACCTTTTCCCCTTTTTTCTTTTTAATTAATAACTTTTTAATTAACATAAGTAACAAAACAAATATTTCCCTTTTTGTTAAAAAGTAATCCCCCAAGGTAATTTGATTTTTATAAATTAATTGAATTGCTTACCCCCTTCTCATCACATGTTTAATGATGATTATTAGTATTATATGTATATACCACAAGTATCACTCAGACTTATATTTTATTTTCCTAGCCTAGGCGACATTTTATTAGGGAATTTATTTTTAAATCTTTCTTACCACAATATTCATTCTAAGGTCATCTAAGTTTATTCACTTATTAGTTAACAACATGACGTGTCCTTCAGGACCCACTAGGTGCTCCAAGGGTACCACTTGCCTCATTTTGTTTCCCTTGCGCGACGTGCCCTTTAGGATGCAATACGTGCTCCAAGGGTGCACTCATCTCTTTCCATTTTTCTTGCACGACGTACCCTTCAGGATGCACTACATGCTACAAGGGTGTCGCTCGCCTCTTGAATGACTTGGTAGACATAAAAAACCCCTAGAGTCAATACTCCGCCAGGTGATCTTGTGGGAGACTAAGGGCCTCTAAGGAATAAGGCCCCTACCTTATTACGTGCCCCTTAGAATCATCGTGAGAGACTATCCCAGTCTTCCCTCACAACATCATGTGTCTCCTCAAACTAGGTGGTCATTAACCTACATTTCGAGCCATGACGGGGGTGCTAGTAGGCTGTGGCAAGGCTACTTTCCACACTTCTCCCTCAATGTCTCTGGTAGTTGTGCGTGACCCCTCTACTGCACATGTGAGTCTGGTCGATAAGATATCGTCAGCCTGCATCATCAATGAATCATGTCAGAAATAATATCCATAATCATAACATCTAATTAGATGCACAAATGTCATATATACAACAATCAAACCCCAATATACCACTCCCTGAATCGATCTAGAGTACAAGGGTTTCATCGATGCCTCTACATCCTCGAGGTCCAAAATCCTGCACACTTAAGAGAACTGAATCAATAACACCTGTCTATAACAATACATCAAAATAACATGTCTTCATATCCATAATGCTTCATAATCATGATCAAATGCCCAATAGTAATATAATCTGGATCACTTGCAAGTAAGTGTCCTCAAAGAATAAGTTCACTCAGTGCGCGTAAGAGAGAGATTTTACATACACCCCCCTCTTGGTCTAAGCTTCATCCTGAAGTTTCACAGTATATAAGTGCCGAAAAAAATGTGTATCACAGTGTCAAAAGTCTATCTATCAAACAAAAATGGAAATTGTTGGTGCATATCATATGCGTCCTCCCAGGTCGTCGAGTGCGGACTATATTTTTCCCACTGGACCTTGACCTATTCTACTGTTCGACATCATAGCTGTCGAATGCCATGATCCAGGATGCATATCGGCTCAGCCATGAGCGCCCCCTCATCCAATACCTGCAAGGAACTCATGTCAATAACATGCATAGGATCACTAATATAATGTCTCAAAACATAAACATGAAAAACATGGTGCGCTCAAAGAATCGGGCAAGGCTAGTCAATAGGCCACGAGCCCCTTCCTTTCCACAATCATGAAGGGTCCCATGAACCTAGGGGATATTTTATATCCCTTTCCAAATTTGATCGAACTCTTATGCGGTTTTACCCACAAGAAGACTTGATCACCAACTTCGTAACTACGGTCGACACGATGCGCGTCGACATAAGTCTTTTGTCGATCCCGCGCTTCTTTGATCCTTTGTCTTATTGTTTGTATTTGATCTTCCATTTGTTGGATCACTTATGGGCCCACCAACACCCTATCCTCAAGCCAATCCCAACTCAAAGGCGTCCGACACCGTCACCCATAAAGAAACTCTAAAGGAACCATCTTAATGGTGCTTTGGTAACTGTTGTTATAAACGAATTCTACCAATGGAAAAAATTCTTCCCAGCGCTTTTGTTGGTCCATCACATACATGCGAAACATGTCTTCCAAGATTTGGTTTGTTCGTTCGGTCTGCCCATTATTCTCTGGGTGATACTCAGTACTAAAGTTAAGTTGGGTTCTGAAGGCCTCTTGGAAACTAGTCCAAAATCGTCCAGTAAACACCGATCCTCGATTGGATATAATCCTCTTAGGTACGCCATGCAGCCTCACAATCTCACTGATGAAAACTCTAGCTATGTCAGGTGACTAATACATCGTACATACAAGAATAAAATGAACGCTCTTCATTAGAGTGTCGACTACCACAAAAATCGAGTTGTGTCTCCTTACCGCCAGTGGCAATCCAACAATGAAATCCATCGAAATGACTTCCCATTTCGATTCTGGAATAGTGTGTGGGTGTCGTAATCCTACTGGATGTCTATGTTCAGCCTTTACCTGCTGACACTCTAGACATTTGGACACATAGTTAACTATGCATGCCTTCATTCCCTTCAAGAAGAATAAGGGTTTAAGATCCACCCTCATGTTCGTGACTCCAAGGTGAGCCATGTATACTGCTCTGTGAGCCTCGTTTAGGATCAAACTCCTCAACTCATCGTTGAGTGGTACATAAATCCAATTTTTGAACCTCATTAATCCATCTTTGTCAAACGTAAATCCTTTACATCTTGGTACCATCATTGTGTTTTGTCTGATAAAATCCTTGACCTCTTTGTACCAGTCATCGTTGTGCTATAAAGTTAGAATCTTTTCACGTAGATTTGTCTGAAGCGGCAACACCGAAAATATGCGTGGTCTCCAACTCAATGCATCTTCCACTCGGTTCACTGTTCCATTTATGTAAGTAATCTCAAGATCGTACTCACTAAGCAATTTCGACCAATGTCGTTGCCGCGCATTCAAGCTGATTTGCGTAAAGATGTGTTGTAGTCCACAGTGGTCCGTATTTAATTCAAATTTTCATCAAACAAGGTAGTGTATCCAAACCTTCAAGGAATATACAATGGATGACAACTCCAAATCATGTGTCTCATAGTTCTCCTGATGTCTTCTCAGTTTCCTCGAGATGTAAGCGATCACTTGACTGTCTTGCATCAAGACTCTGCCTAAGCCTTCCTTGGATGCGTCAGTGCATACCAAGAAGTTCACGTCCATGTCAGGGACCTTTAGTATCGGTTTCATTGTCAATATCTCCTTGAGCCTCCGAAATTCTTCTATGCATTTCTCAGTCCAAACAAACTTCTTGTTCTTCTTCTGCAATTATGTGATCATATTTTCTATCTTCGAAAATCCCTCGATGAACCATCTATAGTATCCTGCTAAACCTATGAAGATACGCACTTTCGGGACATTCGTCAGCGCAGGCCATTCCATAATAGCCTTGACCTTTGATGGATCCATGGAGATACCTTTGTCGGAGATGACATGCCCTAAGTAGTGAATATTCGATTGATAAAACGAGCATTTGGATAACTTCCCATACAATTTGTGCTCTTGCATACACTGTAGTACCAAGTGCAAGTGCTCATCATGCTCCTCCATCGTCTGAATATCGTCAATGAGTACTTGGACGAACTTGTCCAAGTACTCGCGGAACACCCCGTTCATCAAACTCATCAATACCGCTGAGGCGTTTGTCAATCCAAACGGTAAAATAATAAAATCCTAATGTCTAAACCTCATCTTAAAGGCGGTCTTAGGGACGTCATCCTCCTTTATCCGTAACTGGTGATACCCTGATCGCAAATCGGTCTTTGAAAACACTGTCGTACCCTTCATCTGATCGAACAGATCATCAATCCTCGACAATCGATCAATATGCCAACTACTTGGCAAAGTTGTAAACACTAACACAACAAATTTGTCCTATACCTAGGATGATAAAAAAAAAATCATGTCTCCTACAAGAAAAAATCCCAAGTTTTAATGCACTCCAAAGGAAAACAAAAATAATATGATAGCGTAAGTTTAGAATGAGATTGGCACCATGTTAGAGTTGTAGCCTCAAAATGGAATTCTATGATATGGACGCATTGAGATTCAATGATTCCTATGCATAGATTAAAATAGCTATGTAAGTTATGGATCCATGAGTCCAAAATATATATGCTTGCATTTGGCCTCCATATATAGGAAGATATATGTGTGTGTCTAGATAGAAAAAGGGGATAGGATCCCATGTTTGTGCATGCAGTGAGTGGAAGGGGAATATCCTAAATTGTGTTTTCATATGGGGATATATACTGGGTTGAGGAAGATATGCAGTGAGAAGGCATCATGGAAAGGGAAAGGATTTGATGGATTACGGGCCCAAAAGTGGTCTGAGCCCAAACCACTTTTGAGCAGCCTCGCAATCACATGTTTATATGGTGTCCTATTTGAGAGAAGTACGTGGCGACCCCCTGAGCTTTAAGTCTCATTGAGTCCCCGAAGAAAATCAGTTAATGGAAGGTAGGTATTGTGGTTGAAACCTCGACTCACCCCATAAATGGAAGGCATGGAGGATCTGGAGTTGTTAGCCCACGATACCCCTGCGATCAGATTTTCCTACCAACCCATGTCGATCTGAGCTTGTGTCTGACAAAGGGGTACATGAACAGTCTGACAGAAGACTGCTAAGATGTAATTCTTTGAATGTAGTGATCAAATCACACTCGTGATAGTCGAGGACTGATTTGAGTATAAATAAGTAGTTTTGATATTTTGTTATGGTCGTCAACTGGTTGAGAAGAGCTCCCTATTTTGTAATATTTTGATGCCAAAAGTTGTTCTCTGGTGATGTATCAAATTTGAGACTTTCACATTAATAAAATTCAGTTTCTCTCATTTCTTTGTAAAACAATGTGCTAAAACACTCGGGCATGGAGGATCTAGTCGAGGGTTGTGATGTTGTTGTAATGTAGGTTTGATTACAGTAGTGTCATGACTAGTTTTAGTCATATTCTTTGTTGTATTATTCCCTCTTACGCTAAATGGCTCGGGCATGGAGGATCCAGTCGAGTTGTTGTATTTGCATTGTGATGTAGGTTTGATCATTATGTTGTTGTGACTGTGTTGTTTGGACATATTTCAATGTTTGAAGTCTTGAGCTTGATTTTTTCTTCACCAAGCTTCTTGAAATCCAATGCCYAAAGAAGTCATGTTCACTTTTCCTACYACGTCTTCCCTCTGCTCATACTAAAACTCTATTCACTGAATGATGTTAATGTGGCCCTCACTTCCTTGTGCATTTCTTGTCCAGTTCTTTGTTGAAATCATTCTTGTATTGATTTTTCCCCATTTGACCTCCACTAATATAAATCAAACATCCACCAAACACTCTAATGGGTACTGGGCTTATCCTCYTGCAAATTGAGGGTAACTCTCAGTGATAACATTCTTGGCACCACTATCGGGGATGAATTGAAAACTTTTCTCTAGGTAAGAACGAAAAAGAAGTTCTGATTCTGAAGGTGCATCAGAAACCAGTACCTTGAAGATTGCAACTTGCACCTAACGACCCCAATTTTTCAGTTGTGGCTCCTAAAGGCATAAACAAAAGGTCTACTCCACAGCTGCCTCTAGCTACACCTGAAGCTGACCCGAAAAAGATTATCCATAAAGGAAAGCCTTTTCAATAAGGCTTTTAGTTGTTGTCCCAGATTAAAATCTCCCTAGGAGAACGACAATGACCAGAACTGGTCTTTGATGGTGAACAAAGACCAGACACATTCAAAATGCATATCTTTCACTCGACAAATCCATGAGTAAAGAATCTAGTGGCGACTCAACAATTTTAAGAAGTCATATTTTCATATGGAAGTCATCTTGGCTAAGAGGTTTTCTCCTTTTAATTTCTTTGTTGTTCCTGGTTTTCCAAATGTTGTTCCTACTATGGATGAGTAGGGTGATTTTTTGTCGAGATTTAGAGAACATAGAGATGACACCCCTGTAGAGAATCTCCTTAAGTTTCATGAACTCATGCATAAATCGGGAATACATCATGAGGATGTATTAATGAAAATGTTCATGTTCTAATTAGCGGGAGATGCTCATGAGTGGTATCACTCATTGCCCCCTACTAGCATGTCCTCCTTGGAACAGTTTCATGCATCTTTCAATATGCATTGTTGAAAGTTTTATTCCTCTGAGTTAATTTGTCATAACTGTTGTGAGGAATATAAAGACTATGTTCAAGGTACAATTGTTTCTTATGAAGGTTGTGTGAATGAAGGAGATGCCTTGGATGAGTTGAAAAAGCTGGTAAAATCACTTTCTGCAGAAATAGAGAAATTGAAGGCAGATTTTGCTTGTTGCTCTCATGAAGGAAATGCAGAGGATATTTCGGTTCATGAGACAGATGTTTTTGGCATCCATGCTTTTGATGAAGAAGTGATTTATAGTACTGACCAAGAACAAACAACTTTTGAAAAATATCCCAGCGCAGATGATGAAGAGCACAGCTTTTCCATGGTTCTTGTATATGATGATTATAAATCTAGTCCTTGGGAGAGCCATGAAGGAGAAATGGAAGAGATAAATGTGAAGTTTATCTCATGTCCGGATCCTATAAATGAGCAAATATTTGTAACAACCCCAAACCTTACGACTACAACCGAAGCAAAAGGTGGATATTATTTATTTATTTATTTAGGCAAGAAGGAAATGACGACAACAGTTGAACCACACAACCTGGCCATGAACACACGGCCGCAAGGAAAGAAACAGACAACTATGACTCCAGGCACTAGCACAAGAGAAATTGGGCAAAAACATGCGTAAGAAATAGAGAGAAACGACTACCCGCTGACACACACCGACAACACCTACAAGCTAAGGGACAACATCCAGAATCTGACACAACGATTTTGATGACCTTTAACTAGAACCTCTATGGTGCATAACCAAACACACGAAGGCATTAAACCCAAGCGCCATCAACAACTACAATGAACAATGCCCTCAACGAGAAGCACTGACTTTGACCAAGTCATCATTCGCCTCTATCCAATAGGGCGCACCATGATCCCCTCGTCCGAAATCATGCCGCCCCAGGTTATAGGTGTGACAATACCCTGGCGTACAAGACCTATATGGACCAAGGAGTCAAGATAAATCCAACTCGCACGGAGTACAACTTAACCATCCCAACACATGACTAAAAACCCTGGCACCCAACCGACAAGTGAACAAGAAGACTATGACATTCTTATAACACAACAACTTCCTTACACAAAAAAACTAATCTGTACATAATAAAAGATTATTATTAAACAATCGCTTGTTGCAATTAAAATCCAATCCCAAGATCAGATGAGTATCTATCGCTATCCTTTAAAACTGACACTACAAGAATTTAATTACTGTCTTTAAATATAAATTTTGCTGACCGTTAATGACCTTGTGGTCTTTTAATTAAAAACTGTTAACTTGCTATCAATATGTTATTACTAAAAAATGCCGCTAATAAAACATGTTATCAATAAAATCACGGTCACTATGGTATTAATAAAATCTGTCTCTCTTTTATCCATAATATCTATTTAAGCAATCAATTATATAGCTGTCCTTGAACAATATTTCCATGATATACAAAAATGAATTTACACTATATGCATAAAAATGGTTTTACACTATGAACAAGATTTACACTATATAAATAAAAAGAATGAGTTTACACTATGAAACAAAATTACACTATATAAATAAAAAGGGGGTTCACACTATAAAAATAAAGATGAAAATAACAAGATTATATCTTATGTATCGTTGTCATAATAAAGGAAATTCGTTATTAATAAACAAAACTTCGCCAACAAAATTTTATTGTTGTTCAAGAACTGAGATAAAATGCCTCCACCAGATTCGCTATCAAATTAAAACGTTGTTTGTGGATACTCGTCTTGTATTAAAGGAAAATAACAACATTGTTGTCTACATGAAAGCAGGTAGAAGAAAATTTAAATGGAAAAAACTGCACCATAAAAGAGTTGTCGACTTTTTATGTGCTGCCAAGCATTGGTATGCTACCTAATATTTAAAGTTAACTCTGGCTATCTTTCACCAAATGTCGAGGTTCAAAATGCAAGTAATTTTCCAATTTAACGCAGGAATTGACATAATCAACATGCCATCCATAAAGATTTAATGATAACGTTGTGACCCAACATTAGTAAATATGATGTATATAAAAAAACGCAGATCACTAACTGAAATAGCTGACATTTAATATACCAGATCACAGAGGGAACAATGACGTTGCTAAGTTATGAGGGATATTGTTGGGCAAAACAAAATAATTGTTGTGTGGTTAAATTCATAAATCGTTGTCACCAAGTTAAAAAAAACGTAGGTGTATAATTCCAGGGTGTCAATGAACGCAGGCTGTCTAATATTTTAAAAGCAATTTCACTACAAAAATAAAAACTATTGTCCAAAAAAATACACTATGTAAACAGTCAAATTGAAAGAGAGCTTAACTCCAAAAAATCTACAGTAAAAGGACCACGACCACAGGTTTCCTCGCAAGGGTTCCTAACCACCCAAGTGTAAATAACAGGTTCATTGGCGTTGGTGTTAGAACAAGAACGCAGCCAAACGATGTATCTCTCGTTGCTTAAACGCACACTGAAAGTGCAGGTTATACAAATTTGAAAACACAGACTAGAAAGGGATGAGCTCAGGATGAATATGTTCTAAACTTCCAATGATAAGGGTATTAATTTTATGTGTCTGTTGGGTACATAAGAAGCCATTAAATGGGCTACTGAAAATACTGTCAAAAACTGATAATGTTGCCAATAAATAAAATGCAGATATAAAACCAATTGAAAATGCCGACAAAAATGATAACTAATAATGCTAACAATGTGAAATAAAATTTGTAGTCTAGAAGGGTAAGATCTCGGTCTAAAGCATGGCAAGGTCGCAGTCCGATGAGTGGGAAAAATGTTGACTGTAAAATGGTAAAACATAGAGTTAAAAATTTGGGGACGTAGAGTTAAAAATGTAGGGGCAATCAACGGTTCGAAGATAGGATTGATAATAATGGTAGAATTAAGCAACGCAAGAAGGCGTAAATACCCTCAATCAGACAAGAACAATCGACAAGGGTCGACGGCTGGGCAGAAACATCCTTCGCTCATCGTCCATGCATAGAAAAGTAGGGCTTTAGGATCTACAGGTCTATTAACACTGAAGTGACGACCGTCGATCCGGCTCATGGCGACTGCTCAAGCATGGAATGATGATCTAGGGATGAGGACGAAGTAAAGAAAAACACTTCACAATAAATCAAAAACCAATAGGACAGTCACAACATTCAGGGATCGAGAGCCAAGGGAATCAAGTCAAGTAGTGAGCTTAAGGCTAAGGGGAAAATTAAGTTCTCAATTAAAATGCTAAGTCCAACACTTTCCTTACACAGTTAAAAGTACATAAATGAAAGCGTAAGGTCTATAATAATCTACCATGCAGAATACAAGAAAGCATATCGTATCCCAAGTCGCCCGCTCTGAGTCATTGTCTCGCGTGCTCTGTGCATCTCCTACTTGCCGAACGATGACACTTCACCTATACTTCCCAACCAATGCTAGGGGTAATATTCTTCCCCCTTATACCCCCAAGCCACAAAGGAGCCACACACACTAAACCAGAGAACAACTAGCTCCCATCTCATCTCGCAAGGCTGAGCTACCACTCCTCACCAAGATGGGTATCCCAACTCCCACAACATAAGTTAGTCAAGTCTAAAATTATGCAACGTAACGTTACACATAACAGAAGAGATCCATCTTCCTCCTTCTCCCTCCTTTATATAGAATTTCTAAGTCATTTATTTCCCAAATTCCCATTTAATTTAATGTTCAAAAATTTAATCCAGAAAAATCGTCCTCGTACATCTGTCGCCCATCCCCTTCATTGCACCAGAAATTAATTTCATTACTTATCTAATTACTCCTATTTCCCTCACCTAGCTAAAAACATTCCTAGAATCGCTCCTAGGTGTCCCCATATTCCCTTACACATTTTAATGACTTACCCCCTTACTAATTTAATCTAATAAAAAAATCACTGCATAATATTTTTAGGTGAGATTATGATTCGGTGAAATGAAAAATCCATATCTCTAAAAATACACAGTAAAAAAATATGAAAAATTTACATTCATAATCCTTAAACTATTCTCTTCAAAAGGGTATTTTTATATTTTAATTTTAAGAAAAAATTAAGATAGATACATGGTGGAGGAAAACATGTGTTTAAAATATGTAACTTTTTCAGATTGGTCAACTTAAAAAATTCTAGAAATTATAATATTCATGTGTTATATTAAAAACTATAGTCATGACAAAATAGAGTCTCTGTAGATTGCTACAAGATATTTCATTTGTCAAAACCAAAAGTTTAATAATGGATATATTGTTGTGGGAAAAAATAACTCATTAGCTTTCCCTTCATTTTTAAGGAACATACTGTCAGACAATTGCCAAATTGACATATCAAATCTCAATAAAAATAAATTGAAAAATAGTCAGTAGAAAGCTAACAAAATTCTTCACAAGTTTTGTTTTTACAGTAAAGTAAAATTCTAAATAAAAAAACTACTTTTGTTTACCGAAAGTTGAAGAACCTCTTAAAATAAAATAAAAATTGTCATAAAACAAGCAAAAGTGTTACCCTTCTTCATGATTTTACCCCTAGTTGAGTTCAATTTAGAAAGTTATTAAAGGAAAGATTCCCAGTTAGCCATTATTCTTTTTCCTTATGTTTCCATTTTTCCTTATGTTTCCCCATTTTCCCTTAGTTTCCTAATTCTTTTAAATTTCCCTCTTTCCCTTTTTATCTAAAACTGTAATTAGAAAGTGTAGGAAACTACCTTTTTCCCCTTTTTCTTTTTAATTAATAACTTTTTAATTAGCATAAGTAACAAAACAATTATTTCCCTTTTTGTTAAAATGTAATCCCCCAAGGTAATTTGATTTTTATAAATTAATTGAATTGCTTACCCCCTTCTCGTCACATGTTTAATGATGATTATTAGTATTAT
>ML797645.1:105807-126579 GCA_009831015.1 Picea engelmannii
TTTCTCTGCATCTCAATTGTTGCATAGATTTCATTTGATACGAAATGCAATAAGAGATGTCGTTTTTCTCTCTCATAATAAATACTAGATTGTCGTCTTGAGAATTTTTAGATCTTTGGTCGAACTAATGTAACAATAAGGAAATCTAAGTTATTGATAAATTGTAGCTTCAACTAATAGTCCATCTACATTGGAAAAAGTAAAGGTGAGGGATTCTATCAATATAGAGGTAGATTCATTCAATGTAATAAGAAGCACGCCTTCTTTGGTAATTTGAAGTTGACCATTAACATTGGGTTTTGATAATATGGTTATAAATTATCAGTTGTATATGACCTTGTTCATTTAATAGCTATCTTAAAAATAACTACTCAATCAATTTTAATTGTGATGAGCGAAGATAATATATTGATTTTTATTTTTATTTATAATAAAATATTTTAATTATTATTAATTAAATGTAATTTGAATAATTTATATAATAAAGAGTATTACAAAATTATGTGTATAGACTTATGTGTAAAGAGTATTATAATTATGTGTAAAGAGTATTATAATTTGAATAATTTGAATAATTTATATAATAAAGAGATACTTACAGCCAACAGTGGATAATAATTATGTGTATAGACTCAATCAAACATATTGATGCTGAATTTGGTGGATTGTTAAAGGCGTAGTTTTTAATATTTATATTAAAAATGCATGACTACCTCCAAAATGATGATTTTGGTGGATTGTTTGTTTCGGTCATTTTTTTATGTTTATATTAAAAATGTATATAAAATATAAAAAATATTATTTGCATTAAATAATATTCATTTTTTTTTAATGAATTGTTAGAATTGCAAATGCTGAAAACACAATTCAAATATCATAATTAACAATCACACAGATAAAAAACACAGGGATTTCGCGTGGTTCCAAACACAGGGATTTCATGTTGTTCACCCAAATGTTGGGCTACATCCACGGGATTTCACGTGGTTCACCAAAATGTTGGGCTACGTCCACCAAGCATATGAATCACTCGTCTTATTATTCAGATCATGGATATTACAACAAACTTGCAAGTTCTCACTCTGTCTCTCTCTCTGCCTCTACGGGCTTACATGTATTTATACATTCACATAAGAAATTGATTATTAAATGCAATGCCTATCCATATTCTAACTTGGTCTATTTTAGTTACAACCAACGCACAATAATAGGATCCAAATCCATCATTAGAAGAAGTCATTGTCACCAAATCCCAACAATCTCCACCTTGACAACAATTAACCTGATACCTTGCTCCTTCCTTTTGTTCATCACCTTTTCTGCAAGCCAAGATAAGCTAAGCACCACTGCAACTTCTCTAATAAAACTTATTTCATGATCTCGCCTGTGTGACTTGCATGAGTTTGGATTTCTTGAGGGGTCACTCCACCTCCAACATATTTTCCACAATTGTTTTGTGAGACATATTTAGTGATATATCTCCTTCTATCCAAGACACATGTATTACAATATACATTACAATTACCACAAACAATCTCAGTGTAACCATTATAGGTGATATTTGTGCTTCTCAAACGTTGAAGCACTCATTTAATTGCAACACATGAATCTGTCACGTATATGACAATATCATTAGCATGTGAAACATCTGGTCTTAACCATTTCATCACATACAACATGCCTCCTACTGAACTTACATGATAAATAACCTTTTCTTCTTTATAGACAGGCCCTATGCTTGAAGAAAACTTATAATGGAAAACAAGAAGGATAAAAATTGGTTTTACAATATTCATACTGAACTCCAACCACAACTTACCATTACCATCTTTGTGTACTTCCATGCCCATAATTTGTTCTCCTTGATCCCTCATATGAATTGTCATGTCCACTTAGTCATTTTCTCACTGATTTTATCCATGCTTCGTCTTGCATCGAGCATATCATCAGCAAATAACATCAAGACTGTGAAATAGTCATTCCTATCCTTTGAAAAATTATGACTCACTATGAAGGATTCAAACATCTTATATATATTCCTGGGTACCAATAGGCCATACAATGAATTATCTAGCATGCAAACAAATTTACCATTGCGATATTGAATCAACCCTTTTGGTTGTTCCATACATAATATATCTCTGTCAATGATGACCTTGTGAGAAGCAGAATCCCACACACAACATCCCTTTATACCATCGTCATAACTTGCAAAGATATAAAACAAGTAGGAATTCGGTAACAAAGATTTTAAGTCTGGAAATGATTTACTGCTTACCAGTACCTGCAATTATTTCTTGCTCTTATGATCTTTATTCTTCTTCCATAAACAAAAAGATACATATGTCACTTCAGATGCTGCTTCAATACTCCCTTCCATCTTATAAAGGTTATCAACCTATTTTTCCTTCATCACAACTAAATTACCTTTCGACAATGTGAGTGCTCCACCTTGACCTGTATACTTATATCCACAAGAATCCAACACTCCCAATGAAATCAAATTTGATTTAAGTTAAGGTACATATATAACATCCGTTAATTCCCTAACAATACCAGCGAACATCCTGATTCTAATACTGCCAACCCCAACAGTTTTACAGGGAATACCATTTCCCATAAACACTACACCCTCATCAACACATTGGTAAGAAATGAACCAATTTTTATTTGAGCACATGTGGTGGGAGGCACCTGAATATAACTTCCATTCTTCTTGATATTGGAAATCACTAGAAACAGATAAAACTTGATCAGTCATACTAGAATTTGTTACAGCCAAATTTGCTTCCTTCATAGAGTTTTCCTCAAATTCCTTTCTCTTCCAACAATCTTTCTTGAGATGTCATGTTTTTCCATAGTATCGGCATTTTGCTTTACCATTTCCGTGTCTTCAATTAGATCGAGAAAAACTTCTCTCATTCTTCTCTTTAGTTCAACCTCTAACCAGTATCACCTCTGAAGTTGAGGTTTCGTGACTAGATTTTCTCCTCATCTCCTTAGCCAACAAAGCTCCCACAACAAAGTCACAATCTAAAACATTTGTTGAGATAAAGCTAATAGAGGTGACTAGATTATCCCAAGACTCAGGCAACGAACACAATAGTGTAATAGCCTTATCTTAATCTTCCAATTTAACTTCCATACTAGTCAATTGAACTATAAGGGTATTGAAGGTATTTAAATGGGCAACAACTTTTGTACCTTCTTTCATCCTCAAACTGTACCACTCTCTCTTCAAGTAGATTCTGCTCGTCAAGGACTTCGTCATATATAGAGTTTCCAACTTTCTCCATAAGCCTGATGTTGTATCCTCTCCCACGATATTAAACAAAACATCATCCACGAGACATAAACAAATGGTACTAAGAGATTTTGGATCCAGATCTTCCCATTCCTCATTCATCATGGTTATTGGTTTGTTTGACTTGCCTGCCAATGCTTTTTGCAACCCTTGTTGCACGAGTAAATCCCACATCTTAAGCTTCCATAGCTCAAAGTTATTTCTAACACGAAAAACTCTGAATACCCAAATCACTGCTTATAATAACCAAAGCCTTTTAAATGTGGAGGATTAATAGTATTAACCCAAAATGTTTAATAAAAGGTTTAATTAAAGAATCCTTTTTAGCACCCTCACTTTTTATTAAAAATAAAATTCACCCTTTTAATAAAAAGGAAAAAACTTTTACAAAACATCCACCCACGTGACTTTACTTTAATCCCTCCACCTTTTTTCATGCAATTATTTAATTACAAATAAAATAAACCTTCATACCTTAATCCCCTTTTAAAAGACCATACCTTAAATTTGCACCATGCTATAAATTCCTTTTACTCCATAAAAAACATGCGAATAAATTAAAGGAGATTGTGGCTTTTGTTTTAAAGGGAGTCGTCACACCTCGCGATATACCTAGAGTGCGACGCTCTTAAAAAGTCTCTACATTGTACCACACTCATGGAATGCAGCGATTCCAGGTTTTCGAACGTGCGTGAAGTATGACTAGTATGACGTCGCACCCTTCCAGAGGAGGGATCTGCGACAGTGTTGAACTCGATGCACCTCACACAGATTTCATTCCTTTGACTCCTCTGAGAATTTGATGCTCCTCCAACCAGCTCTGATATCACTTGTTAGAATTGCAAATGCGGAAAACAAAACTAAGATATAATAATTAACAATCACATAGATAAGAAACACATGGATTTCACGTGGTTCACCCAAACATCGGGCTACGTCCACCAAGCATAGGCATCGGTTGTCTTATTATTCAGATCATGGAGACTACAACAGAGTTGCAATTTCTCACTCTATCTCTCTCTCTGCCTCTACGAGCTTACATGTATTTATACATTCACACAAGAAACTGATTATTAAATGCAATCCCTATCCATATTCTAACTTGGTCTATTTTAGTTACAACCAACCCAGAATAATAGGATCCAAATCCATCATTAGAATAATTCCTTGTCACCAAATCCCAACATGAATTGCAATATTTTTATATAACATTAACTTTTTATCTTAAAATAATAAAAACGAATCAAACATACATAGATAATATGAAAAAAAAAACTTTTACTTTAAAGTATGATTATAATTAACAATTTTATATAACATATAATTATAATTAATAATGAATCAATAACAAACAAAATAAATCTCTTGGACATCCATATCTTAAGCTTCCTCTAGCGAAACAACTTAAATTGATTTAAAAAATAGCAAGCCTTGATAACATAATCTAATACCTACACAAACATGATTATGCAACCCACTTGACGCACTTGATGCATCTTACACATGCAACCATTAGTTGTCTACATGAAATGTGATCCATTTGTCGATTACAATTACCTTCTTGAAATGTGGATTTGCAAAAGCCATAGGCTCTCAATGTCTTGTCCTAGTTCATTTGAAACCCCTTCTCAAAACCRGTTATAATTACGTTTCTTCTTGTGCTTGAAGGTGCAAATACTTTAGTGAGACAATGGTTGAAGCTACTTATAATGTCTAGGGACAATATTTTCTCTCTGTCTCAATGGTTAAAATCTTGAAATGTGGATTTGCAAAGGGAGAGGTTGTTATCCTGTTGTCCGCATACAGATGCTCTTTGTAGTTCATTTGCAACCCCCTTCTCAAAACCATTTATAATTATGTTTCTTTTTTGCTTAAGTTTCAAATACTTTAGTGAGACAATGGTTGCTTGAAGTTGCAAATACTTTAGTGATACAATGGTTGAAGCTTCCATCTACAGACAATATTTTCTCTGCATCTCAATTGTTTCATAGATTTCATTTGATACGAAATGCAATAAGAGATGTCGTTTTTCTCTCTCATAATAAATACTAGATTGTCGTCTTGAGAATTTTTTGATCTTTGGTCGAACTAATGTAACAATAAGGAAGTTGGAGTTATTGATAAATTGTAGCTTCAACTAATAGTCCATCTACATTGGAAAAAGTAAAGGTGAGGGTTTTCGTCAATCTATAGGTAGATTCATTCAATGTAATAAGAAGCACGCCTTCTTTGGTAATTTGAAGTTCACCATTAACATTGGTTTTTCATAAAAATGCCTAGATTCGTTTGTAGATAATGAAGAAAAAGAATTAGAATGTCAAAGTCCCAAGTCTGAGGAGAAAAATATACCTCTGGTGCTCTGTTGTTCTCCTACACCACTCAAACCCAAATCTAATTTGATAAAGAGAAAGTTACTTGGAATTCCTCTTGAAGAATTTTACATTCTCTTTGATTCTGATCTACACTATTTGATTGGTTTAGATCTTTCAAAGGTCGGGCACCAGCGTATGAAGAGAAAATTCCTCACAGAATGTCTAACAACTATGTGAATTGGGATTTGAATCGATAGTTTAATTGACAATAGGCTCCATTTGCAACCATGGTTGAATAAAACGAAAAATTAATACAGAAATTGAATAGTGCATGTTTAGTAAGGTTTTGATGATCCTAATTATGATGCATTTGTTCTTTCTGATGATCATGATCCTGATTCATAGCTTCTTGATCGAGATCCATAGCTAGCTTCCTGATCGAGATCCATAGCTAGAAGCACTAAAGTAAAAATACATATAAGAATAACTAGGTGGAGTAATTCCATACCCAGTAGTAGCATTTCCAGGTTCGGTTAAAAATGCACGAGCAATTAAAAATGTAGGATGAGAAAAACCTATATAGCCACCACCACCCTTAAGAGCCCTTCTAGGTTTAGCTCTTGTTTGAGAGCCATATTATGCCTTTCCAGATTGAGACCCAACTTATGATGCGTATGAGCCAGTCCCTTATGATCAAGACCCGACAATAGATCTATAACTAGTAGTGGGTCAAGAATATGTGTAATCTGAGAGAGAGGCCCACTTGACATTAACTAATGAAAGCAAATGGACTATATCAACCCTCGAAAGAATCTTTGGACTTGGCAAGGTACACAAATTTTCCTCTCCAACAACCTCTTGGAATGCTAGGTCATCAAGTGAAAGAATCAGTCCAAGGATTGCACAGGCTAAGCCCGAGCCCATGCTTCCACGAAGGCTTCAACCAAGTAATTTGTTGGCTATTTCACTTCAATAATAATGTTAATAACCCAAACTCCTATATTTGTTTTTGTTAATCGTCGCCCTTGAAATATTCCAAAGCACCGATACGAGTAATGTCTTTGGTGTGGAAGTAAGATTAATCATTTGATTTTGTCAATATAGAAGGATTTTTAAAGTGAAACTTCGTAAATTTGTAAACTGAAGCATCAATACAAGTAATGTATTTGGTGTGGAAGTAAGATTAATCATTTGATTATGTCAATATAGAAGGATTTATAAAGAGAAACTTGGTAAATTTGTAAACTGAATTTTCCTCCAAGAACTTGCATTGTTTATGTGTTATGAAACATTATTAGAGGAAAATATACATTAAAATCATATACATGTATCATTATTGTAGTAGAAATATCTTGAAAATACATACATTAGACATTTTTTTTCGTGAGATGAGGACTGTGAATACCGTTGAGTGAGCTTCAGGGTTCTGAAAATATTCAGAGGCCAAGCATGTCAAAAGATATTAGTATAGATAGAAAGAAAAATGCCTACTCCTTCGATCTACACCCAGAGCTACAAGTTATCAAATGAAACCCTGTGATGACACCTTTGTTTTCATGCGCATTCATGAACTACTGGAATTTGGCCCACCATGGTATAATTCTTTCAATTTTTCTCATCGTACAATCAAAAGCAATGGAGAAAATTAGTCTCTTTATATTCAAATAATTAGTGTGATATATAATTGATTGATAATATAGATTCAAGGTTTAGGTTAACAAATTGTTGTTGATAACGTTGGATATTTAGTTAGGTGGGTGAACCCTTTAACTAGAGATTTGGTAATAAATTCATGTAAAAATCACACAGAGGAACCCATACTGAACTGTATCAACTCACTCCCCCCGAAATTGTAAATGTACACATACTTATTGATTTGTCTGTTAAATTCTTCCATTGGAATTTTCCTACCCTGATGATGTCAGTTGAAGGAAATTCAATTCTGGGCTTGAGGAGGGACATCCTTAACGTTCGTGTAGTTCATAGGAGAAATTGTTTGAGCTTGTTATTGGTTTCAAGAGAAATTATAGTACGCTAACATTTGATCATTGCGCATGCATATGTAAGGCCACAATGAAGGATAAGGTTCTGCGGTGTAAGTGTGCATGCAAATCTCCACGGATTGTCACGGTACATGCATCAACAACAATGACCATCCATTTCACATTGTAAGTGGCTATTTTTAAAATTTTGAATGATTTGTGATGTATAACAAATAGTGATAAAAAATTTAATACAGGAGGAATAATTAACTAGCATCATAACCCTAACCGAATCATAAAATCAAATAATCAAATTGAAAAATATAAAAATTATTTATTATTTGCAAAATAATAAAAACAATAAGTTTGTTTTTCATAACATCGAGAAATATTTCACAGGACTCCAAAATGCACAAGTTAATAATTTTTCAACCATGATTGACCACAAATCTTGTTTATATTATCACACCACACATCACATTAAATATGAAATAATATGTTATGAAACGTTTAAATTGGAGGAGATATAACCAAAGTTAATCTGAATGATTTACATAAAATATGTCAAGATAAATAGATTAGAATATGTAAAATTTCCTAACGTATTATGAGAGTTATAAAGATGGATTCCATTAAATCGTTACACACCTACAACTAAAATATTTATTAATTATTTGGAATTATTACCATAATTCAACCAAAAATATATAACATTTATTAGAATCGATGAAAAAGGAGTCCTCAACCAGGCAAGTTCCCTTCACCACAACTAATCAAAGCTATTATACCACAAATGGCCTGGAAAATAGGGACACAATCCCTTGCAAGTTTTATTTTCCAATAAAATTAGACATGCAGAGTCTAAGTGCTCTCATCAGCAAGGCTAGTCTAACGCTTCCTTTATTTTCAAGGTTCAATAGGCCTTTCCATTCAAACTAACACAACCCAAATTTTAATGGCTCCTTAATCATATGAGCCCTCTCAACATTATTACAAATAAAATAGCCTTCAAGCACAACGAAGAAATTTCTCTAACACTGAACACATCAAACACATAAGAAAGTAGCCTTCAATCACAATGAAGCAATTTCTCTAACACACCAAACACATAAGAAAAAAAATTGAACATTCATTCTTCACCTCAAAGGACTTCTTACTATCTACAATCAAAATACTCACATTTCAGCCAAAAATAGAAAATTAGTTTTTTATCTATAGTTTTTCCTTCTTCTTATTCTTCCCTAAGTTGTCTTTTGTTTTACTTCTCTCCTTTAATTTCCTCCTCTTCCTCAGATTTATTACCCTCACGAAAAATATTTAGGCTCATAATATTACCTTCACTTCTTTGATCCCTAAAAAAGGATAATACAACTACTTTTGAAATTTTTTAGTTGATAACCTTATGCAATTATGCAACTGCATCTACAAAATCATTTCAAAGGTCATAACATGAAGACTCAAAAAAGGTCCTTTGAAAAAAAAATTTAGGTGAGAAATTTGAGATTTTGGAAGGTTAACAAATCAATGAGGTGATGGGATGGAAAATGAAAGTGTACACTTGATCGAGGCTTTACTTGAGAATCGTCCTTATTTACTTACTTTTTTTATCATAAATTTGTTATATGGGTGATGTGGTGAATCACCTTTACATCCTTTGTTTTCGTAATCAATGGGGCAACATCCGCTTTCTTCACACTAGGTAGGTATCTCGAATAAGTATCGCCCGTATAACCTCTCCTATTCCTGCTAATAATAGAAGGGATGAGTWAATTATTCAAAGAGGCATCAGAAAATGGTAGCTTCAAAGGGATTTTCCTTGGTCTCATGTCCAGTATCACATATCTTATGTTCATGGACGATGTACTAATTTTCTATGAAGATTTTAGAAGGATAATCAAGAAGATTAAAATATTGTTCACTCACTCTGCAAAATTCCACATTAATCTAGAAAAATCCACATTGTCCATGTGGGAAATTATAGAGCTAGAGAAGGGGTGTTTATCCCAATTATTTCCTTACCTAGTGATTGATTTGGATCAAGGAATTAAGTACTCAAAATTCCACTTGAAACCAAATTTGTATAAAAAGTGTGATTGGAAATGGTTGGTTTCCAAAGTAGAAAAATAGATAAACCATTGGTGCAACCAATGGCTATCAAGAGAGAGCACATTTGTACTTTTTAAAGAAGTACTAGAATCCCTACTAGCATATTGGATTTCATTGGAGGAAATTTTGTTATTAATTTATCTAGTTAGGATATAACAAAAAGAGAGGTCTTATGCTAGCTTCCTAGAAAAATTTGGCATCTCCAAAAGAAAATGGAGGATGGGGCCTAAAAGCATTATTCCTATTCTCCAGGACCTTAGTCGCAAAAAAAGTATGGAGGCTAGTACAGGGACAAGGCTTGTGGGTCCAGGTAATGAAAGCCAAGTATTTGTCCCGATACATAATTCAAGAATGTGTTAGGAACATGGTAAAATAGGTGCATAGTGCATCAATGGTCTATAAATCTATGAAATCATATTTCCATTTGGTTGGTCACTAGATGATCTAGAAGGTGGGTGGAGGGGATAAAGTTCATATTTGTCTTGATGGGAATAGGATGTAAAGGTATTCATAATTTTCTTTCTTGTGTGATATAGGTTTTAAGAAACAAAGATATATTTTCACTAATATATATTGTCATAAGAGAGATCTACAAATTGGTAAAAAAAATGGCTTTCCTCAAAGGAGATAGGTTTGGGAGAAGAATTGAAGTATGGAAATCATACATAGATGATTTCAAATATAGTAATGTCAGAATAGGGGAATAATATGACCAACGGTTATGGTCTCTCAATACTATGGGGAATTATGTAGCCAAACTAAGATATAGAGCCCTTGTTGAGGAAGGTTTGGAGGGAAAACATATTTGGTGGCGTAAAACCATCTAGAAACTAAGGTGCCCCTCCAAAATTAATTATTTTATGTGGTTTTGGCACAGGGGCGGACCTAGGGTTCAACACTTCAAAAACACATCAACAAAACCCTAACTACTGCCCTTTTGGCAACACCTACGAAGAAGTTGAAGTCTCACTCGAGGTAGAGGCAGGGGTGGTTGCAGGACTCCAGTTTCTACAACCTTAGTTGGGACACATATATGTTATTACAATACTCTAACAAAGCACTTAGAAAATTTCATTCATTAGTACTTAGCCCTGGTCTACAGTGCATATAAACCCTAATTACAGCGCAACATAGTATTCAACAAGATTCAACACATTCAAGCACTAAGCACATCAACATAGATCAGATCTAGAATCCGATTCACATCATTATGCACTAAGCTATCATATTCATCTAAGCATACATAATTGCACTAATCATTAATAATATGAACCATAAAACAACCATAATGCACAAAGAAACCACAACACAGGATATATGTGGTTCACCCCTAGCCTGGGGTTACGTCCACCAACTCTTCTTCTCTTTATTGTCTTCTGTCAATATTCTACATGCACAGAGACACAAGGTCCTACTCTGCATAGGACAAGAGATTTGTGCGTACCTCTCTAGATCCTCCTTCCCCTAGCTAGGTTACAGCACAAAGCCTTTAAACACTCTCTTACACTCACTTGCACTTAGCCTTGCAAGTCTCACATAGTATGCACAAAGCATTTACAACTATCACTTGCACTTAGAACATTGGTCTTCACTTGCCCTTTTGCACTTAGCATCACACCCTCTTGCACACCTAATTACATTGCCTAGATTTCTATTTATACATTACAAAAGGGCCTAAACATAGGTAAACCCATGGGTCGACATCCCCATACTGGTTACATAAGCCCAAAACCCAAAAATCCCTAAAAAGGAGCTGAGATACCGCGATATTTGCTTCGACTTGCGCTCCACCTTCGACAGCCTATCGAAGTCCCAAAATAGGTCAAAACTAAGCAAAGATATCAAAGACTTGGTCAATGGTTGACAAACCCCCAACACTCACCTGTGACTCATCCCGAGTCACTCTGATTTGGGTAGCTCTGCCTCAAAATCCTCGAGCCTGGCTCGAGTTTTTTCGACCTGCTGCTTCGCCAAGGCCTCTTGCTCAACAAACTCTTGAATAACTTCCTCGTTCACAGGTCCCTCTAAGAGTTGTTCTACTGAAGTGACTACTTGTTCCAGCTCTGCTCCTCGGCCTTCAATCTCCTCAAATAGTTTGCAAGCTTCGTCCTGGACTGGTTGGAGCCTCTGAGTCACTTCTGTGACTTTGCTCTATATGGTGTGGACCTACTGTTGAGTAGTGCATTGTTCCTGGGATATTTTCATTCTTTCTAATGCTGACAGGAGCTTCAACTGGGCCTGTACTGTCGCTTCTTCTTGTTTTGCCTCTTGGAGTTGTGACTCCAGTGTCTTCAGTTCAGGGTCCTCATTAAGTCGCTCATAAGTTTGGGCACTTCTACTGCTAAGTTGTTTACATTCCAAAGATAATTCTCTGATCCTCTCAACTGTGCTCCGGGGAGTGGCTTCTCTTTGGTCCTGCAAGTCCTATAGAGTACTTGGTACTGTTTGTAGCTCTAGATCTGCTATTCTCTATTGAAGCTGTTGGATAGATTCAATAAGCTGCACTACTTGATGCTCCACTGGGTCTTCCGCCTTTTTCTCTAAGCCTGTCATAGAGAGAAGTGCTATGTTGACTGCTTCTTTTACTCCAACCTGCTCTGCGAGCAGTTGTTCTTTCTCATGTTGGATCTGCGCTTTCTCCTTTTTGAACTTTGCTTGGAGGTCATCCTTTTCCTGTTGCGCAACTCGACGTTTCTCTATCACTTCCTCCTGGGCTTGCCTCAGGGCCACTGTGGCCTGTTCAATTTCTTCCTGTGCACGACGAAGGTGAGCTTCGGTCGCATCGGCTAGTCTGCAGAGTTGGGTAGGCTCATATCCCAACTTTGTTTCTTCTGATGGCGGGGGCGCAGTGGACACTGCTCGACTAGGGTGAAGGGCCTGCTATACCCCTCGTAGTTCTGCTTCAATTTTTTCAGACATGGTCCCTTTCTTAGATTGATTTCTCTACAAAAGAACTTCCAAGATGTCTGATACAGCTGCAATGATGAATTCGAAGTCATCGAGCCTAAGCACAGTATGCAGCTTGGTCTTACTAGCTTTTGACTTCTTCCGCGATGTGGGTTTCATGGGAGAAACCTTTCTTTTGTGAGATGGCTCTGCGTCATCAGGGGGATTTTGTGGAGGTGTTACTTCACCTTTCTTTTGTTGATCTTATTTTCCATTGTTCTCTTCTTTATCTACTTCGTCATCACCTCCTCATCCAGGTGATTCTAAAGCAGTTTATTCTAATGCACTGCTCAACTGCTGGACTTCTTATGTCTTCTTGCTTCTGCTAGTTCCAGGTGTATCATGCCCTGCACGAGTGACCACCGAGCTTCCGATTAGTTCGGGATCGGACATTTCTGTGGGCTCAACAAGGATAAGGATCTCTGCAGGCCACTCCTTAGTTATTTCTTCTAGGTCCTCCTGTGTGAGTTTGTAATAGCTCTATAGTACTTCTTTGTGTTCGTCTCTACGCGCAATGATGTAGATAAATTGTTTGTCAGCGTGGAACTTCACAATTGGCCTGAACCTATGCAGGGAATTTAGCGTTATACGAGGGACAACCTCAATAGCCCTCTTTAGTTGTAGGTAGTAGGTGTGGAACACCGCGTTTGATTTCCATTATTTTCCCATATTGCTCGAATACCAGAGCGAAGTGAGCTTCGCGACTAATGGTTCAGATGTCTCTATTTCAGGGAAGGTCACACCTTTCGGCATCACCCAAGCTATGAACATGATGAGGATCAACATACAACTAAAATTGAACTCATAGCCCTGATCCTGAGCTTCGCAGAAGTCTTGGTCTAACTGGTTCACTAAGTACTTTTCCTAGTTCATCTGTAGCCCCTCCACGCATTTTCCTGCAAGGTCAACAACAAACCCTGTGACCTGCGTGGGTATGTTCTTCTGAACTAGATTACCAGCAATCAACAGGCAAGAAAGGTGCACTATGCCATTATGGATGGAGGCTACCTTGTAGCCTCACTTCCCCTTCTCCACATCGTCGTATGTATCTTTAGTCTCCTGCGCCAGGGCATGGTCTGTAGCCTTCACTGGGTAAAATTCTTGCAGGTCTGGTCCCTGCATGCTGAATCCGGTGATCTGATGGATCATCGTTGGGTCGATGGTGATGCGTCTTTCTAGCCATAGGTAGCCACCATGGAAGATCTACAGCTGGATCTTAACGCACGCATTAACCTGCTGCTACCTTCCAAAATGGGGTATTTTCATTACGTTCAGGATGGTGGACTGCGCGAGGTCCATATTCCATGGTTGGGGTATTATCCTCAACTTCTTACCCTTCATCCTAGTCAAATACCTGTGAGGTGCGATCATGATGAAGTTCTTGCGATCCACTAGGTTAAAGTTATTGATATTTACTTTCATGATATTATCAATCTGAGGCTTGCCTATGCGTATCCCCTTCAGGAGGTACGCAGTAACCAAGGTGTAGTCGAAGTCCCTGCGACACTGTCACGATTCACTGCATTAGCCAGAGGAGGGATGTAGTCTGGAAGGATGGATTGGATTAACTTTGCGTTCGCTAAGTCATCTCGATGCTTGGTTCTCTTCTCAGTTGCAGCTCAGGATGGCCAGGATCCGTGAGCAGTCGACGGGGAGGCTTGCACTCCTCGCTTTGATGAAGCTTGAAGTCTGACAGACATTACCTTCTCAGCCATAAGTTCGATGAGAAATTCTTCGACATAATTTTTTGCGGCGTTGGGTTCGTCCTACATGCATGCTCAAGATTGGATAACTCAGGTCGATGAAAAAATGCTCAATGCAATAGAACAGGTAGCGAAGTCTCAGTAAGCACAACACAGTAACAATGAGTTCTCTTGTTGGCTCAGATACAATTTGTGAAAGTGTGCTCAGGGCAACAGTCGATAGAATAAGTAGACAACGATGTAACGAATCCCTCCAATGAACAAGAAGCCTTCATCAATGCAGTTATGTTTGTTACAGCGCGGTCCCAATGGTCCGATGGCGAGCTTGCTGATCATAATTGTTGTTCTAACCATTCAGGAACGTCAATCTAACGGTTATAATGCCTCCAACGGTCATATCGCTCTACTATGGCGAAGTGTCATTCTGAGCTGCTCTGATATTCCGACGAAGTTCAAATTTTGGAGACCTTCCTTATGCGAAGTCTTCTCTGGAACTTCCTAAAATTTCTCCAACTTTCCATTCTTCTTGCTGATCTTTCTAGCCTTCTTTCCTTTGATCTGTGTCTCGGTATTCCTCTTTCCATTATGATTCGTATCTCCTCTTGGCATAGTAAATTCGCGATGTTGGTGGTCTTTACTAGAGTTCAAGGGAAATACTTATTCGCTATCTGGGGTAGGTGCTCTACTCCCTTGTACAGACATGTGTTTCAAATCTTCTTGTGTTCTTTCAACTTTGACATTGAGATTTCTGGTCCTTAGTAGCTTCGACTGGTTTTCTTGTTCTTATAGTAAGTGTGCTATTATATTAGCCATGAAGTCTCTTTATTCTTTCTTTTTTTGTTCTATAACTTCCTCTTCTTTTCTTTGGGTTTGATCTTTCTCAATCCAAGGCTTTCCTAGTAACATCGCAAATGGGGCATTATTCTCAATAAATTTAACAACCTCAAATTCTTCTTCTGTCGAAGCGCCATGAGCACTCATAGATGTCTGGGTAAGTCTTCCATATAGGATTTTCATCTTTCCTCTAAATAATCATATTCCTCCTAATGAAGGAATCATAGCAGACTTTCCTAAGATTTCCCAAGTTCTTTCTGTCATAATATTCACCTGTGTTTCCTCATCCAGAACACAGTCTATGTCAAAGTCTCTTATTCTTGTTTCTATGCACTCTTTTTCTTTTAAGATCTCTGATAAGTTGATATCTATGTGGTCATTCAGGGTTTCTTTCATTTGTAGTAATACCGTCTCTGATTCTTTCTGGGGTTCTACCATCGTCTCTGTTTCTTGGCCTTTCTCAGGGTTTTCTTGTCTCATATTCATTCTTTCAACCTTAGCAATCATTCCAGGGAAACCCATAATGCCATGGTCCACTTGTGTTGTGGGTGGAGCTCTTATGGAAGTCACACCACTTCCCCATGTCCATTTTTGGCTTTGTGGTGTTGTTCTTTGCTTGCAACTTTGGTGGGTTGTCCTGGGCCACCCCGCCTTGTCTTGGTCTTTTGTTCTGTGTTTTGGGGGTACCTTTCCCTTGCTTCTGATTCACAGACCCAAAGTCTCACTTCTTCTGTTTGAACTTCTGCTCAATCTTGGCAGCATATCGGTATGCTGCACCAAGTGAGGAGATGTCGAGGAACTCCATTTCTTCTTGAATGTATCTATGCAGACAACTACGGTACTTTAACACCAAATGTTTCTCTAAATATTTGATACCCAACTTTGTGCGTAGGGTATGAAACATATTTGTCAGCTCATGCACATCTTGGTCCCTTTGTTGCCGCAGTGTAGTCCATTGTATGTATTTGTCCTCATAACTCCCCACGGGATAATATTGTTCCTTGATGGCGTCTCAGAAAGAGTTCCAAGTGGGTGCGACCGAGAACAGAGAGGGTTCCCCCTCACCCCGTTCCTCCCAGTAGGTTTCCCACCAGTCCTTGACATGGGGGGCGGCTTTGAGGAGTGCAAAAATAATCCTTTCTCGGTTGGAAAATTCATGAAACAAGAAATATTCCTCTAACAGATTCAACCATCTATCTACGACATCTACATCTATTTGGCCCTAAAATATGAGAATGTCAAAGTTTACTTGTACCTTAAAAGGAGTGGCACCTTCAGAGTGGTTGTTGGATGTAGATGCGCCGCTAGTGGGCATCCGTTGAAGGATCTGGGCAAAGTTGTCCATCATCACATTCCTTTATTTCTCAAGGGCCTCCTCGAGCAACATTTTGATAGGATCTCCTGCTCCCTCATCTTTCTTTTCTTCCCCCATGGGCCGTCGTCGGGGTTTGTGAGGCTGATCTTGCAAAGGTTCAACTAGATCGAGCCCTAACTCCTTATACCTCGACCTCGTTGGGGACATGCAAAGAAGGATCGAGAACAAGCAGACCGCTCTTATACCACTGATCTAGATTTATGTAGGAAAACAATGAAATACAAAAATACACATAAACACAGAGATGCAGCGGAAATAAGACTTCATTTCATTAATAACAAATGATTGAAATACACTTACAGACAGAATGGAAATGAAATAGCTAGGGCGTTGGTAGGTTATCTCTGAGAAGAGATGTGGCGGCCACTGGCCTCTGAACTGTGTTACAATGAGGCTCGAAGGCCTATTATTATTGACAAACAATGGGAAACCCTAAACATCCAAAGGCGTAACCCTAGGAGATGAAATGCCAAGACTATGGGCCTCGTTTGGGTAAATTGGTACATCAATTTCCCGAGGACATAACTTTGGCATACGATCTTCGTTTGATGCACTCAATACCTCGTTAGAAAGATCTATCTGAGGACTACATCTTTTGGGTGATCAACATCAAACTTTGTTCCATGTTGCTCCTTGTTTTCTCAAAAAGCGTCGTTTAGGGCCTCAAAATGACTCCGGAAGTTCAGCACCCGAAAAACTACTAAAAAAATTAAACTGTACGAAAACTGAAAAATTGAAAGAAACAATGGTGGGGTCCAAGTGGAATAGGTGGATTTGCATTGCACAGAAGAGAAGATCTTGGAAACAACTTGCAGAGAAGAGAACATATTGGGATCTGCGTTGCACATAAGAAAACATTTTGCTAAGCTTTTGTTAAAGTTGTATGGCCTCTCAACACTTGACTACTTTTGTATGGCCTCTCATCACTTGACGAATTTGAACATATCGAATCCTACATCACCTGTATTCAATACTACGAAGGATGAGGGTGCTCCCTTCGTCCTCGACAACTTCGAACTGCCCTCTTTTGCAGGAAGAGGTGTTGAACCCCACCAGATACGAAAATATAGCGCTTGCGGATATCTGGAAAGATACTCAAGGAGCACACTCTTGGAATGGGTTATTAGATCCCATCAATCCTGTTTTGAAAGCGGAGATACTGCGATATGGTGAATTTGCAGAGTTATGTTATGATGCATTTGATAGTAAACTTTCCACCAATGATTTTGGTGGGTGTAAGTACAGCCTTGATGAACTATTTGATAGTTGTGAAAGGCCGGTTCATTCGGGAGCTTTCTCTACCGCTGGTTATGAAGTGACCCAGTATTTGTACGCGGAAACTGATACGTTGGGGAGGCCGATAGAGCAATCTGTTTGGATTGGCTTTATTGCAGTCTGCACAAACTCTGAAGAGATACGAAGACTAGGGAGGTGGGATATTATAGTAGCATGGAGAGGAACTGAAACACGCCAAGAATGGATACAGAATGTCAGAGACATTTTAGTTCCTGCTCAATTATCATTTAGTCGTTTGAAGCACAAGGGCGTCAGAGCCGGATTAGCAACTACTGCTGKTTGAAGGGCAAGGGAAACGACGTTCTAGACCGAGTATCAAGTACTACTCGTATAGACGACAAGGGCGTTTGGGTTGAGAAGGGGTTTTTAAGCTGCTACATCTCTAAAGGACAGGATTCAAGATGTGCCAGAGATACTGTTCTTTCAGAAATTCTAAGACTGGTGGATGAATACAAGAATGAAAGTTTGAGTGTAACTTTGACTGGGCACAGCCTAGGAGCTGCTCTGGCAACGTTAAGTTCATATGACGTTAAAAAAATACTTAACTCAAATCTACCGGCACGACCTATACCTGTGACTGTATTTGCATTCGCAAGTCCRCGCGTAGGGAATAGAGCATTCTCCCTGCGAATGTGATAAATTGTGAAGCAAAGAKAAATGCAGAGAGAAAAGAATAGAACAGTATATTGGAATATATGAAGAAGAGATTGTTAGAAGATACAATGCAATGGGAGATGGCTGAGCTAAATAGGCTCAAGCAAGACAAAAATAGAAAGTACAGTTGTCCAGTACAGCTGGCAGTGTACAATCAGACTGTTGAGGTTACATTATGTTTAACACTCCCTCTTAAACTCAACAGTTACAAACATTGGCACTAATTATGCCTAAGTGTTGTCTCTGAAAATCAAAAACTGACTTTCCTAGTGGCTTTGTAAAGATATCAGCAAGCTAATCTCGAGAACCACAAAATTGTAGTGCAATATCACCATTATTGACTAGCTCGCGTATGAAATGAAACCGAGTGTCAATGTGTTTACTTTTCTTGTGAAACACATGGTTCTTGGATAAAGCAATTGCTGATGTATTCTCACAGAAAATAGGAGTTGGATCCTTTTCTGTTTGTGACATATCTTTCAATATTCGTCTCAGCCACATAGCTTGACATGAAGCTGAGGTAGTAGCTACATACTCTGCCTCTGCAGAAGATATTGATACAATTGGCTGCTTCTTTGATGCCCATGAAATCAGGTTCGTGCCCAGTTGAAAAACATGTCTAGATGTGCTTTTCCTGTCATCTAGGCTACCTGCAAAATCACTGTCTGTGTAACCAAAAAGTTGATTACTATCACATTTAGTGTACCATAAGCCAAAATTGAGAGTTCCTGCAACATATCTCAAAATTCGTTTCGCCATTTTCCAATGAGAATCTTTGGGTGATTCCATGAATCTGGAAACCAGGCTGGCTGCATACATAATGTCAGGCCTAGTTGTTGTAAGATACAACAAACTTCCTACTAAGCTTTTGTATAAAGTAGAGTCCACTGTAGGACCTTCATCATTCTTGCTCAATTTTGTGCCTAGTGGTATGGGGGTTTCTGTTGGATTGCATTCTTCCATACAAAATCTTTTGATGATGTCTGTTGCATACTTTTGCTGACAGACAAAAATGACTTTGGTTGATTGATCAACCTCAATTCCTAAAAATATTTCATTATGCCAAGATCTGTCATCCCAAACTCAGATTGCATGGCATGTTTAAAATCTGTTAACTCAAGATTTCCTGTATAGATCATGTCATCAACATATAAACATACAATTAAAATTTTACTGTGCTGATCTGTTTTGGTGTAAAGAGTTGGCTCATTTTGACTTCTGTTGAAACCACTTTTGATCAGATAAGTGTCAATTCTGTTGTACCAAGCTCTTGGAGCTTGCTTTAAGCCATACAGGGCTTTCTTCAACCGATATACTTTGGCTGGGTGCCCTTGGACTTCAAATCCAGGTGGTTGATCGACATAATTTTCTTCTTCTAAGAAACCATTCAGGAATGTTGACTTGACATCCATTTGGTATACTTGCCATTTGTGTTGTGCTGCTATGGCCAATAGAGTCCTTACAGTGTCTAGTCTTGCTACTGGAGCAAAAGTTTCACCATAATCAGTACCTGGTTGTTGTGAGAAGCCTTTGGCAACAAGTCTTGCCTTGTGTTTTTCGATCTGCCCTTTTTCATTGAGTTTAGTTTTGTAAACCCACTTGACACCAATACTCTTCTTATGAGTTGGCAAATCAACAAGATCCCATGTCTTGTTCTTTTCAATGGAGTCAATTTCTTGGTTCATGGCTTGAACCCAATGTGGCTCCTTAGTTGCTTCCTTAAAGGATGTAGGTTGACATGACATTAAAGCAAAAAGGTTGTGCTATTACAAGTCATCCAACTGCTGATGAATTTCTCTCAAACTTCGAGTTCTTTGATTCTGTGGTTCAGTGAATGATTCTCTGCTGGAAGTTGAGTTATCCTGAGAATTTTCAGGTTGTCTTTGTACTTGCAATCTTGGAAGAATAGTTTGAGGTACTTGCTGTTCTGAATTTTCTGGGTTTTCAGAACTTGGCAGCAATGGATTTTGACTGTCCATGTGCTGATTTTCTGAATCATTCCAAAATTGATTTTCCAGAAATTGTACATCTCTGTTGAGAATTAATTTCTTGGTGATTGGATTGTAAAGCATGTAAGCTTTAGATGTTTCACTATATCCAGTGAAAATACATTTCTTACTTTTGTCATCAAGTTTCTTCCTTAATTCGGAAGGTATGTGAGCGTATGCTATGCATCCAAATGTCCTTAGATGCGCTACATTGAGCTTTGTCCCACTCCATGCTTCTTGGGGAACTTTCATCTTTAGACTTGTGGTTGGTG